>CM029595.1:92729858-93329858 GCA_017311375.1 Mytilus coruscus
TGTAGATTTTTCTTGAGTAGGAAAATATGCACCAAATGCTGCAGTTACTGGAGACTTAGGTATAACACCTATTTTTGATAAGCAGTGGAAAAGTATTATTCGTTTGTGGTGTAGATTAAATAACATGAGCTCAAATCGGTTAAATGCAAAAGTTCATAAGTGGGCTGATAGTATGAGTATTAAGCATAAGTGTGTTAAAACAATTTCAACATGTTTTCAAATGGAAATCGATGCTAAATTCTGCTATTAATTTTAAAGTCATTTTGATAAAAATCATAAATTTTAAATGTTTTTGTAATTTGCATCTAATGAAAATACAGACGCTGTGTACTAATGTGGATATTTTTTTCCCATGTTTGCACTAAATATTATTTTGTTGATTTTAAGCCACATGCGGAACACTACTAAGCTTACCTTACCCTGTTTTGGATGAATTTATCCACTCTGAAAATATTCATGATTTTAATATCCATAGTTAAAAAGTTGTTTTAAGTATGGATAGAAAATAGGGAAGTTTTTTATTTAGTGTCTTGTCACTTTTGTGGAATTGGATTTTTCTTTTCGGCGTCTTTTGGTTTTTGCCATGGCATTGTCAGTTTCTCTTCGTCTTAAGAATTTTGAATGTCCAAACGGTATCTTCCGCCTCTTTTATAGTCCTATATGATTTCAATCCCTTAATGTTATAAATTAAAATTGACAATAAAAAGGCGGAACGTTTAAATCGGCTCAGTTCAGTAAATATTAATGACATAGCTAATAAAATAACATTTTGTAATTTAATAAAAACAAGTTGCTTTCTTTAAAAAAAGAAAAGCAATACGTGAACCTAAGATCGCTGGTCACGAAAAATTGTTGCTGATTCTTTGTTTGCTTTTGAACTGAAATAATTGACTGTGAATAGAAGACAATGGTGATAATAAACTACCTTTATTAAAACTATGTAATTGTGTGTACATTCGTGCACGCGTCAGTTGAAAGCAATGCTCGATAGTTGAGAATAAACAAGTGTATATTTACAGCTACTATTTGAATAAAAATTTTAAAGCTCGGCTATTTTATTTATTACCTGGGAATATACATAGTTTTTTCATAACGCTTTTGCATATGGTCCGAGTACACAGTTATTTCGTAGTGCATTTCTTTATGACAATAAATGAAAATAAACAAAATCCCACCTGCGCTTTCTCAATAATATTTTTACAGTGTGTTGTACTACTTTTGGGACAAATTATATCAAATTTATAGAAAACTTCATCGGCTCTAACTCAAAAAATGTACCATAGTACAAATATTTATATACTATTAGGTTGAACCATTAAAACAAACAAACAAACAAAAAGAATTGAAATTGTATAGTAAACATACATTCCTGCAGGTGAACTTTTTCCAAAAAATTAGAATATAATATCAATAAACACAAATGTCGAGTATTTAGTGATGGACATTGTATTTATCAAATGAATCTCTTTTTAAATATAAAAAAGAAGATGTGGTATGATTGCCAATGAGACAACTCTCCACAAGAGTACAAATAAACAGAAACTAACAAGGTCATCGTAGGGCCTTCAACAAAGAGCAAAGCCCATACCGCATAGTCAGCTATAAAAGGCCCCGAAATGACGAATATTGCTATACAAAATATAAGCAGAGAGTTATAAATACACTTAAACAGTATAAAACAATTAACATTATGATAGTTATTAATTTTGTTATAATTATTGGAAAATAATAATTACGTTTTTTTGTGAGATGCAAGGATTTAAAATGCGTGTGATTTGAAACGTATTTTTTATTCACGACCATTTAAATTTAAGTTCTAACATATAAATGATATTTAAATGCAACCTAGTCTTTATTGTTTTACTTTCCAATCTACAAATGAACTTTGATTGTTGAAATATACAATGTCACGTGGTAGCCTAGCCATAGAGGGACCGTATCAAAGACATAGACTACCTGTATAAATGATCGAAAATTGTCGAGAAGTGTGGCCCATAGACACTTCCAAAACTCGCAAATATATAAGCGTGAACCCCTCAAGGGGTTCACGCCAAAAAAGAACCTGTTGACCTGTAGTCAAATAGTCTAAAAGTAAGCCATTTTTTTTTGCCTCGGCTCCTTCGCCCCTAAGTTTTAGCAGGCACTGTATTCCAATTTCTGAATTCAAGCAAACCAAAAATGTTTTCAATATCGCAAGAAGTCTTTCGTGTTATGTTGCTGACCCGCGGACTTTTACTGATTATCAATCTAATTAAAATATACATATCTGGTATTGTTATCCTCATGCGCAAGTTACGATAGATCCGAATTTGAATTGGAACGGGGACCCTATTATTTCCCCCATTACTTCAATGCAATTTTATCCAAATTAAAAGGCAGATTTTTTGTTCCCTATATTAGACTGCAAAATTTCAGTTACTTTTTCTTACTAGTAGCCCCCTTCATGGTTTTTTTGAGAATTCTTGGAGGATCATGACCGGCATTTAAGAGAGCAATACTGTTTTGAGTATTATTAGGGTCATTTTATTAACTTCCTGGTAAACCGAAAATAAAATTTGGACCATTTATTCAGATAATCATCCACCCTATACATTTCAGAATCACTTAAAATTTAACAGAAGTTGGAAGTTTAATGGATACCCTTTAGATATACTACAATTTGAAGCACCTTTCATAATTGTCATCTCGGTACAATATCTCATTTAAAAGATGGTAGATTTATTAAGGGGGTCATTAGTGGGTATTGGACTGGTATTATGTAACTGGGATCCTTTCCAATTAGATTAACTAATTATCTCCTTATTCCTTATTTCTTAACATGTAACCTCTCCCCTTTTAATAGTTACTGATTAAGCAAATCGAACCAAATAGGCTTCTGTGATTGACCCCTTCCTTTTGAACAATTTATTAATACTGGACAAATAAAACAATTGCTATAATAAACATTGCATAAGATACATTAATTTCATATTTTATGCATAGGTAGGATCATGGCATGATTAAGAAAATAAATAAGGTCTTGCTTTTAAAATTTGCACTACTAGTATTTAAAAACTTATCAAAGATAAAAAAAGGAGAAAATGTTGAAAATAAGGAAGATCTACTCCGTGAATTTTTAAAGAAAAGGGACAACCAACTCTTTCCAGTTTCGTATTGAAGAAGAGTTTCTGTTTTATAAACTATCAAAATCGAAATACGATTATTCACTGAATAATAATCCAGTCTTTTAACAGTGCAAAACACATTTAACTTTTTTTCAGTCGTCCCACAAAACCTAGCCAATTGAATAAATGTAAAATAAAAAACTATTATTTTAATCGTCTTAAATGAGCTGAAATGTTTGTCACTCGACTTTAGAAAGCAACTGCAAGTTTCTTTTAGTAGTCTACATGAAGATGGAAATCTGTATGATTTATTCGCTAGCAATCATATCTTGGGCTTATTAGAGTAAATAGTAAGTCAGTATTTTGATTTTAGCTTGGTACCGTGAATAAAATTTCATTTTGTATGGAAAATGCATTGTTTGTTTTGTTTTGTCTAATGTATTTAATCGGAAATTTTTTTCGAACAGAAAATCAGTGAACCTTAGCGTACTCAACTACTTCTGTATATAACATAAGATAGAAGTGCCTGTCCCAAGCCAGGAACCATTCGTGGGAGTCTGTGTATTTCTAATAGTAACTTTATAAAAATAAGGAGATGTGGTATAACTGCCAATGAGGCAACTATCCACTAGTGTCAAAGTGGCGTGGATGTAAGCAAAAAAAAAAAAAATCAGAAAACTAAAGGTCACTGAAGAACAGGCTCCTCACTTGGGACAGTATTTTAATAATAATTTTTAATAGTATTTGAAATAGGACATTTGTTTGGGAAACAAATTATTAACAAAATACCGAACCCAAACAGGCAGAATTGGTTAATGTGACAATAATTGGGATCCAGCAGCCAAAACTGTGTAAACATACAACACAACTAACTAAAAAAAACTAACAAATGAATCTGACAAAGACACCAACAAAAAGTGTTTGTAGTTGCATGATAGTAAATAACATACTGTATACTAGAACATAGTGCCGTTCTATGCACTTTCCCGATAAATGTAAAAATAAGGAGATGAGGTATGATTGCCAATGAGACAGCTATCCACCAAAGTTCAAATTTAGTGGATGTAAGCAATTATAGGCAGCCGTACGGTCTTCAACAATGAGAAAAAAAACCCATACAGTATAGTCGGCTATAAAAGGCCCCGACATAAAAAAAAATGAAATAATTCAATTGAGAAAACTAACGGCCAAATTTATAACAAAACAATTTACTAAAAACAAATATGACCGACATGAACCAACGACAACCACTGAACTACAGGCTCCTGACTTGGGACAGGCACATAACGAATGTGGCGGGGTTAAACATGTTTGTGAGTGGTCAACCCTCCCCCTAACCTGGGACAGTGGTGAAACAGCACAACGTAAGAACAAACTATAAAAGTCAGTTGAAAAGGCTTGACTCATCAGATCGATACAAAGCAGAACAATCGAACAAAAAACACAGTACACATTTCACTTGCACCAGGAACGCCTAAAGCCAAAAACCCGATAGCTTCATGCACCGAGTCACGTCTAGAGTATAATACGACCAAAAGTAACACAATAGCACAAAAGACAAATGAAGGGAAAACTGTGAAGTAAATAAAAATACACAACTTCACCATCTATAGAATCTATAACTCAAGACGATCGTGTACACTGGAAAAAAAAGGATAAAATGTTACACTAAAAGTTACACCATATTTAATACAACTATTCCAGAAAATCGATGTGTTTGAATATTTAACACGGTAAATCGTGAACTATGAATCACCAAGGCGTGAGTTCACATTAACTCAACACTTAAAAGTGTCTGTTTTGTGTAATTCGCCACTCGAATTAATATACCTTCGTGCAAGATATAGTATTTGTAAATTAGACACTGAATAATTACCTATTAGGTCTTGGTACTTTCCGATGAACTTTTTGGGAAAAAGGACAAGACGTTCTTGTCTCATCAATATTTTGTCCAGATACCGATGGCGTTTTACAAAGTCTAAATAGCAGCTGCAAGCTCTTGAATATCGTATGAGCTGAGAAATGTATACTCCATATATACGTTGTTGATATATTGCGCTAAGGTTTTATAATTTCAAAATTGAAATCGTCTCGTTTGTCATAGATTCTAGTACTGAGTTGACCGTTGTAGTCTAATTCGAGGTTTATGTCTATACATGAGTCGGAGGCAGCTGTATCTGTGGTTTCTTTAATCTCTAGTTCAGGAATGTTTTATTGGAACCCAATCAGAAAAGTTTGGAAAGAACATGATCAATATACCTGTATGTGAACTATCACCCTCATTTCCAAAAGAATTTTCTTTTTGGATAAGAATGTCAGTCTTATTAAATTTATGTAGAATTACTAAAACATTGTCAAAATCAATCATGCAGTCTCGGGTCATCATTAGACTGAAGTCTGAACACGTGTCCAGAGATACCCCATACTATTGTCATCACTAAAGCCTCGGTCACACCTTAACGGATAGCTATAACGGATGCCTAACGGATAACTTTTTTTCAATCCGTTCATGTCCGTTAGACGTCCGTTCTTATCCGTTAGACGTCCGTCCATATCCGTTGCCTGTCCGTTTAGCGTACGTTTTATCCGTCGACGTCCGTTCTGTCCGGTGGAAAATTTTGAGCATGTTCAAAACTTTGAACGGATGTCCAACGGATGAAATGTCCGTTGAACGTCCGGTAGGCGTCCGTTTTGTACGGTACTCGTCCGTTTCGTGTCCGTTTTGTACCCGTTACGTGTCCGTTAAATATCCGTTGGAGGTCTGGCAGATAAATTCACCAACGGACGTCTACCGGACGTTTAAAGGATAAAACGGATGTTGAAAGAATGTGAAACGGACTTCTACCGGAGGTATAATGGATAAAACGGATGATGAACGGATCTGAAACGGATAAATGTCAATTGAAAATTTCGTGTCAGAAATGCCAATTATTGGTATGTCAGATTTCTTAAGGTTCATGAATTCTTATTATTCATAATTGATTTTAGAGTAAGGACACGTCTTCACAATCAAGCAGCTCTTATTCAGGCCAGACACTGCCATTTGGTTGCATTTTGAAGAACAAACCAAAACCAGTTACACAGAAACATTTTGAATATTTATGCGATTTACATGTATTATTATTGTCGCCTTTAATTTTTCCGTATATCGTGTTCATCCGTTTTATCCGGTACGCTTCCGTTAGGTGTCCGTTTTATGCGGTACTCGTCCGTTGGATGTACGTTCGACATCCGTTCTGTCCGGTACGTTTCCGTTTCTCGTACGTTGCATATCCGGTGTTTGTCCGTTATGCATTCGTTACGCGTCCGTTTTATTTGGTCAGTACATCAACAGACTCCCAACGGATAACAATTTTGTCAACGGACAACTTTTATTTTCATCCGTTATGCGTCCGTTCGTGCTATCCGGTAAGGTGTGACCGAGGCTTAATGAGCTGAGATAATGTGAATTTTAGCAAATTTCAAAATACCGATGCGTGAAATAGATGTTAGGGAAACCGGCACTACCTCTTTAATACCTAAACACCAAGGTATATCTAAACAATCAATATCTAAACAATCAATACCTAAACACCAAGGTACTATATTTAAACAATCAATACCTAAACACCAAGGTATATCTAAACAATCAATACCTAAACACCAAGGTACTATATCTAAACAATCAATACCTAAACACCAAGGTATATTTAAACAATCAATACCTAAACACCAAGGTATATCTAAACAATCAATACCTAAACACCAAGGTATATATATCTAAAGAATCAATACCTTTATTTTTGGCTATTTAGGGAAAAATCAGTTTAAACGATCAACATCAAAACTAACAAATGACTGACATAAGCTTGAGACTAGTCACAAGCACTTCGCAAATAAAAGTGATGTGTTGAACCTGGTTTTACATGTAGCACAAAATTTCCCCTGTGACCTGTGACTTGCAGTTAATGAGAAACTAGTCTGATCATTGCAAAAATAATCTATCTCAATGAACCAGGAAATTGAGGTCAGGTGAACCCTTTCAAACGGATAGGTAGTTTAATCATTGAAAAAAAGATTATATCAATGAACCAGGAAACTGACGCCATGAAGGTAAACCCTTTCAGATTGATAACCGGTAAACTTACACCGATGCTATATAGTTCAAAATATAGTCATCCTAATATGAACAGTAACAAAGAAATAGTTGTTAACACAAACTCATGAACAATATGCCATTTTAGTTACTAACATTTATATAAAGAGAAGTTGGCTATGCTTCAATTAATGAGATAGCAATTATCCGGCAATACAAAAAAAAAAAAAATACAAAAGACATTCAGTGATAAATATATACGGTCTTCAACAATAGACAAGTGTCTACATAATATACAGTTCTATTGTCCAAAGTCTAGAAAAGTTGTTAATTTAAGCAGCAAAGACTATCAAATACCAGTATATGCTACCAACATCAAGTTGACTAAATGACAGAAATATTTAGAGATTTAACTTAAGATAACCATTTACCAATTTAGATTTTGTTTTCTTCTATACAATTTATTTTCAGATGATTGATTAATTGATGGCTACTGAACGAATGAGATGCAAAATAAAAACCGTTTTGCACGTTTTGTACCAGTCTAACACACTGAGTGTAGTTTTCAACGTGCAAGCTCACAAGGTAACAGTCCTCAGGAAGATATATAACCCTACTCTGACACATTATTTTGACATCGAGTCTTTGCTCTGTAACCCAAATGCTTGACAGATATAAATCATATACCCATTTCAAAATCTTTGATTTGACTCACCAGGGATGAAACCTAGACCTCCCACATTTCGCAAAGCGAATACGTTACCACAACATTACCGATCGGGAGGTGCTTTTATAACCAAATGAAAGGAAGAAAAATACTACTCCAAAACCTCCTGTAAGTTTTTCTAAAATTGTGTATTTAAAATCATATAAATATTTGTTTTTAAAAACGTCATGTGCAAACATTTACATTGTAAGCTATCAGATTCCCAAATACTCCACTGTTAATTTATATCAAACCAAACTGACTGATGTTATATAACTTCGAATTTATACTTATGAAAATTTAGATTTCTTCATATACAGATAAGATAAGATAATCATGTATAGAAATTATTCAGTTAATTTACAGTTCAAACCTTTAATCAATTTGGTCCGTAAAATAAATGATATTGATGATGGTTTACTGATCAAATTTAAGACATTTCAAAAATGAAATATGAATTTGTTATTAAGAATTATCGTGTTGCTCAGTATATAATGTTCTATAGTGTTGTAGACTGCTGTTTTTTTTAATATACAATAACAAATTTAATTCATCATTACATCTGTTTAAATTATAATTAAAAGATAAATCTGTAGCAAACATTTAAATAATTTGGTGAATTCGTTAAAAGTAAATTTGTGAATCGTTATAAGTCATTTTAACGAATTTTAGAATTTAGTATTGCTGATTTAATTTGTCAAAACGAATTATATAATTAGTATACATACATATACTAGAAATAACGTATTTACTATCAATTATTGCTAGTTTATTACCCAAAGTAGTCACTCATAATAATCGTATGTTAGACACAGATGTGTTTTGACACCTTGACAGTCGGATACAAAAAACAATCCAGAGAATACGAAAAACGTTAACATTTTTTTTGCGAATTTTTGCTTTGATATAGATAATGCCAAACAATATTATTGTTACTGGTAAAACTCGTTTTCATGATCCTTTCGTGAAATTTACTCGCAGCAAAAAAAAAAAAAAAAAAAAAAAAAAACATCCAACAAACAATATGATAAGACATCTCACGAAGTAATTCATTCCGTTTATTGATATTCAGTTTAGCGTAAAATTAACTTTCTAAATGAAAGTTTTGGAAAACAAATGAACATTTAAATTTCATGTTACCGCTTCTTTAGGTTAAATCAAAAGAAAATACTCATTGAACTTAAAATTAAAGTCATATTTAAAATTAAAGTCATAATACCCTAAATTTAATTAAAAAGTTGAATATTACGTACGGAAGCCGTAAGGGGACACAAACAAAAATATTTTTGTTTTTTTAATTCGAGATCACGATGAAACATTACCGTTTTACCGAGATTTCAATAAAAATATAGCGTTATCTGGATAAAACGAAATTGTTATATCGTGTTCTCGGATTATTATATTTGTTTAAATTCGAGATCACTATAAAACATTACCGTTTTACCGAGATCTCGATGAAAAATATATCGCTATCTCGATAAAACGTAATTGTTATATCGTGTTCTCGGATTATTATATCGTTATCTCGATTTATTTAATCGAGATCTCGGATTATTAAATCGTCATCTCGATTAACTATATTGAGATCTCGGATTATTATGCCGTTATTCTTTTATTATAGAGATATTGTCAAGATTTTACAAATGAATCATGACATTAGTATGTCACTTCGTCAGGTTAAGAGGTATTTAAAAGAAATGGATCTTGCTCGAAGAAAAAACTACTCAAATATTCGATCTGTATTTAACTTTGTTCATACGCAAGTCACTTCATACGGACCAGCGCATGGATATCGTTGGATGTATCAGAAGTGTAAGCAGCACGGATTTAAAATTAAAAAAAAAAGACCAAATTAGCCTCATGCTTAAGACAATTGATCCAGAGGGAGTAGATCTTAGAGCCAGGCGAAGACTTAAAAGAAGAGAATATTTTTCAAGGGGACCAGATTTTTGTTGGCATTTGGACTCCAATGATAAATTGAAAAGATATGGCTTAAGATCAATGCTTGCATCGATGGGTTTTCCATAAAAATAATATGGCTCAAAGTTGGTAGATCTAGTAGCAACCCAAAAGTCATAGCTGGGTATTTTTTAGACGCAATAGAAGAGCATAGAGGTCATCCATATAGCATGGGAGGTGATATGGGCACAGAAAACGGGCTGGTTGCAGTAATGCAGACGTTGTTTGGTGTAGATGACGTGACAATACCTTTCATTTACGAAAAAAAGCAATATGAACACTAGAATTGAGTCCTGGTGGGGCATTTTGCGAAAGAGGTGCTGTCAATAGATATAAGAAGATGTGGTATGAGTGCCAATGAGACAACTCTCCATCAAAGTCACAATTTGTAAAAGTAAACCTTTATAGGTCAAAGTACGGCTCACACCGAACAGCAAGCTATAAAGGGCCCTAAAAATGATAAGTGTAAAACAATTCAAACAGGAAAACCAACGGTCTAATCTATATAAAAAACGAGAAACGAGAAACACTTATGAACCACATCAACAAACGTCAACCACTGAACATTAGGGCCCTCGGTCATAAAACTTTACTCAGTGCTCGGAGTACAAAATTTGTGCTCGAAACACCACATCCAGTATTTTGATTGGTTGATTTCTGAGTCTGAGTACAATAATCGTGCTCGAAAGTTTTATGACCGCAAGGCCAGGTCTCTGACTTAGAACAGGTGCAAACAAATGCAGCGGGATTAAACGTTTTAATAGGCGCCAACCTTCACCCTAACCTGAAACAATAGTGTAATATCACAACATAGAAAGACACACTATAAAATATCAATTGAAATGGCTTGTATGGATATCAGCATTGAAAAGTCTTCAGAAACGAGGCCACTTTTCAGTAGACAAACTTGACATTAACTTAATTCAATTTTGTTGCATGAAGTTACATCAGGTACCCTTTCTTTTCTATTCGTAGGATTTTTTACCTTCAAATATGAGCGCATGGAAAGATCCTTTTTAATACTAATTTTTACCGTACGTTTTACTTGTTCAAAACTGTTATTCTGATATAAGGGATGTATTATGTATTTTAATCAAGCCCTTACAAATGGTATTTTTGGAATAAAAATATTGATGATTTAATACGTTGCTTAGACCATAGTAGGTAATTGGCTTACACTTCAACATGGTTTTATTTAGTCATCAGTTAGGTCATTACACGATCTACTGTATGATTTTGCAACTCTAAATCATTGGAATGTCACTCCGTATTCATCGTAGTGATCTTCATTGGACTGATTTAAGGTGGGGTGAAGGCTTTAATATCGAGGCGCTTGGTTTTACTTTTCTATAATCAGTCGTTTATGTTGTCTTAGCTGCCTGTCAGCAACAGCAAGTGTTCTCTTCAGAAAGCTTTTTTTAGTTTTTTTGTCTGCTTTTTCTGTAAATTGTCTTATGATTTTTCTCGATTTTTTATTGTACGTTTTACTTGTTCAAAATTGTTATTCTGATATTGGTATTTAAGGAGTCGGCTGCATAAAATACGTTTAACCCCACCTCATATTTTAAGTGTGCGCCTGTCCTAAGCCAGGAACCTTTGTCAGAGTTTGTAGTTGACTTAATCTTTTAATGTCCTTAATGGAGCATTTTCCTCATTTGGTTTGCCTTGGTTTTGTGTTGGCATATCCTCATATTGCGCTATGGGACTATACATAGACGGTCGTACATGGTATACAGGCTGTATGGGGTCTCCGTATGTGACGCTTCCATTGTTCGGTGATATGGTATCTGATTGGCATTTATTCCATACCCCTCTTCTCATTATTGTAGCGTATAGGAGTTTTTGTAAAGAGAAAATATCACATTTTAATGTATAAACTTGTAAATGTATAAACTCGTAAACGACGTACATATCAAATCTGATCTGGAACAAAAAAAAACAAACACATCCAAGAAAAATGATACTCACATAAGAATTTCTTGGTAAAGCGAAATTACGGATATCAGATCTTGTACCGTTTTTCAAATTGATTTTGCGTTAAAATATTACTAGATACAATGCATTTTGTATTCAATGGATATTTTGCCTTTGATACAAGAAATTGAAAACTGTAAATGAATATGCGTAAATCAAAAGATATTCTACCAATTAAAATTCTCACATTTTACGACATTGTGTATGACGTTGCTTTATCATGGTATAATCATATCATATCCTATAGGATTAAACGCCAATTTTATGAGTTTATCAACTTATTCATTGGATCCGAGTCCCTCACAAAATAAATAAACCTCCGAAGGATGTCTTGTGCAAAGTTCGTGAAAGAATCGGCTCCAGTTTATGAAGTTATTAATAAACTCTTACAAAAAAGCAATAGAGGTCTTTTTTTTGTCCAAAATATTATCAACTTATATACTTTCAGTTGACGTTTCTTCATAATGTATGTTGGCCAATCAGAACCTCGAGAAGACAATTACGTCAACAAGATTGGAATTTTACAGTGACATTTGGAACAATCTGATCAGTCCTACTGCTAACGGTAATTAACAATTAGGAGGGCAGATTTTAATCAGATTGCATTTGGAAATCTTGTGATTTGATTGGCCTTTTGCCCTGTAAAAAAAGAAAAATGATTTTGTGTTGTCTTTTTTTTCAGGACGAACTAGATGACACTCCGCAGGTATGGAACACTCATTATCTTAGGAGAAGTAGAGAGTATGTTTTCCATGGACGGCCAGTTAGCATGTATCTTTATCCCGAATTGTTCAATGCTGAGGAGCATATTCGGCAGGTCGAGTGACGACTTGCTACAAATTTGTCGATCAGAATGCGCTGAAGAGGACGAGTACCCATGTGAAGAAGAAATTTTTTGAGTTGGAATGCATTTGCATGGAGGAAAATCTACTTCCCCTAACCCTAACATTAACTGTGCCTCTTTGTTATGTTTTCCTTAGTCCTTAGTCCTTAACCCTATCCTTAGATTTTCTTAACCCTCATTGGGATCGGGATTAGGGAATAAGGCGGGGTTCCTTAGCCCTTAACCCTTAAATTAGATAAATCGAGAGAACGATATAACAATCCGAGATCTCGATTTAATAAATCGAGATAACGATATAATAATCCGAGAACACAATAAAACAATTAATTTTGTTTTATCGAGATAACTATATATTTTTTTTCGAGATCTCGGTAAAACGGTTATGTTTTATCATGATCTCGAATTAAAAAAAAAATAATAATCCGAGAACACGATATAACAATTTCGTTTTATCGAGATAACTATATATTTTTTATCGAGATCTCAATAAAACGGTATTGTTTCATCGTGATCTCGATTTAAACAAAAATATTTTCTTATTTTTTGTGTGTCCCCTTACGGCTTCGTAATTACGAATCAGAGGTATAGTTTTTAATACCGAAATTTTGATTGCTTGAAGGTATCAGTTTTCTGTAATGATTATATAATATGTATTACAGTTTGTGTCAACTGTCCATGGATGTGCAATGACTTTACACAGTGTTTTAACGGTACTAGATTACATTAATAGATTAAATGTCGAATGCCTGATCCCACTTAACACGCCAAAACAATCAAGGCGGTTGTCCAGTTGAAGATAGATGCATATATAGAAATTGTGTTTTGAAACAAATTGTCGTACTGTTTGCTTTGATTCATGTCATACTTCGAACAATTAGATGTGCTAATGACCTTGACCTTGACACAAGAAGATACCCTGAAGGTCAATCCTACATATAGTTACAAGTATTGGTATGGTGTCTTTGCAATATACTTGAACTTCAGCTTTGTTATCATCGAATCTTCTCACAATTTTTATCAAGGTTTCAAGCATGTGTCATAGGTTTGACATAAGTTCATTCCTTTAAGGTTTAAGTCAAATGTAATAAATGTATATAAGAAACTCTATCCTGGCTATATACCTTTCTACTGCCAAAGATATCCAATTACAGTTATTTCGTATATTTATTACCAGTTACCTAAAGGTTACAACATGAAGACTCAAGTTAATACTAGTATTGCTACCATGTAAATACCACGACAAATTTGAAACTGGGTTTCCTTTAGTCCATATCTATGTGAGCTTTAAGTGAAAATGCGTTCGTTAGGCGTGAAAATTAGATATGAATTTATTGTTAAAAACCCAAAATATACAAAGACGTTTGTTTTCTTTTATTGTAGATTTCCATGAAAAGTAGTGAAGACAACCACTTTTGTGGTGGATCGTTGGTAAGAGGGGGAATGGAATAGCCGTAGTTACAGCGGCGCATTGCTTTAAAGGGTAAGTTGTGTAGTTTTCTACCACTAAATAATATCAACGAAAGTTCTATTAACTTTTTTTCTTTGCACAAGGTCATGCTTTTCTCAGACTCAGAGAGTGTGTGCTGGTTGTAGTCCGGGAGAACATGATTTATTTATTAGTTGTTATTGGCTTTGAACTAGCTTTCAGTAAATGTTAGTACTCTTATAGGTCGGTACTTTATGTTTGTGTATTTGTGTAATTTGTTTTTGTCTTTGTGTTAGTTGTCCCAGATTAGGTGAGAGTTTAGCGCTCACTATATAGTATGTTTAATACTGCCACATCCTGTATGTGCCCGTCCAGGACTAAAATCTAGTGGTTGTTGGTTGCTGTTTGTTATATCTGTTTAACATTTTTTTTGTCATAAATCAGGCCTTTGGTTTTTGTCGTTTGGATCGTTTCACATTTTGTCATGTCAGGGCCTTTTACAACTGACTACGTTATGATTTTTGCTTATTGTCAATGGCTGTCCGGTGACATATAAGTACTTAAATCCACGTCATTTGAACTCTGTTGGGTCGTTGTCTCATTTGTTTTAAAACCACATATTATTATTTCATACCAGTGATTGGATTTAAGAGGCGAATGTCAATTTAGTTCCAATCTAAAAGTATATTTTTAGGAACTACTCATCTTGAAATTTATTTTGCGTCGTTGGGTGTCAGTCTCACCGACGTATATCTCACATCTCCTTTTTATTTCATATAAGAAGCTTGTTACGCTAATATTTTAAAGACTAGATTTTTTGCTGCACATCGATAAAAATACAATCTGGAAAAATTATATATCAAAATACAGAATTTGCTTTTTGTATACTCCCCTTTTTCATCATATTTTTTTTTTTTTACAAAATGCCTTTATGTGCTTTATTTCAAAATTGGTAATCCTTAGGCATAGCTTTCGATTTTGTTAAAAAAAATTTCAAACTTCTCTGTTTATTAACCCTTCTGGGTCCCTTCGAATTTTCAAAAGTACGAAGTAGGTGTACACATTAAATTAACATACGGAAAATTGATTATCAAGCATTGTTTTTACAGAACAAAGGCCTCCGATATTCAAGTTGTAGTTTGTAGACATTCGATCTTTATCGACGCAGTCAGTATCTGAGAAAACATGTCAAGTCAGCGAGATAAAAATTCATCCGCAATACAATTCGAACAACATGACAATGATATAGCGGTATTGTTTGTTGAAGGTGAAATATCAAAAACAGAAGGAGTCGCACCGATTCAACTTCCGAAGAAACAATCTAGGGTCTTTGATGGCCACGAATGCTTAATTTCAGGTTGTGGCGCTCTGAAAGAAGGTATAAATATATTTTTAGCATAACATGAAATAGTTCATATATGTCTTAATAGAGTTTATTTGTCAGTTAAAATTCAAGTTTTCTAGTTATAAACACACAAGTTACGATAAAGGTTTGAAATAATGATTTATATTAGTATTCTAAAACCCGAAATAATGTTTGTGTGTGCGTGCGTGTGTATATGTGTGTGTTCACGTATCAAACAAATCTTATATTTGATGAATGGTAATACTGATTCTTCGCCTAAATATAAATATATTTTATAGACTGTTATAGAGCAAACTCAATTCTATCAACGTATTTACATGTTATATGTGCTTACAAGTTTTCTTATTGGTAAAAAACAGACATTACGGCACCATGTGTAATTCTCCGGACGAGGCTGGATAAATATGATTCAATGTCTCATAATTTACTTGTGTTTATTAAATTTTAAGATTAATGTTTAAATATGTATTCAATATTATGGTTTTACAGGAGAAGAGGGCCTGACAAATTGCAAGAGGCCTGGGTTGATCTGTTCTCTAATGCTGTTTGTTATGAACGATACAATGACGAATTCAACAAGAATTAAATGATTTGTGGGGGTAAAGAAAGGGGAGGTATGGATGCATGTCAGGTAAAACCAATTCCTTATAGTTAATATTTTTACAGGCTGAATTATATGCTCATATTTTTTTCTCTCGCAAGATGTCAATTTATTTGTTTTTATTTCATCGAAAACTCATTAACAAACAATAAAATGTGTCGACACTACATTTTTTGCCACGATGAACGGATTTCAAACTATTACATTTTGATGTTAAGTTAACCGAACCGAAAAGTATGCCGAACCAAAACTCTAGATTGCCATAATATATTTTAGACAGACATCAAAATGGAGTATGTACAAAGTTTCTTGTTGATGTTGATTCAACTTTACATCAAACTACATCAAACTAAAGCTTTAATTAGACTAGGAGATAAACAAACCGACAGACGGACGCACAAACCGAAAAACACAAAACTTCCTTACTATTTTGAAATGGGCGGAGGACGTTTGCACTTTTTTTTTTATTAATGTGTGAGAAGGGACAATAAAGCCCATATTTGGCATATTTTAGGAAATCTAAAAGTTTCCATATATGATCTTAAATTTGTTTTTAACGTCAGTGAGGTAAATGGTGTTGAGACAATAAAACGAATTTTCCATTTGGCTAATAATCATAGAAAAACCATGCAAAGAACCCAACAGATAACATTATTAGTTAACTGAAAGTAAATTCCCATATAGTGGGAAAAGTAAGTATATGTATACGTTTCATTCAGCAAGTTAAATATTCTGTTGATTGCAATTGTTGAACCGTTCCTAAATCAAGTTTTTATAGAAAATGCATACGCTCCTAAGAGTATTACATGTACTCGGAATGAAATCATTGGTTTTATCTGTTTAACAGGGTGATTCAGGAGGACCATCTGCATGCTTCGACGATGAAAGGAATGCATTCCTTGTTGGTGAGTAAATTCTTGAAAACTTAGTTGGGTCAATATGAGCAATTCATTTCAGGTAGACGGTAATGGTAGTATTTTCTTCAGTTCCTTTGCCCATATCGTAAACTTAGATATGTATGAAGGCTTGTGTCAAAGCTGAAACATTTTCACATATGTGGTTAAATTTTCTGTGTACGAGGTGATATGTAATTTAGCAAATCCCGAAAATCCATTTGTGATGCGGCAAATTCATTTTTTCACACAATAAGTTGTTTGAAAATGCAGTCCTTTGCATACATTTAATAATAACTTCATAGTATTCACACCTCTATTATACGGTGCTCTGCTCTTCAAATCAGCACAAATGGTTAAGCTCAGTCACTTGTTAAAAATTGAAACATGTTCAATATCACTGCACAGAGATTTTTTTGTGTAGGTACTATACCTCAGTTTGAGGCGCACTAGGGACATTGACCCAGTTATTGTTGTTGCTGCTGCGCTTAAGAGAAAAAACATATTATGTATCCCTTTGTATGTCAACTTCGCCATCCAAGAAGTAATAATAATCTGTGCTTTAAACTTGTCAGAGGTATTTGATCTCTCAAAATAAATTTTGTAGCATTTGCAATTATAGTCAATTTTGTTAGTGTTTATCAATGTATACTAAAGAAAACTGATAATCAAGACGGATGAACACTGAGGAAAAGATACCAATGTGGTATTCAAAAAATGTAAGTAGAAGAAGAGCAGACACGAAAAACGACGCAAAGACACACAAGTCTACACAGAAAACTAAAGATTGAGTAACATGAACTATCGCATTTTTTAGGGGAAGTTTCATGTTTATATGACAGATAATATTTTATTAATATTGTACATTTAAAGGCGTTACAAGCTGGGGACAGGGATGTGCCAGAGCTGACAAACCAGGGGTGTATGCAGATGTGTTCAAGCTGAGAAGTTGGCTGAATAGTGTTTTAGGTCTGTAATCCGTACGTCTTGGGTTGCAACGAAGACAAAACTAATCTCATGAAGAACTGCAATTGATTCTATAATCGTTTCAAAAATAAATTAAAAAAAATATGACTGTTATTATTTTTTTCTATAAATGCAAATATTTTCTTATTGATATGTTGGTTGACAGGAGACACGTCGGTTTATCGATGAATATCAAACAGCATTTTGCATCTTTTAAGATTAAGTGTCAAGCAAGTGATGAATCTCATTTGCAAGCACAAAAGTGATTCGTCACTTGCTTTCATTTCGAATGAATTACAAAAAAAAAAACAGCATTCACTTCTCATAGTTACCGATCTTAGAAATCAAAACTTCAGCAGATATTGTGTATCTTTCTGTACTAAGTAATATTATCCCACGTGAAATCAATTGTACGTCATAAAATGATCTGTAGCTCATGAAATATTTACTAGACCTGTTAGATACAGTGCATGTAGACCAAAAGGTTGGTTGAATTTTTGGCAACTCTGGTAGGATGTTTGCTCAAGCATTGTTTCAAAAGTGTTTTTTTTTTTTTTTTCGTAAATGATATATCATCTGAATTCTCACTTCAACAAATTTCAAATATATATATATTGTAGCGGCAATAAGTGAAATTAGGCATTAAGCTTAAATCCTATGCAATAAGTTAACGCCTAGGCAGTAAGTCTATTGCCTAAATGATGTTAGGCATTATTCTTAAATCCTTGGATTTAAGCTAAAATCCTGAAAAATGTGTCCAGGCATTAATCTTAATGCATAAAATGTAAATGCGAGTAATGAAAAGATATTTATTCAAAGTTAAAAATACATTTGGTACATAACAACATGATAAAATTGAAGTTTAAAATGTCAACTACTTAAAGTCTTTAGTTCTGGCCACTTTAGTTTTAACTCAGATATTACAAAAGCTATTAATTCATGACATTTGTCACTTTGCCGTTTATGGGAGCAATAAAATTGTGAAAACATCAGTTAAATTGAAAGTCACCTCTGGTGCATATTTTGACAAACTTTGGATAAAATGGATTTCACTACTACTCCTTCCCTAATTGTGTTTTTCATGTTACAATTTTCACAAAGTGAAAGCAAAGTTTGATTGAATCGCGAGATATTTGAGAAGCCATGGTATCAAGGAAAAATTTACATAGGCAGTATTAAGTTGTTGAATTATACGGTCTCTGTCGCCATGACCTGCTTAGGTCCCTTTTCCAAAGTACCGTACAGTTCCCCTAGAAAAACATAAATTTTCAAGTTTCCTTCATCATTTTCCTCTACTTTACTTTTGGACCTTTCAAAGCCTGCAATGGTTAAAATGTCATACCTTTTTTAATTGTAATAGTCTATAGTTGGTGTCTTTTCTAGAGGTTCTAAAAGTTTAAAGTTTAATCTTTATCAAACGATCATTGTGCTGAATTGAGTATATTCTCCTTGTTTTCCCTGATTCAAATTGAGATCGCAAAGATTCAAGAAATTTGTCCTCAGTAGACATGTAATTCAAATGCCAACAATCCAGAATAAAAAGTGAAAAAGTTAAGAAGGCCTGAGTTATTTAACGAAATGTTTAACAGTATTTTTTACATATCCAATAAATGGAGAATGTGTCCCCATGGACACAGATGATGCCCTTTGCATACAACATTATAAAGAGACATAACTCAAGAACGATAAAAGTGACGCTACCCAAATTTGTAGTTGATCTGAGTTTTGTGGTAATAAGTATTGTGTATAAGTATCATAATTGTGTATAAGTATCATAATGTTTGGTTTGGACAAACTTAAGTTACAGAACGGAAATTAAAATTTTGCAATTTTCGATTTAAAAGGGCATAACTCGATAATGATTAAAGTGACGCCACCAAAATTCAACTTGATCTGTATTTTGTGGTAAAAAGCATTGTGTATAAGTTTCATAACATTTGGAGAGAACAGAAACTTAAAATTTTGCATTGTTTTCCATTTATAAAGGGGCATAACTCGTGAATGGTTAAAGTGACCCCACCAAAATTCAAACTTGATCTGTGTTTAGTGATAATAAGCATTGTGTATAAGTTTCATAACATTTGGTTGAGGCAAACTTAAGTTAGAGAACGGAAACTAAAAATTTTGCAATTTTTCCATTTATAAAGGAACATAACTCTAGAACGGTTAAAGCGACGACAACAAAATTCAAACTTGATCTGTGTTTAGTGGTAATAAGCATTGTGTATAAGTTTCATAACATTTGGTTGACGTAAACTCAAGTAAGAGAACGGAAACTAAAAATTTTGCATTTTTTCCATTTATAAAGGAGCATAACTCCGGCCAGAACGGTTAAAGTGACACCACCAAAATTCAAACTTGATCTGTGTTTTGTGGTAATTATCATTGTGCATAAGTTTCATAACATTTGGTTGAGGCAAACTTAAGTTAGAGAACGGAAACTAAAATTTTGAAATTTTTCCAGTTATAAAGGGCATAACTCTAGAACGGTTAAATTGACGAAATGTATATAAGAAACTCTATCCTAGCTTTATATCTTTCTACTGCCAAAGATATCCAATTACAGTTATTTCGTATATTTATTACCAGTTACCTAAAGGTGACAGCATGAGGACTCAAGTTAATACTAGTATTGCTACCATGTAAAACCACGACAAATTTGAAACTGGATTTCCTTTAGTCCAGATCTATGTGAGCTTTAAGTGAAAATGCGTTCGTTAGGCGTGAAAATTAGATATGAATTTATTGTTAAAAAACCCAAAATATACAAAGAGCATTTGTTTTCTTTTATTGTAGATTTCTATGAAAAGTAGTGAAGACAACCACTTGTGTGGTGGATCGATGGTAAGAGGGGAATGGAATAGCCGTAGTTACAGCGGCGCATTGCTTTAAATGGTAAGTTGTGTAGTTTTCACCACTAAATAATATCAACGAACGTTCTATTAAGTTTTCTTTGCACAAGGTCATGCTTTTCTCAGACTCAGAGGGTGTGTGCTGGTTGGGCGGAGGACGTTTGCACTTTTTATTAATGTGTGAGAAGGGACAATAAAGCCCATATTTGGCATATTTTAGGAAATCTAAAAGTTTCCATATATGATCTTAAATTTGTTTTTAACGTCAGTGAGGTAAATGGTGTTGAGACAATAAAACGAATTTTCCATTTGGCTAATAATCATAGAAAATCCATGCAAAGAACCCAACAGATAACATTATTAGTTAACAAAAAGTAAATTCCCATATAGTGGGAAAAGTAAGTATATGTATACGTTTCATTCAGCAAGTTAAATATTCTGTTGATTCCAATGGTTGAACCGTTCCTAAATCAAGTTTTTATAGAAAATGCATACGCTCCTAAGAGTATTACATGTACTCGGAACGAAATCATTGGTTTTATCTGTTTAACAGGGTGATTCAGGAGGACCATCTGCATGCTTCGACGATGAAAGGAATGCATTCCTTGTTGGTGAGTAAATTCTTGAAAACTTAGTTGGGTCAATATGAGCAATTCATTTCAGGTAGACGGTAATGGTAGTATTTTCTTCAGTTCCTTTGCCCATATCGTAAACTTAGATATGTATGAAGGCTTGTGTCAAAGCTGAAACATTTTCACATATGTGGTTAAATTTTCTGTGTACGAGGTGATATGTAATTTAGCAAATCCGAAAATCCATTTGTGATGCGGCAAATTCATTTTTCACACAATAAGTTGTTTGAAAATGCAGTCCTTTGCATACATTTAATAATAACTTCATAGTATTCACACCTCTATTATACGGTGCTCTGCTCTTCAAATCAGCACAAATGGTTAAGCTCAGTCACTTGTTAAAATTGAAACATGTTCAATATCACTGCACAGAGATTTTTTGTGTAGGTACTATACCTCAGTTTGAGGCGCACTAGGGACATTGACCCAGTTATTGTTGTTGCTGCTGCGCTTAAGAAAAAAAACATATTATGTATCCCTTTGTATGTCAACTTCGCCATCCAAGAAGTAATAATCTGTGCTTTAAACTTGTCAGAGGTATTTGATCTCTCAAAATAAATTTTGTAGCATTTGCAATTATAGTCAATTTTGTTAGTGTTTATCAATGTATACTAAAGAAAACTGATAATCAAGACGGATGAACACTGAGGAAAAGATACCAATGTGGTATTCAAAAAATGTAAGTAGAAGAAGAGCAGACACGAAAAACGACGCAAAGACACACAAGTCTACACAGAAAACTAAAGATTGAGTAACATGAACTATCGCATTTTTTAGGGGAAGTTTCATGTTTATATGACAGATAATATTTTATTAATATTGTACATTTAAAGGCGTTACAATCTGGGGAACGGGCTGTGCCAGAACTGACAAACCAGGAGTGTATGCAGATGTGTTCAAGCTTAGTAGTTGGCTGAATAGTGTTTTAGGTCTGTAACCCGTACGTCTGGGGATACAACGAAGAAAAAATAATCTCACGAAGAACTGAAATTGCTTCTGTATTCGTTTCCAATATAAATGAAAAGAAACATGACTGTTGTTACATTTTTTCTATGAATGCAAATACTTTCTTAATGATATTTTGGTTGACACGAGACACGCTGACTTATCGATGAATATCAAACAGCATTTTGCATCTTTTAAGATTAAGTGTCAAGCAAGTGATGAATCTCATTTTGCAAGCACAAAAGTGATTCGTCACTTGCTTTCATTTCGAATGAATTACAAAAAAAAAAAAAACAGCATTCACTTCTCATAGTTACCGATCTTAGAAATCAAAACTTCAGCAGACAATGTATATCTTTCTGTACTAAGTAATATTATCGCACGTGAAATCAATTGTACGTCATAAGGTGATCTGTAGCTCATGAAATATTTACTAGACCTGTTAGATACAGTGCATGTAGACCAAAAGTTTGGTTGATTTTTTTGCAACTCTGGTAGGATGTTTGCTCAAGCATTGTTTCAAAAGTGTTTTTTTTTTTGTAAATGATATATCATCTGAATTCTCACTTCAACAAATTTCAAATATATATATATTGTAGCGGCAATAAGTGAAATTAGGCATTAAGCTTAAATCCTATGCAATAAGTTAACGCCTAGGCAGTAAGTCTATTGCCTAAATGATGTTAGGCATTATTCTTAAATCCTTGGATTTAAGCTAAAATCCTGAAAAATGTGTCCAGGCATTAATCTTAATGCATAAAATGAAAATGCGGGTAATGAAAAAGATATTTATTCAAAGTTAAAAATACATTTGGTACATAATAAAATGATAAAATTGAAGTTTAAAATGTCAACTACTTAAAGTCTTTAGTTCTGGTCACTTTAGTTTTAACTCAGATATTACAAAAGCTATTAATTCATGACCTTTGTCACTTTGCCGTTTATGGGGAGCAATAAAAATTGTGAAAACATCAGTTAAATTGAAAGTCACCTCTGGTGCATATTTTGACAAACTTTGGATAAAATGGATTTCACTACTACTCCCTTCCCTAATTGTGTTTTTTCATGTTACAATTTTCACAAAGTGAAAGCAAAAGTTTGATTGAATCGCGAGATATTTGAGAAGCCATGGTATCAAGGGAAAAATTTACATTGTCAGTATTAAGTTGTTGAATTATACGGTCTCTGTCGCCATGACCTGCTTAGGTCCCTTTTCCAAAGTACCGTACAGTTTCCCTAGAAAAACATAAATTTTCAAGTTTCCTTCATCATTTTCCTCTACTTTACTTTTGGACCTTTCAAAGCCTGCAATGGTTAAAATGTCATACCTTTTTTAATTGTAATAGTCTATAGTTGGTGTCTTTTCTAGAGGTTCTAAAAGTTTAAAGTTTAATCTTTATCAAACGATCATTGTGCTGAATTGAGTATATTCTCCTTGTTTTCCCTGATTCAAATTGAGATCGCAAAGATTCAAGAAATTTGTCCTCAGTAGACATGTAATTCAAATGCCAACAATCCAGAATAAAAAGTGAAAAAGTTAAGAAGGCCTGAGTTATTTAACGAAATGTTTAACAGTATTTTTTACATATCCAATAAATGGAGAATGTGTCCCCATGGACACAGATGATGCCCCCGCTTGCATACAACATTATAAAGAGACATAACTCAAGAACGATAAAAGTGACGCTACCCAAATTTGTACTTGATCTGAGTTTTGTGGTAATAAGTATTGTGTATAAGTATCATAATTGTGTATAAGTATCATAATGTTTGGTTTGGACAAACTTAAGTTACAGAACGGAAATTAAAATTTTGCAATTTTCGATTTAAAAGGGCATAACTCGATAATGATTAAAGTGACGCCACCAAAATTCAACTTGATCTGTATTTTGTGGTAAAAAGCATTGTGTATAAGTTTCATAACATTTGGAGAGAACAGAAACTTAAAATTTTGCATTGTTTTCCATTTATAAAGGGCATAACTCGTGAATGGTTAAAGTTACCCACCAAAATTCAAACTTGATCTGTATTTAGTGGTAATAAGCATTGTGTATAAGTTTCATAACATTTGGTTGAGGCAAACTTAAGTAAGAGAACGGAAACTAAAAATTTTGCATTTTCCATTTATAAAGGGACAGAACTCTAGAACGGTTAAAGTGACGTCACCAAAATTCAAACTTGATCTGTGTTTAGTGGTAATAAGCATTGTGTATAAGTTTCATAACATTTGGTTGACGTAAACTCAAGTTAGAGAACGGAAACTAAAAATTTGCAATTTTCCATTTATAAAGGAGCATAACTCCAGAACAGTTAAAGTGACACCACCAAAATTCAAACTTGATCTGTGTTTTGTGGTAATAAGCATTGTGCTTAAGTTTCATAACATTTGATTGAGGCAAACTTAAGTTAGAGAACGGAAACTAAAATTTTGAAATTTTTCCAGTTATAAAGGGCATAACTATAGAACGGTTAAAGTGACGCCACAAAAATTCAAACTTGATCTGTATTTTGTGGTAATAAGCATTGTGTATAAGTTTCATAACATTTAGTTGAGGCAAACTCAAGTTAGAGAACGGAAACCAATTTTTGGGACGTACGGACGTACGTACAGACGGGCAAGGATAAAACTAAATGTCCCTTCCGCTACGGCAGGGGCATAATAAAATAAATGGAAATATTATGTGAGCAAAAATTCATATCTACATTTGTCTACTTTGAGCAGACCAAAACCAGCTCGAACAGGGAAGTGTAAATTTTCTTAAAATAATTTTCAGATCGAATCTTTCATCCCCCCTTCATTCATAAGATACAATCACTTGTTTGAAACATATTAATTTTTGTAATACTACAAATAAATACAAGATAATTCTGTTATGAATATGGAAAAATACTCAAATTTGAAGATCTGTTAAATAAATGTATATTAATATTTGAAATAGAATTTAAAAAGCCCGTTTACATTAAGAATATTTTACTGAATGTACATAAACAAAAATCTCGAAGTTCACTTTTTTGAGTTATTGCCCGAAATGAGGTTTGGCAATAGCTTGATTAATTATCATCAGATTTCAGGAAATAAGCTTAATGCCTGAAAATTTCAGGAAATAACTTAATGCCTAGGCGTTAGCTTATTGCCTAGGATTTAAGCTTAATGCCTAATTCTACTTATTGCCGCTAACATATATATATATATATAACAGGATTCTATTTTTCCTGTTTCTTTTAATAATTTATATTAACAATCTATAGTGTCAACTTTCATTTGAATGTTTTTTTAAAAACATTAATCGTTTGTCGCAAGTTCACGAGCTATTTGCAAAAAATGAGTTTATAAATTAGGTTGGCGTAGCTATATAATAATTTTATTCTCGTATCTCTAGTCTTGTATTGATTAATGTATGAAACCCAAAACAGAATCAGGTGAGTCGTCTTGCAAACTTTTAGCTGACTATAGTTTAAGCATATTTTATTGTTTAAATAAAGAATAGGATTGGATACAATTTCAAACAACTTAACATTATTCTCACTAAAAATTACAATATACAAGTACAATATGGAAAATATATATGATAAATATCATGTTTTAACAATAACAGTTGGAAACGGTAGAAAATGAAAGGATATGGAGTAAATGTACATGGGACAAAATCGCACACAATACATAGAAAACATAGAAAATTATCAATGAACAGGGCTTTTATTCCTGTTCTTCATCTTGACAGTTGATGTAGGGTCTTCAACGATGAACAAATCATTCATACCCTACAACAAGGTCAAGACGGCCCTAACGTCGACTTAAGCGGTACTATTGATAACAAATAAAGTAATTTTGAAAGACATCGATCGCCGCTAAAATATGCCTTGAAGTTACACATGTCGGGAGAGGTCAATGAATTACATAATTTATAATTACGGGCGAGGTTTTGAACATATATTTGTCATATATTGCCCAACAAAAGACCAATAATTTCGGAACAACAAATGATAGACAATACATATAAAACTAAACAACAAATGATAGACAGCACGGGGCATATCGAAATATATGTAAGAAAACCTAGCAGTTTAAAATAGTATGAAAGGGCAATATACAAAACAGATGACCAGACCAGTATTTTGAAGAAATTTAACCAAACATGAAATTTTGACGGTGTATTAATATGAGAAATTCTCACATGAACAAGCACACCATAACTGTAAATATTATAAGAGCATACACCTCAAGCACGGGAAACGTTCTGCTGCCTCCACACAGCACTAGAGACAAACTCTAGAATCAATAGAAAATGAAAGGATATGGAGTAAATGTACATGGGACAAAATCGCACACAATACATTGAAAAGGGTACATTTTAAAATACAGCAATACTAATCAAAGAATCATTTTCTATGGCGGATATAACTATGTATATAGCTAACTATATATGATTGATTGATTGATTGGTGTTTAACGCCACTTTCAGCACTATTGCTCTATTTCGTGGCGGTCTGTTTTTATTGTTGGAGGAAGCCGGAGTGCCTGAATAGAACCACCGACTTTCTGTAGGAAAATTAACAATCCTAGTCAATTAAGAATGGAGTGGAGCGCACCTGTTGGATAGTTGTCTCATATACAATCATACCACATCTCTTTATTCTATATCGACAAAAAAATCAGTTGCCTATACTATCGTAGCTATTATGATATATTATAATTTGCCTCTACTGTCATGAATATTTGCTGATGCTTTTTGTTTGTTTGAAATGCATTGTGCCATATTATCGCAATTGTTTCCATATGAAAAACTATTGCATTTCAATGAAATATAGCATAATTATATATAAGAAGATGTGGTATGAGAGCCAATGAGACAACTCTCCATCCAAGTCAAAATTTATAAAAGTAAACCATTATAGGTCAAAGTACGGTCTTCAACACGGAGCCTTGGCTCACACCGAACAACAAGCTACAAAGGGCCCCAAAATTACTAGTGTAAAACCATTCAAACGGAAAACCAACGGTCCAATCTATATAAAAAACGAGAAACGAGAAACACTTATGAACCACATCAACAAACGACAACTAGTGAACATCAGATTCCTGACTTAGGACAGGTGCAAACAATTGCAGCGGGTTTAAACGTTTTAATGGTACCAAACCTTCACCCTTATCTGAAACAATAGTGTAACATCACAACTTAGTAAGACACACTATAAAATATCAATTGAAATGGCTTAACTCAATCAAAAGACATATTAACATCAGTGAACATACACTGAACAAATAAATTTGATCTATGATACAATGCAAGTACAAAATAAATAAACTAAGGGAAGAATAATTAAAGTAACATGTTATACCGCTGTGAAACATTAAACAATTTAAGAAAAACAATATGCTTGAACAAAATATCAGCCATTTGCAATTACTATAAACACAGGTAAATGAAATTAATTTTGTTGTTAGGTATACGTGTACAGTTCAAATGAAGAAAGGAAATATTTTTACAAAATAAATAATTTGATGTTTATAGTACGAAGAAGTGAAAATTTATAGTAATACCAAACACTTATCAAAGCTGGTATATAGACCAGATATAACCCTGAAAAAGTAAACATTAAATAATAAAAAGCATTACAATTAGTATCAACAGGTCAAATAAAGAAAGTACGATTTGAGAGTACTCGCAGTTACTGACAGCTAGTTAAAAGCCAAAAAAAAACAATAATAAAAATCATGCATCAGAAACTAAAATCAACTCAAACACATCCCAGGGATTTAGTATTTTAACGTCATGGACAGTCAAAGAAGACATGACTTGTGCAATGCCAAAAATAAATGTGTCGACAGGCAGTAGGATAGTTAGGAGTTAACCTCTTTATAGATCAAAATGAACGTGGGTGTGTCTTTATACATCCCGTTTAAGTCAGTTTTTCATATTTAAAAATAAAAATATTGCTATTCTGTTAGAAAAATCATCAAATTCTGGATGCACGCCTGAATATACCTAGGTGGTAATGGTGCTACATGTTTTAATTATTATGTCCATATGTACACATGAAAAATGTATGATAGCTTGTTTCCAAGTTGAGACACGTGTGAGATTTATTTTCCCGCGATTTATCAAACCTAGAAGAGGACTTTAAAATCTTATTTCTTCTCAGAGTAGAAAAAACCGATTTTCACACTCAGTTCTACTTGCAAATGTCTTAAAGTCTTCTTAGGGCGATATGCTGGTATGTTTTAATGCATGGACGATGGTTGCCTCACGTCAATTAAGGTCAAACTTTTTTTTCGGAAACTATCTCTTACATGTTCAACACATATAAAGAAGCATCAACGATCACTCACATACTGCATATTATTGAACACAGAAAGAAACTTTCTCCAAGCAAGGCCTATCGATATCCCCCCCCCCCCCCTCATTAGATTAAATTGTTAATGTTTATATCCTTTGCATGGGTGTTTAAAACCATTGCAATGCGGGTGACAAAAATATTCTCCATCCTCATTGGACTCTTAATATCTTGGCACGCGTTCCGTGCGATTGGGTTATCCGGTTATATATTGCTGAAAATGTTTCTGGTTAAAAGCAAACACGATGCTCCTTAGAGCTGAATCGCTCACCAGTAATGTTTTGTATAGATCTTTCATCAATGATTACTTTTGCTATTTAATGTATATTAATGCGTGTATTAACATGCCATTTTAAGTTTTTCTCTATCGATCATAGTTTCTGCATGAAGAAGAAAAACTACGAAAATGAATAAAAATCATTTTAAGGGCAAAACATTTTTAGGGGTTAGCTGACAATTTCGGTCATGGTTGACATTAAAAAGCTGCATTTATAACCCCTATCGTATATTTTTAGTCATGGCAGTCATGTTTCTTGGCGGATAAGAATAGTAAACACTAACTTAATACTAGATACCCCAAGGATCATTCAGCCCAAATTTGATTGAAATTAGTCGAATGGTTTTAGAGAAGAGAAAAAAAAATACGACGGACGAGAACGGACGCCAACTGATGGCAAACGCATTAATGGCTCTTGATGCGAGGTGAGCTAAAAGGGAAAGGAATAATTAAAAAAAAAAAAAAAAGAATGTTCCACTTGTCGTGTTGTCGTTTACATACAACAACTCCGTCAACTTTTTCACGATTGTAACATTATCGAAAACGACATGCTTCGGATTTGTATAAAATATTTATAAATTTAAAACAACAGCTTGCTTATTAATAATCTTTAAATATTATTCATGCGAACTTCTTTTTGTAGGAGAGTATTCAGGCAGTAGTAACGATCACTTTAAAAATATAGATGTAACATACCAAGCTGTTTTTATAAGGGTCTGGATGGGGTTTACAGAATAGAGAATAATGGGTCAAATATACAGAAAAATGGACCAAACATAAAAAAAAAATGGAGAAAAAAAGGACAAAGAATTAAAGAATAGAGAATAATGGGTAAAAATGTGAAGAATAGAGAAAAAATACCTAACAAATTAAAGAATACAGAAATGAAAGACCCCCGAACCAGACCCTTTTTTATCAATATCGTCATAATTTTATGTTGATACTATCACTATCATATAATGGAGCGGTATATAAAACGAATCTGCACATTCACTGCATTCTGTGCTATAGTAATATTTTTGCTATTCAAATTATACGGAAACGTGAATAACTTTTACCCGATTTTGATTACTAATGAAAACACATCAACAGGAGAAAGAATACTTAGCTCGTTTCTCGTTTTTTATAGATTAGACCGTTGGTCTTCCCGTTTGAATGGCTTTACACTAGTAATTTTGGGGCCCTTTATAGCTTACTGTTCGGTGTGAGCCAAGGCTCCGTGTTGAAGACCGTACTTTGACCTATAATATTATACTTTTATAAATTTTGACTTGGATGGAGAGTTGTCTTATTGGCACTCATACCACATCTTCTTACATCTATTAGCAGAAAGAATGGTGCATTTCGTATTGTCGGGGTATCGAACAAGACAACGGTAAAATCTTATTTCTAAAAAAGGGAAAGTAAATATTGCACAACTTGGTCTAACTCATGGACAACTATCAAACCAAAATATGAAAAGGGATAATACGACACTACAGAATAAACATATTCCACGATTGACTGATAACGAAATGGAATATAAACATGTTCCACGATTAACTGATAAAGAAATGGAACATAAACATGTTCCACGATTGACCGATAAAGATATGGAATATAAACATGTTCCACGATTGACTGATAACGAAATGGAATATAAACATGTTCCACGATTAACTGATAAAGAAATGGAACATAAACATGTTCCACGATTAACTGGTAAAGAAATGGAATATAAACATATATAATTCTTCGTGGACAAAAACAGTATTTGTGAGAGAACCGAGAGAGAGAATGTTGTCATGTTACCTAGATAAAGGATTAAACAAGGCTTTTCTGTTTCTGTAAACGCACCCCGAAATCATTTTTGGATTTCTTAAATCTAATAAAACAATGTACAGAATCCCACTGGGTGCCTCAGGTAAAAGTACCAAGGTTTTTATATAAGAATATGATGATTGGTAAAATGTCGGATACTGAACGCTTCTTACAAAAATTGGAGCTTGGAATGAAACTATTAAAGTTTGGATGAATTCCGAAAAGATTGAAAAGAGAACAAGGCAACATGCGACTAATGCTAAAGATATATTGTTTCAATAATAAAATGATACCAACACTCAAGAAATAATTTTTGAAATGTGTGCCGATGATTATGAGGTGTTTAACTTTAATAAGAAGTACTTTGACTTTGATAAAAATCTTCAGAAACGTTAAAAGCACTATCGTAGATTGATGTATGACGGACAATTATTTCTTGTTTTGTTGAAAAAAAGTTCCACGTGGGTATTTCATGCCCAAATTTAATTTCTAATTGCCCTTTTTTAGTATGGTTAATGATGATTAATCCAGAAAATTACGTATTAATTCTAATTATTACAATAGTTGCAATGAAATACCATGATTTCCCCAAAAGATAAAAACTAATAGTTTCGCTTCTCTGACGTCATGCAACAACAGGGATATCAAGACGTTGAATTTAAAGAAAATGAGAGTATACATTTCCTCGCATTTTTTACTTTATTTTCATATATCCGTATAAAAGTCAATGTAGTAAAAATAATTACTAACTATAATGATAATTAATAATTGTATAATTCAAATCTAGAAAAAATGTTCATTTCATGGCCGAAAAATAGTGATTATAACCTGAATCAAATATAATGTGTTTTCTTTGACTGGATGAATATTTTGCTATATTTTAATTCTTGGGTTTATTTAGGTATTCTAAAATCAAAATCTTGTTTTTCAATCTTGTTATATGATCTCATCCTTGAACATCTACCAATCTTTCAAATACTTTTTTTTACAGACATTGTCTTACTTTTGTAATAAACATTCTTTTATTGTTTGCATATGCTCAGGAACTAACTCTTGCATATGTAATAAATACATTAAAATCCAATGTAACGGTTATTTTCTAAATCACCAAACAGAACATCAAAGATTTTACAACATAAACCAGTAAAACCTGGAAGTATATGTCATTCAATGTTTTTATAGACCAAAGGTTAGTCAAAATTTGAATGTGCAAGCTTAAGCGGTGACAATTTACAGAATAACTTCCGAACCAGACCCATTGTTCTGTACTAGCATACCGTATTGCCATGTCCATACGATCACTAATGTGTGTTGGCAAGGCAAAGAGGGGCTAACAATTCTTAAGTTAGCTAATTCAGCATGTAGAAAAATGAGGACAAATAAACTCATCATAGATACCAATATTTCAAAAGTGTGTACGGCAGACAAACGTTTCGCTTTCAGAAAACTCATCAGTGACTCGAATACAAAAGTTTAAAAGGCCAAATAAAGTTCGAAGGTGTGTTATTAATTCTGGGAAACTGACCAACTTTTGCAGGACCATTACCCTTGTAACTTAGATGATCACATTCCGATTCGTTGCTATGAAATTTGATGAAGATTTGAATTAATTATTTGCTTTTTGATTTAACCAAGCACGTAGCTTACGTTTTTGTGTAGTTTATGTTATCAACACAAGTATTGTTTAAAGGATATGTAATAGAACTTGGTATGAGACAGCATACGAGAACATGTACTATAATTTAAAGTCAAATTGGTATAACTGTAATTGAGACAAGTATTTGCAATGGTATCCGCAGTATATATTTTGTGACTAGATACATATGTATGCAGCTAAAATTTATAAGTTTGCATGATAATGAATTACGAACCTTAGTTTTAATTATTATTACTTAGTAAATATAGAGTTATCTATCTGTTTTACATATCCATTATATTTGCTTCGTATAGTCTGAATAAAAGTTTCAGAACCCTAGCTTGTAGTTATTTATTAACAAGAGGCGGTCAGAATGACAGCAAACCGGATTTTCCCGCATGAAAATGATATTTGCAAATCTGAACCCCAAACAGGATCAAGTAAACAAAATTAAATGGATTTTTGTGAGGTTCAGAAATGGAAAGGCCGAATCAATCTAAGTATAACTTTTCCCTACACTGTAAATCTAAGTGTTAATAAATAGAACACTACTTTAACGCTTTTTTGTAACACTTTTTGAACGTGTAATGGTGTTCCAAATGTTTACACTAGTGTTCATCAATTGAATGTGTGGTGTTCAGTTTTTAATGCCTTTGTGTTTCATTTTTGAACACTTGATGTTAGATCTTAACACTTAGTGTTCAACGATCTAACGTGTCCGAATGTTCAAAATCTCCATACGTCGACGCGTTCAACAGCCATGTAACACTTTTTGAACACATAGAACATGTTTAAAGCCAAAGTGTTAAGATTCAGAACACCAGACGTTAACTTTCAGAACAGTTGACATAAGTGTTCAAAGTGATGGTGTTCAAATTTGGAACATGTTCTATTTTCAAGCATACATAATTTTCCATAAGTACTCATCTTAATTAAACTGTTATAAAAACTATATTCAATCAGGCAAAATATAACAATAAAACATATTTTAACAAGTAATTCTTTATGTAATCAAATGAGCATATTATATGTAAGAAAAGTACACCAGATACCTTATCACAAGTTACAGTCAGTGAAATCACATACATGTTTTTAAACTGACTTAAATATATATCATAAATAATGATTTTCCCCTACATGACTAGATAGTTGCTACATCATTTGTATCCTGAGCAAAAAAGCATGTTAGTGTGATAATTAGATAGTTTATGATATAGGTATTTGTCACAATGAAAGTTTAAAAGTTTGCAAATTCCAACAGTTCTTGTACGATCACATACAATGTACGCCCCACTTTTCAGTGCATGTTCACTTAAAGCTATCAACTGGTTGGCATTTTATGTGTTGTTATCAATTTCCAATGTCAAAATCCTCCACAACAAGGAATGTCTATGAGCCTATATATCCTGCAAAATAAAATTTAAAATTAATAGAAGAGAGGTTTTCATAAAGCATCAAATTATGCAATGCTTGTTATGCTTTAATGTCGATATATACTAGAGTTCAAATTGATATTCTATGGCAATGAAATGCAAGTTTTGACATTATAAATTACAAAAGTCGATTTCTTGACCTTAGGTTGTTGAACAGATAGAAATGATACACCCACATAAGCTATTAATATACATATATTGTCATACCTTTTTTTGACATCTTTCTTTTTTCCACCACTTTATAGCATCCAGAAATGACCTTTTTGGGATTATTGGCTACCGGTTCCTAATTCAAACATTTTAATCTAACGATTCCTGCAAATAAAAAAAAAAACGAATGCATTTTCTAAGTCAAAAATGGTGTTCCAAATGTTTGCACTAGTGTTCATCAATTGAATGTGTGGTGTTCAGTTTTTAATGCCTTTGTGTTTCATTTTTGAACACTTGATGTTAGAGTTCTTAACACTTAAGTGTTCATCAATTGAATGTGTGGTGTTCAGTTTTTTATGCCTTTGTGTTTCATTTTTGAACACTTGATGTTAGAGTTCTTAACACTTAGTGTTCAGCTAATGTATGTGGATGTCGAAAATCATCATTTATTCTGTATAACAGACAGACTGGTTATTTACAGTTTAGAAAATCATCAGAACAAAGCTGACAGTTATTTACGCTTATATCTAAAGCCCGTTTTTTAATTCGTCTTTTATGTTGAATATTGAAAATTTGGATATAACAGTTATGAATATTTGACAAATATATATCTTGCATGAGAAAATACCTAGGAAGCCATCGAACTACCTATGGAGATTATTCTAACTTGTTACTTACTTCTTTCGTGTTCATATGGGATAGAAGTCCCTTCTCCAGTTCTCTTTCTTAAGTGTATCCATTCTTCGTTTAACCGCCTGAATCGGCAGCCGATATCTGTTTCCGGTATTTGGTATCCTGGTATATTTTTTTTAACACGAGGTGTTCAAAATTTCGAGCGATTTGAACACTGATTGAACATGTAATGTTAATAAAATGAACGGATCATGAAATAAGATAAACATCGACATATTTTTATTACGATATTATCATAACAGGCCTCATTGATATGCATAATTATGTCACTTATAAGTAAAACTAGTATATATAAATAAATAATAAAATAAATTCATAAACTATACATATATGCCAGCTTGGAAGTTTAATATTTCACAATTACTAAAATATTAGCCAAAAATTCACAAGATCAACATCCTGTGTATACATTCATATTTTTTAAAGAATTTCTTTTTGAATTTGCCAATTGAAGGATAGAAAGTCGGACAAACGACTATCTTCTGTTTTAGATCAGAATTTGAACACCGGTGTTCACTGCGTCTGAACACACATGTTAATATTTTTAACACAAACGTTAAGACTTTGAACACGTCTCTAAGCATGAACATATGACGTTCAAATATTGAACATTCGGTGTACAAATTTTGAACGCGTCCGGACGCGTCAGGCGTCAGATATATTTACAGTGTACGTAAAGGTGTACAACTCAACAACGATAAAAGCTAAAATCGTGAAAATCGATTTAGACCTTCATTTAGTCACAGGAAACAACATAACTAAATTTGAAAAGATTTCGTCAAAGCCTTTTCAAGTTATTGCACGGACAACGCGGGTTCAGAAATGGAAAGGCCAAAATCAATCTAAGTATCACTTTTCCCTACATAAAGGTGTACAACTCCACAACGATAAAAGCTAAAATCGTGAAAATTGATTTAGACCTTCATTAAAGTACAGGAAACAACGTTTCTAAATTTGAAAAGATTTCGTCAAAGCGTTTTCAAGTTATTGCACGGACAACGCTCGAAGTATCACTTTTCGCTACTTTAAGGTCAACAACTCAAGAACGATAAAAGCTAAAATCGTGAAAAATCATAAAAATGGAACTTGACCTTCATTTAGTCACAGGAAACAACATATCTAAAGTTGAAAAGATTTCGTCAAAGAGTTTTCAAGTTATTGGACAGACAACGGTCTAAGTATCACTTTTCGCTACTTAAAAGTCTTCAACTCAACAGCGATAAAAGCTAAAATCGTGAAAATCGAACTTGACCTTCATTAAGTCACAGGAAACAACGTATCTAAATTTGAAAAAATTTCTTTAAAAGCGTAAATAACTTATTGCACGAACAACGCTCCAAGTATCACTTTTCGCTATTGAAAGGTCTACAACTCAACAACCGTTACGATAAAAGCTAAAATCGAGACCAACTTGACCTTCGTTTAGTCACAGGAAACAACATATCTAAAATTGAAATGATTTCGTCAAAGCGTTATCAAGTTATTGCACGGACAACGCTCTAAGTATCACTTTTCGCTACTGAAAGGTCTACAACTCAACAACGTTAAAAGCTAAAATCGTGAAAATCCAACTTGACCTTTATTTAGTCACAGGAAACAACATACATGTATCTAAATTTGAAAAGATTTCGTCAAAGCGTTATCAAGTTATTGCAGGGACACTGTTTGGCAGCCGCCGGCCCGCCCGGATGCCGTGCATCCCCAAATCAATAACCGATTTTTCCTTCGGAAATCCGGTTTCTAAAAGCCTGAAGAACCACAGGCACTTGTCTCAGAAAAAAAAAATTCCTATATATTAAGGTATATAGGAAATTTTTTCTGAGACAAGTGCCTGTGGGTAAATGTCCCCCTTTACAACATAACCCATGTTGGTGCTCCTACTAAAGGAGGAAGATACAGAACATACATACATACAGAAACCCTATTTCATACGGAAATTGCAGGTAACAATAACACATTTTTTATTGTTACCTGTAGTTATTGTTACCCGCAACATATGATCAGGCCGGCACTTATCTTAAAAAAAAAATATTTTTGAGCAATCTGTGAAATAAATTCTATTAATTTCACCAATGATTTGCATGCTATACAAATTCTTGATTTCAATATGATGTAAATAGAATTAACCACGATTAAACTTCCAGATGTATTAACCAATATGACGTTCACTTTTGCCAAAGGGGGTCGATTAAAACTCACTATTCTTGAGTATGGATACGAATGAGCAAGATAACCAATTTGTTGTTGGTGAAAAGTTTATATCCTTTCAAAATCTGAATGATAAACCTCAACGTTTCCTTGATTTAAATTTAGGTGTTCTTGTAAAATAGGAACATCGTCCGGAACAAAAGAAGAAAAAAAAATAATAAAAATAAAAATAAAATAGAGATCAGAAATAAAGCTAATAATTTATTCTTAATTAAAATATACACGATTCTTTTTTTGTTCAAATCAAGAATTTGTATAGTAAACACATTATATTTTCAACTTGCATTATGCTTTCAACTTGCAGTGACAGAATTAAATGTTGAAATAGCGTTTTGAGTTATAAAAAATTGCAATGTAGATATAGATTCGCATTGTTTCTAGATTTCTAGCAGATATATACTTCCATAACGTTATGAGTTTGCATACACTTGCAATTCATGCAGACATGTATTCATATAGCGTTATAAATTGACATACATTTGCAATTCAGACATATTGAACAGATATATCATGTTAAGGAGGGGTATTTGCGAAAAATACCAGTCGAGAGAATGTTAAATTTCGCGAGCCGTAAGGCGAGGGAAATTCATTCTCAAGACTGGTATTTTTCGCAAATACCCCTCAAGAACATGCTATATCTGTTTAATTACACCGAATGTTAACGTTCAAAAACGCATTGATGATCGTGACGTTACAAGCGTCCAGTCGGATAGAGTATTTTTTGGCAAATACCACGGCAGAGAGGGTGAAAAAGGCATATCCTTTTTGCATATACCCCGGCGGCGTTAAAATATGAACGATATTCATTTGATAACAGTAAATTGGTGAAAAATACACTGGCTATCAACCAATCAAAACCCAGGATTCTTACATAAGGTGTAATTAATTCATATAACGTTATGAGTAGACATGTATTCATATAGCATTATAAGGAGACATATATTCATATAACGTTATGAGTTGACATAACATTTTTCATTTAGATATGTATTCACATAACGTTAGGAGTAGACATGTATTCATATAACATTATAAGTAGACATGTATTCATATAACACTATCAGTAGACATGTATTCATATAACGTTATGAGTTGACATACATTTCCAATTGAGATATGTACTCGTATAAGTTATAACTTTATGAGTTGACAAACATTTCCAATTGAGATATGTATTCACATAACGTTACGAGTTGACATACATTTCCAATTTGGATATGTATTTATATTACGGATTACAAATGTGTCGAGTTTTGTGATTGGATAAAAACACAGAGATGTCAGTATATATTCAGGAAACTGCCGGGGTATATACGACGTTTTTATCCCCAATTGGAACCTAAACGTTAAGAGATTACATACTGTTTGATAAAAGATATGAATTGTCTTACCGTTACGAGTTCTATGCTTTATACGGCATCATTCGTCCTGGATCATATCACAGCTTACATTATTTAAGGAATGACTGTAATATTTTTTTTTGTCTATGAAGAAATAACATCAAAAATGTGGTGCACACTGAATAACCCGCGTAGAGCGTTATTTAAAAGTTTGCACCACATTTTTTAGGTTATTTCGAATAGACAGAAAAAAATATTACAGTCATTCCTTATAATTTAATTCTAAAAAGGAGTAAATCATGATAAAAAACGTCGATGACGTCACGGTCACATGACAAAATCATGTCTATGAGCTGATAGACAAAACGCTTTCAGCCAATCAGAAGACGTGTTACATCCAAAATTAAATTATATTCATATAACATTATGCGATAACATAATGATGTGTTATACACACAAAGTTTAAAATTCCTAGATCTATTTCATAAAAGCATGATGAATCTCAATATTATATACTGTAACCTAAATTGAAGGCTCATACCATTATTTGATAACACATTTTGACAGGAATGCACAGAAGCGAATCGAGACTTTCCAAACCTTTTTTCAGCATTATCGAAGTTGGCATAACAATAAAGGGGTTAACATATTTTTATAAAGATCATTAAAAAATAAAGTGAATTCTAAGGTTTTCTTTAAATTTATTTGCTGATTCAAATGAAATTGCCCATGACAGCGGATTGATGCATGGACAGACCACTAAATTACTCCACTTCATTAAGCAAGGGTAAATGAATCATTATTTTAAGCTGATCTTATGTGGTGTTGAGGGTGTCCAATACATCCCTAGTTGTCCATCGTGAATTATATTAAAAAGTGGGGCTTGGCCAACAAGTGCTTTTTTTAAAATAAAATGCTCTGTAGGGCGCACCTTGATACGACAGCAGAGGTCTAACCATGAACAGACGATGCAAGTATGAACAAAACATTCACGCTTGATACAGTTCTGAATGAGGATTGTGATTAAATATTTGACACTGCAATCAAGCAAAGTTAAATTTGGACCTTTTGGACCTCAATGTAGACCGATTTGATAACGAGCCCAAAATTCAATAGCTAAATCCAGCATATCAAAATACCTAATAAATTTATTTTTTTGTTGAAATCAAACAAAAACTTTCTGACAACTTTAAAAATTAGGCTCAAAATAAAAAATAAAAATACATGTTTAGATTTAGGATATCAAAGAACCTCAAGAATTAATTGTTTGTTAAATTCAAATTCAAAGTAATTTTAATTTTGGACAAAAATGTAGACCAATTTGAAAACGAGGCCCAAAATTGAAAATCCAAATGCACTTTTAGATTTTGCATATCAAAGAACCCCACGAATTCATTTTTTAATGAATTTAACAAAGTTTAATTTTGGACCCCGATTTGGTCCAACCTGAAAACATGGCCCAATATCAAAAATCTAAAACACGATTAGATTCCGTATCGCAAAAACTTAAGAAACTATTCGAATGAAAATAGCGAGGGTGGATATTAAAGCAATTTGCACAAAGTATTATAAAAGTCTTGTTTTGGCCCTTATTCCTTAATGGTTGAGGCCATAAACCTAAAATCGACCCTAGTCTTCCTTGTGTAGTATGCAAACTTGTCGTACAATTTCATGCAGATCCATAGAGTTAGACCCCGTTCACACTAGGACATTTAGATCGATTTAAACTAGATCGGTTCACTATAGATCGGTTTAAGGGCTAATGTGAACGCTTTGAATCGATCTTCAATCGGTCTAAACTAAAACACCAAAAGAGGTAGTATAGTTCGAAAAACTAAGGATTTTCTTATCCCAGGAATAGATTACCTTAGCCGTATTTGGCACAACTTTTTGGAATTTTGGATCCTCAATGCTCTTCAACTTTGTACTTGTTTGGCTTTATAACTATTTTGATCTGAGCGTCACTGATGAGTCTTATGTAGACAAAACGCGCGTCTGGCGTATTAAATTATAATCCTGGTACCTTTGATAACTATTGAATCGATCTAACTTTAAATGTGAAAGCAATTTTTAAGTTTTAAGTTTAAAAAGATCGGTTTAAACTAGTACGATTGAATTGAAAATAAGTTATGCGCATGTGTAGCGACAAAACTACAAGTGTCATAACATAACATCCCTGTATATATTCAGTGGTGTAAGACTATTCAAATCCTTGTTCAAATGTATAAAACATATAATAAAAATGATAGTATTTTTACCTGCTATTTCCGTATGAAAAGGGGTCCCTGTCAGGAAATACATTTCGGCAATTAGTCTCGGAAGTAACAATAAATATTTCTTATTGTTACTTTTTGCGGGTAATCGTAGCCAGTGCCTACAAATTATGGCATGTTTCAACTCAAAATACTTACCTTTTCTTTTCTGATGGTGGTTTGTATGCACAATCACTCAGTTAACCAGAAATTACAATGTTTTAAAGTCATGTGAAACTTCAAATTTAAAAAAAAAGTTCAATATGTTTTATATACTTGAACCTGAGACTACTATAACACATGGTAGTCTCAGACACTAATTCGCCGATATTTTCACAGCTGCAGTGACCTTAACTTCGAGACATCTCGTTAAGACTTCAGCCACCGCACATCGCAAGTGCGAGGGGAAAACCGTGATGAAAGAATGAAAACAAACGTGCACTGGAAGGTAAATAGTAATAACTGATTCTGAAAGAACAAATTTAATACAACAAATCCTTTTACAACTGTTAAGGAAAATTATAATTAAACAAGCATTCTGTGAGTATTGCCGGCCGCATAGCAATACCTAGTCCCCTACCGGTTAAAAATTCATTGTATTAGAACAAAATTCGAACTTGATTTGTAACTTGTCATGGTGTAAACTATTAAACAAATATCAAGTCAATATCTCCAAGCCTGACGAAAAAAAGTGTTGAAAACTGATTTTTTAAGTGAATTTTCTAAGTCAAAGCACCATAACTCTGCACAAAATCATCAGACCGGAACAAAATTCGAACTTGATCTGTAACTTGTCATGATAAAACTATATACCAATTTTCAAATCAATATCTTCAACATGACGAAAAAAATTGTGGAAAACTGATTATTTGAGGGAATTTTCAAGTCCAAGGACCTTAACTCTGCACAAAATCATCAGACCGGAACAAAATTCGAACTTGATCTGTAACTTGTCATGATAAAACAATACACCAATATCAAATCAATATCTTCAAGCATGAAGAAAAAAAGTGTGGAAAACTGATTTGCCGGACTGACAGATGGACAGACTTCGTCGGTAGCTGGGACTAATAAAATGCTCCGCTGGGCGCAGCTTGATATAACCGCAGATGTCGAACCCTGAACAGTTGGGGCAAGTATGGACACAACATTTAAGCTTAAAACAGCTCTGAATTTGGATTGTGATTGAATATTTGACACAGCATAGGTTTGTGACACAAAATGAATGTGGTCAAAGAACTGAAAAATTTGAAATTAAACATTTACCTATTATGGTCCAATATCCAAAATCTAAGTACATGGTTAGAATCAGCATATCAAAGAACCCCAAGAATTCAATTTTTGATGAAATCAAACAAAAGTTTAATTTAGGACCGTTTGGACCTCAATGTGGACCAATTTGATAACGGAGCCCAAAATCCAAAATCTAAATACACAGATTCAGCATTTCAAAGAACCCCATAAATTCAATTTTTGTTGAAATCAAAGAAAGTTTAATTTTGGACCCTGATTAGGATCAACTTGAAAACTGGGCCCAGAAATTCCAAAATTTAAATACAGGTTTAGATTCAGCGTTTCAACGAACCCCATATATATTTAATTTATGTTGAAATCAAACACAGTTTAATTTTGGACCCAGATTTGGATCAACTTGAAAACTGGGTCCTAAATCGAAAGTCTAATTACATGTTTATTAACAGACAATATAAGCTTAGTTTTTAAAATTTGTACTTGATCTGAGTTTTGTGGTAATAAGCATTGTGTTTTTAAAAGTTTCATAACATTTGGTTGAGGCAAACTAAAGTAAGAGAACGGAAATGAAAAATTCAGCATTTTTCCATTTGTAAAGGGACACAACTCTAGAACGGTAAAAGTGATGCCACTAACATTCAAACTTGATCTGTGTTTTGTGGTAATAAGCATTATGTAAAAGTTTCATAATATTTGGTTGAGGCAAACTAAGGCGTACAGTGACCTACAGTGGTTAATTTCTGTGTCATTTGGTCTCTTGTGAAGAGTTGTCTCATTGGCAATCATACCACATCTTTTTTATATAAAGTTAGAGAATGAAAACGCTAAATTTTTTCATTTGTAAAGGGGCATAACTCTAGAACGGTAAAAGTAAAAGTGACGCCACCAAAATTCAAACTGGATCTGTGTTTTGTGGTAATAAGCATTGTGTATAAGATTCATAATATTTGGTTGAGGCAAACTAAAGTTAGAGAAGGGAACCAAAAATTCAGCAATTTTTCCATTTGTAAAGGGGCATAACTCTAGAATGGTAAAAGCGATGCCACCAAAAGTCAACCTTGATCTGTGTTTTGTGGTAATCAGCATTGTGTATAAGTTTCATAGTATTTGGTTGAGGCCAACTAAAGTTAGAGAACAGAAACCAATTTTGGGACGTACAGACGTATGGAGGGACATACAGACAGACAAGGGTAAAACTTAATGCCCCTCTGCCACAGCGAGGGCATGAAAATATATATAGCATTCAGAAAATAACAAACAAACCTACCACAAAATTCTTCAAACATTATTCCAAAGAAAAGAAAAATATCATTTCCAAAATATCATTCATCATTAACAACACTCAGGAAACACAAAATTTTCAAATAAATCTGTCACTCCATTTATAATTGTGTAATTGATTTGATGATCATTTCTTATCATTAATGTAGATTTTCATTTCAGACTGGGCATGGTATTTCACAGTTATCATACTGGAAAACAAACAACAACGAAATTTAAAGAAGGCAAATAAATTTTAGATCGTATAAAAACACTTAAACTTTATATACTGTAAATTCAGAAATTGTTGCGTGCATTTATTATTGCGATTTTGTCATTTTAAGACTAAAATGTAATTTTAATTTTGCGATATTGAGAAAAATTCTGTTTAATTCATATAAAATTTCAAAATGTGAGTTTAAATTATTGCGATTATAACCCTGTCACATTTTTTGCAATAATAACACATCGCAATAATTTCTGAATTTACAGTATATAATCAATAGTTCCAAATATTTTTTCTTTCATATCTGCAACTTATCTATCAATGTCAGCAACTTTATCTACACAATGTATTGTAAAGAAATATATCCTTTAATAAAAATAGATTATTATCTAAAATAGCATTTTTTTATTAAGATGTACCATAACATAATGCATGGAACAATTGTATTTAAAACTTCACTTACCTACACTCCCACTTCAACAAATGGACAAAGGTCTATTTTAATATCCAAGGGAATTTTCAACCATAAGAAAATATTCAAACATGTTAACAATCTTTAAATAGAACACAATGCATACACAATTATCACCACAATTAATATATCTGAATCAGTAAATCTATTTTAAACTATGACTCAATTTAAAATTTCTATAATAAATCTATAAATGTAGAGCTTGATTGACTATTTAATATCCCAACCCTCCTATGGTGGTATGGAACCTTGTGCTAAAATTTCTTACACATCCATACACTAATACTAAAGTTATTGTCTGTGAACCAATTTATTTTCCATGAACCAGTGATGTAAACCACAAAATAGTTCTCTAAAATTAGATATGATGTTATATCTATTTTCAACTATGACCCAACTTAAAATTTCTGTTAATTGTCCAATAACATCTCTGAATTTAGATTCTGAGCAAATATGTAATAATAGCATAGTTTCTGACACAGAATGAATGTGGTATAAGTTCTTTAATAATTTTAAAATTAGGCATTTACCAATTATGGTCCAATATTCAAATTCTAAATACATGGTTGGATTCATTATATCACATAACCACATTGTTTCATTTTTTGTTAAAATCAAACTTAGTTTTATTTTGGATACTTTGGACCTTTATGGGGTCCAGTTTGAAAAACATGCTCAAATCAAAACTTTAAAACACTGTTAGATTGAACACATTAAAGAACACCAATGATTAAATCTTTGAAGAAATCAAACAAAGTTTAATTTTGGACCCAAATTTGGACCAACTTTGAAAACCAAGCACAAAATAAAAAAATCTTAAACACTGATGGATTGACCATATCAAATAACACAAACAATTTAATTTTGATGAAATCAAACAGTGTTCAATTTTGGACCCGATTTGGACCATCTTGAATACTGTGCCCAAAATAAAATATCTAAATTTTGGATACTTTGGACCTTTATGGGGTCCAGTTTGAAAAACATGCTCAAATCAAAACTTTAAAACACTGTTAGATTGAACACATTAAAGAACACCAATGATTTAATTTTTGAAGAAATCAAACAAAGTTTAATTTTGGACCCAAATTTGGACCAACTTTGAAAACCAAGCACAAAATAAAAAAATCTTAAACACTGATGGATTGACCATATCAAATAACACAAACAATTTAATTTTTGATGAAATCAAACAGTGTTCAATTTTGGACCCGATTTGGACCATCTTGAATACTGTGCCCAAAATAAAATATCTAAATACCACTTAATTCAGCATATCAAAGAACCCCAACCATTCTTTTTAAATAAAATCAAACAAAGTATAATTTTGACCTTTTGGACCTTAATGTGGGCAGACCATGCCCCAAGTCAAAAATCTAAATACACACTTAGATTCAGCATATCAAGGAACACCAATAATTTAATTTTTAAAGAAATCAAACAAAGTTTGATTTTGGACCCTTTGGACCTTAATATGAATCATTTCAAAAACAGACCCTAGAATCCAAATATTAAATACCCAATTAGATACAGATTATTAATGACTCCCAAGAATTGCAGACTTTTGAATTAAACCCCATTGAAATTGCCTAAAAAAATAAGCAATTTATACAAAGTATTGGTTTTGGCCGCCCCTTTTAAGTAATATGGTCATAACCCCTAAAATCAATTCTAAATTTTATTTCATGGTATAACACCTCGTGGCACAATTAAATAGCAATAAATAGACTTATACTCAGTTATTGTCCAAAAATCAGGAAATCCTAGTTTTTTGCCCCTTTTTCAGCCCCTTATTATTAAATAGTTTGAACCATGACCCCTTAAATCAATCCCAACTTTCTTTTTGAAGTATAGAACCTTGTAGTAAAATTTCATAGAAATTCATACTTCAATATACAAATTAGTGTCCTGAAACATGAAAAATGCTTGTTTTTGACCCCTTTTTGGTCCTTAATTACTAAACAGCTACAACAATAACCCCAAAATAAATCCCAACCTTCCTATTGTGGAATGGAACCTTGTGCTTAAATCTAATACAGAACTATACAGTTATACTCAAGTCATTGTCTGTGAACCAGACAAATAATTGTTTTTGTGAGGCCCTTTTTGGCCCCTAATTCCTAAACAGCTGCTATAATAACCCCCAAAATAAACCCCAACCTTCCTATTGTGGTATGGAACCTTGTGCTAAAATTTGAATAGAAATCCATACACTTATACTCAAGTTATTGCCTGCAAGCCAGAAAAATAGTTGTTTTCGGCACCTTTTCGACTACTAATTTTTAAACGATATGGTCTATGACGCTCCAAAAATCATTCTAAACTTTTCTTTTGAAGTATTGAACCTTGTGGTAAAATTTCATACTCTTATACACCAATTATTGTCCTGAAACATGAAAAATGCTTGTTTTTGGCCCCTAATTCCTAAACAGCTACAACAATAACCCCCAATATAAATCCCAACCTTCCTATTGTGGTATGGAACCTTGTGCTAAAATTTAATAGAGATCCATACACTTATACTCAAGCTATTGTCTGTGAACCTGACAAAAAATTGTTTTTGTTAGACCCTTTTTGGCCCCTAATTCCTAAACAGCGATGACAATAACCCCCAAAATTAATCCCAACCTTCCTATTGTGGTGTAGAACCTTGTGTTAAAATTTTGACCTAAGAAATATCTCTTATACTCAAGTTATTGTCTTAAAACTAGACAAATAATTGTTTTTTGCCCCTAATTACAAAACAACTAAGACAATAACCCTAATTGTGGTACGGAACCTTGTACTAAAATTTCTTACATTTCCATACACTTACACTTAAGTTATTGTCTGCGAACCAATTTATTTTCCATAAACCAGTAAAACTAATCTTTTTGGCCCTAATTACAAAACTGCAATCACAATAGCCCCTAAAAACAATCCCAACCATCCTTTACTAGTATGGAACCTTGTGCTAAAATTTTATAGAGATCAATGAATTTATACTCAAGTTATTGTCTGTGAACCAAAATGTCTTCAGACGCAGACAACACCATAATATAATACTACCTGCGGTCGTATAAAAATAGTAACGCATGGAAAATATGAAAAATTAATATCATGGCTATATCAATTTACTTTTTTGTCACGAGCTTCATGTGCTCTGTGCTGATTATTCATCAATTTACGTTATGAATTTGTAATAAATATAAAAAAGCGTGCATACATGACTTATTTTAGTATATATGCATGTATTGGTTCAACAATTTAGATAACATCAAAATTATAAAAAACTTGTTTCATGTGACTTTAATCCTTGGTAGCTTTAATTTTGTCAATCAATTACTGATAACGGAGGTTGATGTCATTTGCATGAAAGCTGTATAACCCCAAATACAAGGAATGAAATAATTAAGTCCAAGAGTTCAAATGTTTTTGCTTTTTTTTAGATTTTGGTGGCTTTAAACATCTTTGGGACTTTTCGAACTTCATGCATTTGGAGTTATTCAGCTCGTGCAAATGACGTAAACTTTAAATATATCATATTAGAGAATATTTACAATAAACAAAAACAAAAACACAACAGAAATATTTAGAAAAAGGGGGGATCCATTTCCAAGTGCCTGTGGATTTGCTATCCAGTATGGCATATGCAAAATGTCAGGTTTTATTTAATTTATAATGTTTGCAAATCATTTCAACAACATTTTTTTTTATATTCTTACCGAATCATTCATCAAATATTTTCTGTTTTATTTCAAATTTCCGTTGTTGTTTCATTTTCACATCATTTCAAAAGCGATTGATATTTTCTATAAAAACAAATATTAAACAAGTTCATCTTTAAAGCGGGAAGAAAAAGAAAAAAAAAGAAGAAGAATAATAAAAATAATAAGAACTGAGCAAAAATAATAAGTCTCCAAACTTTGTTTAGGAGACTTAAAAAAAAAAACATTTCATTTTTTATTCTTATTTAATTTATTTAGTACTTTTTTCTTTTCCCTTTACTTTATACTGTTACTAGATAATGTTTGCAGCTTTTACAGCAACCTAAATGTATATATACATTTATATATGAACAGCCATCGTAGTGACTATGAACGCAAGCCATATCTTCAAATGATGAAGATGATGGATGTTAAACGTTCAGTGGCAAACTAAATGCATGTTCAGGACAAGAACATGTTAAAGTGATATATGTATGAAACCCTGCCTTGTTATAGACATTAGGGTTTCTAACTTGCTGGTTAATAAGGTAACCAACAGGAAGACTTGTCACCCAAAACAGACAAATTATACCGACTCCAAGCCAACCAGTCATTGATCTTACTCCTGAATGCCACACTTGTCATCCAAAACAGACAAATTATACTGACTCCAAGTCAACCAGTCATTGATCTTACTCCTGAATGCCACACTTGTTACCCAAAACAGACAAATTATACTGACTCCAAGCCAACCAGTCATTGATCTTACTCCTGAATGCCACACTTGTCATCCAAAACAGACAAATTATACTGACTCCAAGCCAACCAGTCATTGATCTTACTCCTGAATGCCACACTTGTTACCAAAACAAACAAATTTGACTCCAAGCCAACCAGTCATTGATCTTACTCCTGAATGCCACACTTGTTACCCAAAACAGACAAATTATACTGACTCCAAGCTAACCAGTCATTGATCTTACTCCTGAATGCCACACTTGTCATCCAAAACAGACAAATTATACTGACTCCAAGTCAACCAGTCATTGATCTTACTCCTGAATGCCACATGCTAAATTGGTTGAGAAGCAGCAAATAAATATTTTCAAGTCTTTGATTTGACCAGGTCAGGTTTGAACCAACAACCTTCTGCATTACAGGTGAGCAAGCTACCAGGGATGCAGATAAATCATTAATTTGATGTAATATGAATAAGAACCCTGTTTTGTACTAAATCATCTAACTGAGCCAAGTTTTTTGAAGATCAAACCCATGACCTCCTACAAATTGAGGCCAGCATGATACAACATGACTGCAGAGACAGTAACAAACGACAGGCTATGGTAGCATCCTAGAGACAAAATAAATGCACACAGTCACAACCATAGTCTATTTGTTTTCAAATGTTACAGAGGATCATGTTTAAATTAAAAGGCACCTTTCCATACTTCAGCCAGATATTATTTTCACCAACATACCAATACACAAATACACAAATCTTTAAAATTTCTAAAACAAACACAGAAAGATGTTCCAACATTTTTATATTTCTCTGATATATGAATATGTTAACAACTACAAATATGAAAACATCACATGATTTTTTTGTCTATTATAATTAACAAATAAAATTAACATATAAAATACATCAATCTTTAATAAATTGTTTATGAAGTTCATCCCTTATGAATAATAAAAATGCTCAGTTGGTGGCTTCTTTTAATTCATAAAATGAATATTATATTAATAAATGAGCATTAACTTCAACTATATGACAATCTGAGATACATACAACTGAGAAATTTTTCTACTTTATAATTCAAAACTGCAAATAATTTGACTGCGAGAATAAAATACAAACTTAAAAAGCAAGATAATTTCTACTATCAGTTTACAAAGTTTAATTACCTTAAGAGGTTTCAAAGACAAATGTCACAAATAATCCTACATAGGTTAATAAAAATCAATGTTATCTCAATTATTTGCTGCAAATATGTTTAAAAATACATTTACTGTAATTGTCACTGGATAAGTTAATATTTTTTTTTCAGAAAGTTGACAGGGTCGTCTTATACTACAGTTCAACTTTTGTGACTTTATTCTGAAATCCAGTTCAAATCATAAAAAAATCCCTGACTTTTGACAGTATTAACAATGATATATATTTTATATTTGCAGGTTTAGAGAAAAGCTGAAGAATGTTTATCGTTAATAATAAATTATGTTGTTTAATAAAAGATATAATCGAAGATATCTTGTTTTTTTCCACATGGTTTTTGTCCTTGTATTTCTCTCAGCTTGGGTACAGGTCTCTTTTTCTTTCTAACAGACCAGGGGATGTTATTCTTACAAGCAAAACTCCCCTGACAAGCTAGTAGCAGTGTCATAAATCCAAAGGCAGCAAGGACTCTGAATTGCTTGTCTGGATTATTTGGGTTGAAAAGATTTATAACGACAGAAAACAGGTTGCAGAGGGTCTCCCAAATTCATCAATCATGTTAAGTTTCAAAAAATTTCATCTTATAGTAACTGAGGATTGATTAATTGATTGTTGGTGTTCAATGCCACTTTCAGCACACTTGGCCAATTAATGGCAGTCAGTTTTTAAGGTGGAGATGGAAGCCAGATACCAGGAGTGAACAACAACCTTTGGCAGGAAAACTGGCAATCCAAGTGAATTAAGACTGGTGTTGAAGCTGGGTTTTAACTCACAACCAGAGTGCCAACATGCTCATTTTTTTTTAAAGATTGGAACTAAATGAAGGCTGTTTTTTCAAAGGACATTCTTGGCAACTTTGTTAAAATTGGCAAGGTAGTTTAATTTAGAGATTCTTCTTGAAAACAAAAAGTTAACATATGGTGACAAAGAAGGCAGACACCAAATGATGGCAATAAATCAGATGGCCTTACAGGTTGAACTAAGAGAATCAAATGTTTCAACATATATACATAATTTCTGTTTCGTTGCTTTTTAGGTTCAGGTCCAAATATTGAGAGGAATATAGTCCCGTCAACCAACATGAGAACTGAAAAGGAAATGTACTTGTAGAAAATGTTTTCAATATTGGAGTTTTTATTGTATTTTGTATTTATAGTAAATTAGGCCACTGTTTTTGGTTGTGAAAACATCCATACAATTTTGAAACTAAAACCTTTAGATTTGATTCTGGACAAATCAGGTCTGAACTTACATGGTGATTTTAGAATAAAAGATTTTAATAAACTTAACTGACAAAGATCGGTGACAAATGATCACAATAGCTATTAGCCATTTGGCATAGGTCAGCTAAAGAAAAAATGTCAAAGTAAATATATATAATAACTCATAACTTTGCATAAACAGTTTTACATACACAAGTACAATCAAACAAAGCACAAAAAATTATCAACATACAAAAATCTTTACAAATACAAACAAAACAATTTAATAAACAAAACAAAAAAAGTATATTGCAACATAACAAAAGGCATCACCAAAATAACCCACAAAGTAAATTCATTCTGTTTATAAATAAGTTACAGATATCAGTTCTTTATAAAGGAAGTCTCTGCATCTACTATACCTAGTCAATATTTCATTGTTTCCATTATTTATTAAGGTAGATTTAATGTAAAACATACAAAATTCTTGAAGAATGGATTAAGAATCAACTAAAAACAATTTGATTTGCACATTAAATTTATATCAAAACAAAATGATATAGGTTGTAAAAACAATTTTATGTTGATAAATAAGATTTGCTTTTTTAAATATAAGTTGGCCATCTGTTTTATTTCAGTGACAATCGTTGAAATTAAAAGCAACTTAACACAGTTGTTTCTTTCGATATTATTGTATATGTTGAATTCCAATTCCAGAAAGCAATAATGGTTTGTTTTGAATTACTTTTGGCTTTATCGGCAAAAGCCAAGATGTGCTTCTTTCAAGGAGGCAGATTCTTAAGTATGAAATAAATAATTTGGCTATTGTAGGATTTTTTAAACCAGTCAGCTAGGTAGGGCTAATGACTAGAATTAGAATTAGATATTATACTGTTCCATTTTGTGTAGCTGTGTTAAGTGGTTGTAACAGATCCTTATATTCATGTAAAACATCTTTTAGTGCCTTACAAACACTTGGTGATGGAGAAGTTGTACAGTCAACTAGTGAAGGGTATAGCTGTATAACCTGGTTCCACACACCTCTCTCCACTGAAAAGAGAAATATATTTGAACTTAAACATAAAATTCAAACAAAACCTTTCTAACATTAATAAAGGCGACCATTCAACATCTTGAGAAAGAATCTTTCTCCTTTCCCTAAAAGTGTGAATCTCCCTTTAGGGAGATATAAACATCTTTCTTTATATTAACTGATTAATAAAGGCGACCATTCAACATCTTGAGAATCTTCCTCCTTTCCCTTAAAGTGTGAATCTCTCTTTAGGAAGATATAAAAATCTTTCTTGTTTTCTCTTATGACCTTCCAAAAGACAAATTTGTATTGTTTATAAAAAAATAAATATACTAATGGCAAAAAGACAAAACTTTTGTTTTTCACATTCTGATTACTGTAAATTCAGAAATTATTGCAATGGTTTTATTAATGCGAAAAATGCAACGCTATAAAGTTTGCAATAATAACTTGCATTCATAATTTTAATTGTGATTTCCCTTCACAAATTTTTTCAATGGCATTAAATAGATGCCCCCTTTTTACCAGTAATCAGGATTCTTAATAATAAATGCACACACTAATTTCTGAATTTACAGTTATTGTTTTCTTCTTTTAAACTGTCAAATAATAAACTATATAATGAAATAGTTAATATAAACTGATTTAAATCAAATTTTGATCGAACAGACCAAAACTACTGTGACAAAACCATTCACAAAGATACTGGACCCTCTAATGTTTTGAAACTGTACTAACCATTGCCAGCTGGAGCTTTCTTCAGTGATGAGATGAGAGTAGTGATTGCTTTTAAAACTGAAGCCATCTCAGCTAATCTTGGTCTGAAAATTAAATAGAAAAATATTAAAGAAGACAAGAGAGAGAGAGAGAACATTTTTTATTAGTTTTTTTACATTTTTTCTCTTTCTTTTATAGTTTGAAAATAATTGCCAAAACAACAAACAAGAGGCTCCTAAGTGCCTGAATTGCTCACCTGGTAAACATATGCCATTATCAAATTAATTTTAATTATGGTATTTCAATCAATTATGTTATTTTTGTAGATTTTGTATTGCTGATTATTATTGCAGTGCACAATTTGTACCTATCTATTATAGTTTTTGAGATTGACACAAAAATTAGTAAAACTGTAAAGGAGTCATCCAATGGTTTCAGCCATATTGGCATTTATGTAGCTCTTGTATAGCTGATAATTTTTGCTATTTTAAGTTTTCATCTATCTATTTTAGTTTTTTTAAAGATAATTTGCAACATTATAAATGTTAGTAAAAAAATTGCTGTAAGGGCAACAACTCCTATAAGGACTCATCCAATGGTTTCGGTCATATTTGGCTTGTTTGTATATCCTGTACTGCTGATTATTTTAGCTGTTTACAGTTTTATCTATATTTATAGATAATAGTGGCATGAATACAAAAAATTAGTCAAAAACCATCATTTAAGGATCATAACTCCTTTAGAGAGTCATCCAATGGTAGTGGTCACATCTGGTGTTTCTTTGTGGATCATATAGTGCTCATCATTTTTGCTAGCTGCAGTTTTTTACCTATCTGTTCTTAAAGGGGCATTAGCTGTCAAATTCATGTTCACAGATTTGACTCAAATTCTCATATCTGATTTATAACATACTAAAATGTATATCTAAATTATAAAAAGTCTAAAATAAACAATTTACAATGCATAGGCTTGATAATATGTATCAGCATTTCGTGTGTATTTTAGTCTAGACGCCATCTAATCAACCACCGAGGTGACCTCCGAAGACTGCCGACGGTCATATAACCTGATATAAACATAAATATAGATATAGATAGCGAACTCATGCAATTGGATTTTTCTAGGTCTATTTGATTTCATATTATAGGTTAATAAAATGTTCATCATCGCAGCTTGATACGACCGCAGAGGTCGAACCCTGAATAGTTGGGGCAAGTATGGACACAACATTCAAGCTTGATACAGCTCTGAATTTGGATTGTGATTAAATATTTGACACAGCATAGGTTTCTGACACAGAATGAATGTGGTCTAAGAACTTAAAATTTTAAATTGACATTCACCTATTATGGTCCAATATCCAAAATCTAAATACATGGTTAGATTCAGCATATCAAAGAACCCCAAGAGTTCAATTTTTGATGAAATCAAACAAAGTTTAATTTTGGACCCTTTTGACCTCAATGTGGACAAAGTTGATAATGGGGCCCAAAAATCAGAAATCTAAATACATGGTTAGATTCAGCATATCAAAGAACCCCATATATTCAATTTTTGTTGAAATCAAACAAAGTTTAATTTTGGACCCCGATTTGGACCAACTTGAAAACTGGGCCCATAATCAAAAATCTAAATACATGTTTAGATTCAGCATATCAAAGAACCCTAAGAATTCAATTTTTGTTAAAATCAAACTAAGTTTAATTTTGGACCCTTTGGACCTTAATGTAGACCAATTTTAAACGGGACCAAAAATTAAGAATCTAAATACACGGTTAGATTCGGCATATCAAAGAACCCCAATAATTCAATTTTTGATGAAATCAAACAAAGTTTAATTTTGGACCCTTTTGACCTCAATGTGGACAAAGTTGATAACGGGCCCAAAAATCAAAAATCTAAATACATGGTTAGATTCAGCATATCAAAGAACCCCATATATTCAATTTTGTTGAAATCAAACAAAGTTTAATTTTGGACCCCAATTTGGACCAACTTGAAAACTGGGTCCATAATCAAAATCTAAATACATGTTTAGATTCAGCATATCAAAGAACCCTAAGAATTCAATTTTGTTAAAATCAAACTAAGTTTAATTTTGGACCCGATTTGGACCAACTTGAAAACTGGGCCCATAATCAAAATCTAAATACATGTTTAGATTCAGCATATCAAAGAACCCTAAGAATTCAATTTTTGTTAAAATCAAACTAAGTTTAATTTTGGACCCTTTGGACCTTAATGTTTTATTTCAGCCATGTGTGCCATGTTGGCAGGCAGGGTCATCATACACAGTGGTCCCTGGATATCCTAGTGGTGATTTAAAACAAGTTTGGTTTAATTTGACAGTAGTTTCAGGGAGAATTTTTGTAAAATTTATCTAACGAAAATGCAAGTGATGAGAAAGTTTGTTGTGAAGTTTTGTTGTTGCGCAACACCCCCAAAAAAAAACCAAAAGGTAATAAAAAATTATCATTTAAGGGCAATCTTTCCTATTAATGATTTCTGCAAAATTCAGTTGATTGTGCAAGGGTTGTATAGCCAGCTGAGGTCGTTAAAAACTCTCATTTGTTGTTGCAAAATTCAAGTGGTTTTTGAATTGCTTTGTTGATCTTTTTTTTGTATTCAACTTTTAAACAACAAAGTACAACAAATATGATGACTGATACTCATGACACTGAAAATATGGTCTTCATTCTTGTGAAGAAAATGGTAAGGTTTGAAATATTTCTTAAATATTAATTCAATACCAATACTTTAATTTGTATTGGATTTATCCCAGGAAATGAGAACAAGGGACACAATTAAATTCAATTTTTTCCCTAAACTTCTGATAAAATATAAAATGAAGAACTATATTTTTTTAATGAGAATTTTTTTTTTAATAGTTAATTGATAATTTGAACAATATTAATTAAGTTTTAGATCTTGCATGGTTGATTAATTTTCTCTCAAAATTTCTGATATTCTATTAAAGTTTTAAATATAATATGAGGCAGGCATTACCTGTGAAAGGGATGAAGTCTGTACAAATTAGTGTAGGAATTCAAGCATCATTTGCACTTGAATCTGTATAAAATGAAGCCAAAGTACTGAAACATATCTGACATTCGACCTATTGTTCGGGATTATAGTTGTGACATCATTTTCAATGTAAAGAAAGAAACACCATCATCAGGTATTAATGTGGTTTTTTTTCATGTTATAGAATTATCAATTATTTTTATTGCCAGTTCATTAGTACATTGTTTTAGACCAATTTGAAAATCTTACCAAAATTAAGAATCTAAATACAAAAGCGGCAAGATTCGGCATATCAAAGAACCCAATTCATCTGAAAATTCAATAAACAAAGTTTAATTTTGGACCCTTTGACCTCAATGTGGACAAAGTTGATAACGGGCCCAAAATCAAAAATCTAAATACATGGTTAGATTCAGCATATCAAAGAACCCCATATATTCAATTTTGTTGAAATCAAACAAAGTTTAATTTTGGACCCCGATTTGGACCGACTTGAAAACTGGGCCCATAATCAAAATCTAAATACATGTTTAGATTCAGCATATCAAAGAACCCTAAGAATTCAATTTTGTTAAAATCAAACTAAGTTTAATTTTGGACCCGATTTGGACCAACTTGAAAACTGGGCCCATAATCAAAATCTAAATACATGTTTAGATTCAGCATATCAAAGAACCTTAAGAATTCAAAACTTGTTAAAATCAAACTAAGTTTAATTTTGGACCCTTTGGACCTTAATGTAGACCAATTTGAAAACGGACCAAAATTAAGAATCTAAATACACGTTAGATTCGGCATATCAAAGAACCCCAATAATTCAATTTTGATGAAATCAAACAAAGTTTAATTTTGGACCCTTTTGACCTCAATGTGGACAAAGTTGATAACGGGCCCAAAATCAAAAATCTAAATACATGGTTAGATTCAGCATATCAAAGAACCCCATATATTCAATTTTGTTGAAATCAAACAAAGTTTAATTTTGGACCCGATTTGGACCGACTTGAAAACTGGGCCCATAATCAAAAATCTAAATACATGTTTAGATTCAGCATATCAAAGAACCCTAAGAATTCAATTTTGTTAAAATCAAACTAAGTTTAATTTTGGACCCGATTTGGACCAACTTGAAAACTGGGCCCATAATCAAAATCTAAATACATGTTTAGATTCAGCATATCAAAGAACCTTAAGAATTCAAAACTTGTTAAAATCAAACTAAGTTTAATTTTGGACCCTTTGGACCTTAATGTAGACCAATTTGAAAACGGGACCAAAATTAAGAATCTAAATACACGGTTAGATTCGGCATATCAAAGAACCCCAATAATTCAATTTTGATGAAATCAAACAAAGTTTAATTTTGGACCCTTTTGACCTCAATGTGGACAAAGTTGATAACGGGGCCCAAAAATCAAAATCTAAATACATGGTTAGATTCAGCATATCAAAGAACCCCATATATTCAATTTTGTTGAAATCAAACAAAGTTTAATTTTGGACCCGATTTGGACCGACTTGAAAACTGGGCCCATAATCAAAATCTAAATACATGTTTAGATTCAGCATATCAAAGAACCCTAAGAATTCAAAATTTGTTAAAATCAAACTAAGTTTAATTTTGGACCCTTTGGATCTTAATGTAGACCAATTTGAAAACGGGACCAAAATTAAGAATCTAAATACATGGTTAGATTCGGCATATCAAAGAACCCCAATAATTCAATTTTGATGAAATCAAACAAAGTTTAATTTTGGACCTTTGGACCTCAATGTGGACCAATTTAAAAACGGGCCCAAAATCCAAAAACTTAATACACGGTTAGATTCAGCATATTAAAGAACCCCAAGAGTTCAAGAATAAAACCCCATTGAAATTGGTCAAGAAATAAGCAATTTATACAAAGTATCTTCTTTTGCACAATACTGTGTAATTGAATATTTCTTGTAATTGCAATACTGTGCAATTGAATATTTCTTGCTATTGCGCAATACTGTACAATTGACAATTTCTTGCTATTGCGCAATATTGTGCTATTGGATATTTCTTGCTATTGCGCAATACTGTGCAATTGAAGATTTCTTGCTATTAGCAATACTGTGCAATTGAAAATTTCTTGCTATTGCACAATACTTATTATATAATAATTTACACATCCTGTTTGGTGTGTATCTCCTGCCATATCATTATTATTTGCTTTTAAATATAAATCAGAAATAACCAATTTAAAATGCAAAATTTTAAAGAAAAAAAAAAAATATCCCCCAAATTTTTGAACCCCTTTATGATTCATCACCCCAAACTCAATCCCAACCTTCCTTTGAGGTATGGTACCTTGCAGTACAATTTCAGAGAGATCCATACACTTGAACACAAGTTATTGTCTGGAAACTAGAAAATGCTTATTTTGGCCCTTTTGGTCCCTAATTCCTAAACGTTTCAGGCAATTACCCCAAACTCAATTCCAGCTTTCCTTTGTGATATGGAACCTTGTAGTACAATTTCAGAAAGATCCATACACTTACACACAAGTTATTGTCCTGAAACTAGAAAAATGCTTGTTTTTGCCCTTTTTGGCCCCTAATTCCTAAAATTTTGAGGCAATTACCCCAAAAATCAATCCCAGCATTCCTTTGTGATATGGAACCTTGTGGTACAAAGTCAGAGAGATCCATACACTAACACACAAGTTATGTCTGGAAGTTACAAAATGCTTATTTTTGGCCCTTTTGGCCCCTAATTCCTTAACTGTTGGTACCATAACCCCAAAATCAATCCCAACCTTCCTTTTGTGATATTGAACCTTATGGTAAAATTTCCTAGAGATCCATTCACTTAAACTAAAGTTAGAGTGCGAAAACCAATGCGTCTTGGACGACGACGACGACGACGACGCCAACGTTATATTAATATCGACCACAAAATTTTTTGCGGTCGTATAAAAATATATGTTAATCATCGTTTTACCTATATAAGAATGAGTTTTTGTGGATCAAATCAGTCAATCAAATGGTTTACCAATGTTGACATTCTTTTCCTTTTAACATCTGAACACGCCTAATTCATGCATAACCCATCTCTGGCTAAGGGGTTAAATTGAAGGTCACATGAATATGGATTCAATGAGGTTGAATTATTTACTTGCAAGTGAATAATTCATCAGCGATGTTTCTTAGCTTATTTTGACAAAACTGAACCAAACTGGTTGCTGAAAGTGAATTATTATTTCACTTTTTCACTTTCATTAATGATTGAACAAAAAAAAAAAAAAAAAATCATATATTAATTTTTTTTTTATATCTCGTAGTTAATGCCGCTTCAAGTAAATTGACAAAAATATAAAAATTCCTCAAAATTTAAGGACCATTCATTCCTCCTTGAGAAGTCATCCAATGGTTCGGTCATATTTATAGCTTTTTGTAGGTCTTGTATTTCTGATCATTTTTGCCTTTAACACTTTTTATCTATCTAATATAGTTTTAGTTTATAGACAAATTGTCATTTAAGGGCAATAACTCCTGAAGGAGTCATCTGATTATTTTGGTGCAAAGAGGATGTAGTTAAATCTCAATACTCTGAGTATTTTTGCCCCGTCAAATTTTATCTATCTTTCATTGCTTTTAAGATACAAGACAATTATTGCATTTTACCCTCATTTTCTATTTTTAGTCATGGCAGCATGTTTGTTGATTGACAGGGAAAAAAAAACCCACAGACATCATACTAAATACCCTAAGGATCATTAAGCCCAAACTAGGTTGAAATTGGTTCAGTGGTTTCAGAGAAGAAGATCATTGAAAAAGTTTAGGACAACGGAGGGCGCTTAGTGATTGCAATAGCTCGCATGGCCTTATGGGACAGGTCAGCTTAAAAAGGGTAATAAAAAGCTACACCATGAGTGCATGATACACCCTTCGGCCTTTTAATTTTGATGATTTTTTAACGAATAAAGTTCCATAACTCCGCAATGTCATACTAGAAATTTATAAAAAACAAGAGGGAGCTTATTTCAATAGATATTAACAAGTCATTATAGTTTCATAAAACTGCTCAAAATGTTTTGGAGTTATTGTCTGAAAACTGGAAAATCCCACCTTTTTTTATGAATAAAATTTCTTAACTCGGAAATGTAAAATCTAAAATTTATAAAATTCAAAAGGGAGTTTACATCAATAGATATAAACAATTCACCAAAGTTTCATGAAAATTGGTGAAAGCATTTTTGATTTATTGTCTGAAGTGTTGAGGACGGATGGACAGATGTCCAGATGGACAAAAGGACGGACAGGACAGACGGACAACAGTATACCATAACATGTCCTGTCTTAAACGGGCATATAAAAATTGCATTTTAGGGCAATAACTCCCAATAAGGAGTTGATAAACCATTAAAGATATATTGACTTATTTGTAGATCTTGCATGTTGATTATTTCTGCTATCAGTTTCTCTCTCTTTTTATTTTGTTGTCAAGATAATATAACTAGGGGTTCTAAAGAGCCTGTGTGGCTCAACTAGGTCGATGTGCATCTTCAACAATGGACAACCACCAACATTGTAGACTAGAATAGAATTCATGACAAATATCTTTTTTTTGTTTTGCTGATCATCTTTTCCTGTTTACAGATCCTCTCTATCTTCTTAAATTTTTGCCCAAAACACAAAAAAGGGTAAAAAAAAATTTCATCATTTAAGTGCAATCACTTCTATAAGGAGTCAACTAACTATTTAGGCAAAATTTATCTTATTTGTCAATCTTGGTTTGCTATTTAAAGTGTCTATCTATCTTTTATAGTTTTCAGGTCAATAGGCAAAAACACTTACAATTGGTAAAAATCTACATTAAAGAGCAATAACTTCAATAAGGAGTCGTCTGATGATTTCCGCCATTTTAAACTTATTTGCAGATATTGTCTTGCAGATCATTGATGCTCTTTAAAGTGTCTCTCTATCTATTATAGTTTTTTAAGATAATAGGCTCAAATCAAGAAAAAAAAAACTAAAATTTGTCATTTAAGGATAAATAAAAAGTATTAGAAGTTGTCTGACAGTTTTGATGTAAATGGACAGTAGGTAAATCTCAACATTCTGAACATTTCTGCTCATGTCAGATTTTATCTATTTATAGCAGTTTTCAAGATAATAGACAAAAGTTGCATTTTCCTCTATGTTCTATTTATAGCCATGTTTGTTGGCAGGTTGAGTCATTGGACACATTTTTTATACTAGATACCCCAATGATGATTGTAGCCAAGTTTGGTTAAATTTGGCCAAGTAGTAAAGAGATTTTTGGAAAAGTTAACGGGGTAAAGAACAGAAGTTTATATTCTGATTACATTTGAAAAAAAAGCCAAGAAATATGAAAGTACTTAACTATAACAGAATGACAGAATTTGAATTGAAATACCTTGGTAAAGGACATTTTCCACTGAGTCTTTCATCTTCTACATATTTCTTGACAACATCTTGACATCTTTGTAGCAATGACAAAACAGCCACTTTTGTTATAGAACCTTCCTCAGATTGACTTTTTGATATAAATGAAAACTGTAGTAAGGTTTCAAAACAGGTCTTTGCAAATTCTTCACGTAATTTCCGACTAGACTCTGTATCTGAAAGAAATTATGCATACTGTAATAATATCGAAGATGGAAGCATTAACCACAAATTTTAAGTGCAAAATGATTATAAAAACCCTTCCTAGTATTTCAATATATCTTTTTTCAATAGGGTTTACCATTTGTACTAAATATCTATCTTTTCTCAACACCATTTTCATATCCTAAAAAATACTTTTGAGAAAATGAATCCATCCTGTTGAAGTTCTCTAGTAGGCTAATGGATTGGTATTTTGACGGATTTTCAGGTATAAATTGGCTGAGCAGTTACAGAGTACATAGCATAAAATAATAGATCATTGGGATAAGGTAATTATGGCAAAATGAAAATTAGCTTTTTGGTAAAAACTTCTCAATTGTTTAAGACTGTATAAATCATAAATAGGAAAAAAGGAATCACCCAAAAAACTGTACAATACCGTAGACCACAATACCCAATTCCTTAATATAGCACACATACAAACAAAAACAGACAACAAGGAACAACTCACAGTCCAGATACATTGACTTGGTACAGGTACAAAATGCGGTGGGGTAAAGACCAGTTTTACCTGCACACAACCCTCCCTCCCCCTTTACCTTAATAGACCGTATATTGTACTGTAATGACTTCTAGATGTCTTTTTGTTTTATGTGTCAATGGCATCTACCCTACATCTCCTTCCTCTCCTCATATCAAAAGACTATGTTAAAGGATGGAGATATTCTTGCTGTACAAGTTAGCTTGCTTTAAAGAATTACAACTTGTCCTCAATTTGACTGGTCAGTCTTGCGATTCATTGAAGTTGACACATGGTCTTATGGAAATGTACAAATAGTCAAATATTATTATTATACTTCAATGAAGTCTGGACTGGCCATGGCTGTTTGTGAAAAAAAAATGAAAGGCAATTGTTAGTCATGATTGTACAGTACACATTGTCTTCCAAAGATACTTTCACTTGTCAAATGACTATAATATCAAAAGAGAAAAAAATCTAGCTGAAACACATCTGTATGCTGAAAGCATCAGATAAGTTTATGTTTTAGTCCCAGGTGTATGAATTTTTAAAAGTTATTTATCCTTGAGGTTCTGGTCTGAATATATAAATGGGGAAAAAAGTTCAGTAAACATCCTTCTTTAAAGGTAAGATTTAAATGTGGTAAAGATACAAAGTTTTATGGTTAATTTAAATGCACACCAACTGTCAAATGTCAAACAGCCTGCATTATTAAAACAGAGAAAAAATACACTAATGTTTTTCTGCTCTTTGGTCGGGTTGTTGTCTCTTTGACACATTCCCCATTTCCATTCTCAATTTAATAAAGAAGCAAATATTAGATTAAAAAAGAGCATTATAAAGCAGAAGCTTTTATGAGTGACTGTATGTATTTCTGTAATGTTCAAGTTCTTTAATTTGTTTGAATTTTTTGTGACCTTTTCATTTTTCATTTAGACAATGGAAAAGATTGTCAAGATTGTTACAAAAAATGATACCAAAAGTATCATTACATATGTGATATGGGATATTAAAAAATCATGCAAAAAGATGCTTATGTAATTAAAGCCTTACTACCTCAGAAAAAAAATCACGTAAATTTTTTTCTTTAAAGATATGTTATACCAAACCCACAAAATATTGTAAAGGGAAGTTAAAAGAACCAAGCATGCCTTTGACGATCTCCACTTCAGCTCCCAAACCACTTACCTCCTATTCCCTTGATAAATATCTTACCTAAAATAGTTGTCAAACATTCAAATAGTGGACATTTAAAGCAGTTTCAGAGAACTACATCATGATGTCTCCTTTCATTACATTTTCCACACATATTTTTAAAAAGCTTTTACAGTCAATACAAATATAACCTACCCGCAAGTTAATGAAATTTGTAAAATAGGTCATCTTACTCTACAGGTGGGGATCAGGGATTTGAGGTTATTGGGAAGATGGGGTACACACTAACAATTCACCTAGCAAAGATAGGTTAAAATTTTTTCACATGTTTTAAGCAAAATAAAATTTGGCCTATAATGGAGGGGACACTGGGTGGCCCACTTTGAATCGTCCCTGATCTTGTGTAAAAGATGACAGATCTGTGCACCTTGCCGCATTGCAAACCTTAACCCAAGTAAATGGTATATGAAGGGTGAAAAGATTGTTTGGATGACACAGCTTTGCTGGACAACTCAAGACTTTTCTGCAGTCATTTCAATACAACAACCAAAGATACATGAAGGTTAGAGAACTGACTCTAATGTGAAACTAAACCAAGCAATGAAGCATAAATCTAAATAATAGTGATTTACTTAAAATGGTGATTCACAGACTCTCCTATATATATATACTAGGAAAAATCTTGTTTCTTTGATACAAAACAGTACCAAAAAATTACATGATTAAAGAGCTTAGGAATATGTCTTACCAAATTAATACCAATTCAATTATATATCTCATACAAAAAAAGCTAATTTTTATCTAACCAATGAATTGACTAGATTGGACACCATGTATACTGCCTTATTCTTGTGTCTGTATATCTAACCGATGAATAAATTGCATGGGGCAGCATATATACTGCCTTTACTTCTATGTGTGTATATCTTATCAATGGATTGATCAGATGGGGTAGCATGTATACTGCCTTTATTTCTGAGTCTCTGTATAATTATTATCTTACCAATGAATTGATCAGATGGGGTAGCATGTACAATGCCTTTATCACTGGGACGATGTAATTATTATCTTACCAATGAATTGATCAGATGGGGTAGCATGTATACTGCCTTTATTACTGGGACAATATAATTATTATCTTACCAATGAATTGATCAGATGGGGTAGCATGTATACTGCCTTTAGTACTGGCATGATATAATTTTTATCTTGCCAATGAATTGATCAGATGGGGTAGCATGTATACTGCCTTTATTACTGGGACGATATAATTATTATCTTACCAATGAATTGATCAAATGGGGTAGCATGTATACTGCCTTTATTACTGAGTCTGTACAATTATTATCTTACCAATGAATTGATCAGATGGGGTAGCATGTATACTGCCTTTATTACTGAGTCTGTACAATTATTATCTTACCAATGAATTGATCAGATGGGGAAGGTATGTACAATGCCTTTATCACTGAGTCTGTACAATTATTATCTTACCAATGAATTGATCAGATGGGGTAGCATGTACAATGCCTTTATCACTGGGTCTGTACAATTATTATCTTACCAATGGATTGATCAGATGGGGTAGTATGTATACTGCCTTTATTACTGGGACGATATAATTATTATCTTACCAATGAATTGATCAGATGGGGTAGCATGTATACTGCCTTTATTACTGGGACGATATAATTATTATCTTACCAATGAATTGATCAGATGGGGTAGCATGTATACTGCCTTTATTACTGAGTCTCGACAATTATTATCTTACCAATGAATTGATCAGATGGGGTAGCATTTTACTGCCTTTATTACTGAGTCTCGACAATTATTATCTTACCAATGAATTGATCAGATGGGATAGCATGTATACTGCCTTTATTACTGAGTCTCGACAATTATTATCTTACCAATGAATTGATCAGATGGGGTAGCATGTATACTGCCCTTGTTAAGTAACTGCATGATCTTCTTGACAAAATCACCAGGCATAGAACAGGTGTGTGACAAAATATCATCTCTTATCAACTGTACTACCTGAAAATTCAGAAATTCATAATTACCAATAATACTTAAGTTTCAAGGCCCAAGGAGTTATCTCTCTTTAGCTATTAATACAAAAAGTTACAGGATAAAAGGTTTGATTCTTGGTTTAGCCAAAGTATCTGTATATAATTAGTTATAGGTAGTTTTTGCCAGTTTGAAGTTCACAACAGTACATTCAATTTCTATACTAAAGTTAAAGAAGACCTACTGCTTATCTTAGTCATATTTTGTATATAAAACATTTACAAGACAACATTGTGTAACTGATAAATGTAGAAGAACTTTCTCTCACTGTTATCCATATTTAACCCATGTTGTCTCTATTAAAGTAATTGAATTCATTTGCAAAATAAAACAAAAAACTATGTACTTTACAATCAATGGCTTCATCTCTCTGGAAATCTTCTACTGATAGAGTTGGCAATGAAGGGCTGAAAAATGTAAAAAAAATAATCAGATAATTCAGTTCCTCATATATAAGAAAAAGAAAAAAGATTTCTAATATCAATTTTAAAACTAATTGTTATTGAATCACTACAATGAAATGATTTTTTTTCTCCAATTGAGTAAATCAGATGATAATCCTAAGCAGATCATTATATCTTCAAGAATTAAATTTGATACTAAATTTGATACAGAAAACTGATATTAAATTTTCTTAATATTTGTGTTTTAAAGATTAATTTTTGTCATTTTGGATATTATTTACTTAACTAACAACACTGTAAAATGTTATCACTTATTCTATAATACTTACAATACTTTTCAAGTAAATAAGTGAAACATATGTGCAACTATAAGATAAAAACCTAAGAAGAATCAACATATTCAAATGACCTGAAAATTAATTATAAAAAAAAATACTCTTGGCTATTGCTGGATATAAAACTCTTTTTGGACAATTTTTTGAATTATTCCTTGATTTTATGATCATAATAAGTTGTATTCATCATTGCCAGACTAGGGGTATCATGTTGATAAAAAAACAAAAGTAGACAAAATACATGGAACAGAAACAAAACAAAGACGATTAATAAAGAGTGAAACATAACAGGGTATAAGATTATTAACCAAAAAACATGTTTTTCTATCTATACTGACAATAAGTACAGTTTGCACCTGAAGGGCTACTTGAAGCATTAACATCATAAAATTCTTTTGAAATTTACTTTAAGATACTTGTGCAAAGGGGCATAACCTAAATCACTTTCTAAAACATTACTGCAGATTTAAAACCTTGCTATACAACTAAGACATCATGAGCAGATTTAAAACATTGCTATACAACTAAGCCATCATGTACAGATTTAAGACCTTGCTATACAACTAAGCAATCATGTGCAGATTTAAAACATTGCTCAAAGTCAAATGAATCAAGTTTCTGCTGATAATAATGTTATGGAAATTTCTGAACCATTACATATAAAAATAAGATGTGGTATGATTGCAAGCGAGACAACTTTCCACCACAGACCAAATGACCTAGAAGTAAGCAATGCAAATATACTAAACTAAGTCCTCTGTGCACATTTAAAAAAAAATTTATTAGGAATCCATAAAGTATCCCATAGATGAAACAAATTTATCTTTTTGTTCTTTTATTTCCCCCAATCTAAATTGACTAGGATTGTCAGTTTTCCTACCGATGGTTCTCTCTGATTTCCTCCAGCAATAAAATCAATCAATTTTTGGGTTAAATTTGAAGGATCATATGACTTTAAGGATGTTCGCTGCTCTTGTATTTTACTTTTTGTTAGATATTCAGAATCCTCTGGTTTTATCCATGTAGTGCCAATAAAAATTTTGCCCACTAACCTCTACTTTTCTTTTCATAATTTTATTTCATACAGTTTAAAAACTCATTTTTCAAAATCTTATAAAACCCTTGTTATTTTTTCATAGTTTTTGAAAGAAATCTTAAATGTATGAAAAATCTAGAGAGAATATTTTCCCGCCAAATTTTCAATTGATAATATCTCAAAAACAAGGACATGGACCTATCATTTTTTTCTGCTTTTCAAGTTCAATTATTTATATACTATCAATTTCAGTCTTTTAAAAACCTTGTTATTTTGAAAAAGAGGAGCGAACATCCTTAATGACCGAAAATCTGATTTAAAAAATTGGAATCATTGCACACTTTTTTAAATGATGAAAACATTTCTTTTTATGGTCTTTTCAGCCAAGAAACTATTTTTAACTTTAAAAATCACAGGGAGTTCTCAGGTATCATACTTTTAAGTACTCGAAATGAAATTATTTAACAATGCATCTAATTCTCAACAGGGTCTTTAAATAATTTTCTGATTTTACTACATGTATCATATGGTAATGCAAGCTCCAAATAATCTTACCTCTTTGAGAACAAAAATTCTTCAAAGGTTTGCGCTAGTTCTGACCACATTCCGTTGAATGAAGATTCTGAAATCAGTAAATGTGCGAATAATGCAATAGAATAGAAAATAAAACAATACCTACCTCAAAACTCCGTTTTTATGCAATATTATTCGAATTTGGAGGGTTCACGTAACGGAAGAAGCTTCAGCTCTAGCGTTTTCATTCGTATGACGTCATGTTTTGAAATGACTTTAATGTGCCAAAAGCATTTATGGAATTTCGCGGAATTTTATTTTATTTTGATTCTGTACATTTTTCTGAGCTCTAATGCATTAATTCTTTTTGTTATGCATCAGTATAAGAATAAAGGTTCAGTAGTTTTTTTTTCAATTGCAATTTTTAACACAGCGAAATCGGCAAAGCGTTTGCACATATGTTACGATACATTTTGATTTACGTGGGAGGTGTATTGTAACAGTCACATCTCTGAGTCTAGTATAGATATATCGAGAATTTTATCATGGTGTTGTTTACAAAGCGAAAGAAGCACGTCATATTAGAATACTGCATAACAACTGTGACATCTACCCTCATAACACACATGACTTAAAAAAAATAGTTATAAAGAAATTTTGATGGTATCATGTGTTCAAGGAATAAGTTTGAGTTATTTCCCTTTGAACAGAAATATGGTTTAACATAGTACTCTAACATTAGATATGATTAATAGTTCTCTAAAATTAGATATGATGTAACACAATGTATATCTATTTTCAAATTATATTCAAATATAATTAATAGTTCCAAATATTTTTCTTTCATTTGTCACAAACTAATACAGATCTGCAACTTATCTATGATCAATGTCAACAACTTCAAATGTAATGAAATATATCCTATAATAAAAATAGATTATTATCTAATTAAAGGAGTTCACTTCATAAAAAATATATATATATATATAGCATTCAGAAAATTAGTTTATACAGAATAACAAACAAACCTACCACAAAATTCTTCAAACAATTTACCAAAGAAAAGAAAAAAAAAATCCAAAATGTCATTTATCATTAATACAATGTCTTTTAAAAACATAGAAAATTATCAATGAACAGGGCTCTTTTAAATAAACTGTTATCACAGAGATATGTCTACTATTGATAAAAATAAAGTAATTTTGAAAGACATTTAATGTAATTTTGATAATGCAAATGTTGAAATTAAAATAGCAATACTTTAACATGTAAATTATGCAAATATTCAAAGTTGATGAACCATGACTGAAGGTACATGGCTGAACAATCTCCATGGAAATGAGATGTGTCAATGTTAATACGACTGCATATCAAATACCATTGACTTATCATAAGTTGTTCCCTTTAAACAAACCCAAACACAAACATTAACTTGTAAACTATGTAAAAGTTTCAAAGTCAATGAACCATGATGAGGGGGTGGGGCTTTATAATCTCCATGGAAATAAGACTTGCAAATGCCAATAAATTTGCATACCAAATATCATTGAGTTAACCTTAAACTGATCTAATCACAAACTAATACATGTAAACTAAGCAAATGTTTCAAAGTCAATAGACCATGACTGAGGGGGCGGGGCCAAATATTCTCCATGGAAATGAGATGTGTTAATGCTTATACAACTGAATACCATTTAACATTGGCTTACCACTAATGATTCCCCTTGAACTGACCTAATCACAAACTAATACATGTAAACTAAGCAAAATTTTCAAAGTCAACAGACCAAGACTAAGGGGGCAGAGCCAAATAATCTCCATGGAAATGAAATATGCCAATGCTTATACAACTGCATACCAAACATCATTGACCTACCACTAGTGGTTCCCATAAACTGACCTAATCAGAAACTAATACATGAAATTAAGCAAAGGTTTCAAAGTCAATAGATCATGACTGAGGGGGCAGGGCTAAATAATCTCCATGGAAATAAGATGTGCCAATGCTTATAAAACTGCATACAAAATATCATTGACCTACCACTTGTGGTTCACCATAAACTAGACCTAATCACAAACTAATACATTGTTGACACCACCGCCCACCCCAGTCGACGCGGAAACAGCATACCTATGTCCCGCTTTTGACTCTGTCAAGGCGAGACAAAATGAGTTATTTCCTTTGTACAGAAATGGATTGATTCATCAAAATTGAATTCTTGGGAAAGGGCTATAACTGAACGAGAAAAGCTAAAATCGTGAAACTTGAACTTGACCTTCATTTAGTCACAGGAAACTACACATCTAAATTTGAAAAAATTCTTCAAAGCCTTTTCATGTAAATGAACGGACATTGTTTAGCTGCCACCCGCCTGCTGTACATCCCCAAATCAATAACCGATTTTTACTTCGAAAATCCGGTTAAAAAGTATACCATTTCATGACAAGGCTTCATTTTTATGCTTCCTTTCTGCAGAAAATATAATAGAAAGGTACTAATATGTCACAAGGACTTATTTACATACCATGTTTTCTGGCCACTGGAAGACCAATGGTCAAAATAGACAACAAAGAATTGATGACCAGCATCCATGTTGAAGGTGATGGACAGCCATACTTGTAACTCAGTGGTAGTCTGAATGCCTGTAAAAAACAAAAAAATCTTCTTCATACTTCATTCTCTAGTAAGATTCTTTTTTTCCTTCTCTAGTAAGATTCTTTTTTTCCCTTCTCTAGTAAGATTCTTTTTTCTTCCCCCTTCTCTAGTAAAGATTCTTATTTCCCTTCTCTAGTAAAATTCTCTTTTTCCCTTCTCTAGTATAGATTCTTATTTCCCTTCTCTAGTAAGATTCTTTTTTTCCTTCTCTAGTAAAATTCTTTTTTTCCCTTCTCTAGTAAAGATTCTTATTTCCCTTCCCTAGTAAGATTCTTTTTTCCCTTCTCTAGTAAAATTCTTTTTTTCCCTTCTCTAGTAAAAATTCTTATTTCCCTTCTCTAGTAAGATTCTTTTTTTCCCTTCTCTAGTAAAATTCTTGTTTCCTTCTCTAGTAAGATTCTTTTTTTCCCTTCTCCAGTAAAATTCTTGTTTTCCTTCTCTAGTAAGATTCTTTTTTTCCCTTCTCTAGTAAGTTCCTTTTTCCCCTTTTCTAGTAAGATTCTTTTTCCCTTCTCTAGTAAGATTCTTTTTCCCTTCTCTAGTAAGATTCTCTAGTAAGATTCTTTTTCCCTTCTCTAGTAAGATTCTTTTTTTCCCTTCTCTAGTAAGATTCTTTTTTTCCCTTCTCTAGTAAGATTCTTTTTCCCTTCTCTAGTAAGATTCTTTTTTCCCTTCTCTAGTAAGATTCTTTTTTCCTTCTCTAGTAAGATTCTTTTTCCCTTCTCTAGTAAGATTCTTTTTCCCTTCCCTAGTAAGATTCTTTTTTTCCCTTCTCTAGTAAGATTCTTTTTTTCCCTTCTCTAGTAAGATTCTTTTTCCCTTCTCTAGTAAGATTCTTTTTCCCTTCTCTAGTAAAGATTCTTATTTCCCTTCTCTAGTAATAATCTTTTTCCTTCTCTAGTAAAATTCGTTTTCCTTCTCTAAAAGATTCTTTTTCCTTCTCCAGTAAAATTCTTATTTCCCTTCTCTAGTAAGATTCTTTTTTCCTTCTCTAGTAAGATTCTTTTTTTTTCCCTTCTCTAGTAAGATTCTTTTTTCCCTTCTCTAGTAAGATTCTTGTTTTCCTTCTCTAGTAAGATCCTTTTTTTCCCTTCTCTAGTAAGATTCTTTTTTTCCCTTTTCTAGTAAGATTCTTTTTCCCTTCTCTAGTAAGATACTTTTTCCCTTCCCTAGTAAGATTCTTTTTTCCCTTCTCTAGTAAAATTCTTTTTTCCCTTTTCAAGTAAGATTCTTTTCCTTCCCTAGTAAAATTCTTATTCCTTCTCTAGTAAGATTCTTTTTCCTTCTCTAGTAAGATTTTTTTTCCCTTCTCTAGTAAAATTCTTTTTCCCTTCTCTAGTAAAGATTCTTATTTCCCTTCTCTAGTTAGATTCTTTTTCCTTCTCTAGTAAGATTTTTTTTCCCTTCTCTAGTAAAATTCTTTTTTCCCTTCTCTAGTAAAGATTCTTATTTCCCTTCTCTAGTAAGATTTTTTTTCCCCTTCTCTAGTAAAATTCTTTTTATACGTGGGATACTATTTTTTGTGGATTTCATGATTGAGGTCAACAACAATATAAACTTTTAACAAAATAAAGGCCCTTTATCATGTCTTTAGGCTTGTATGCAGAATTTGTCAAAACCAATTATTATTTCAAGTATCCATAAAATTCATTTTTTTCCTCAATCCATGAAAATAAATGAATCCACAGTATATATTTGGCCAAAAAAAATCAGTTCTTTGTGCAAGCTAGATAAAACTCTAATGAATCTGAATAAATGCAATGATGTTAATTAAAAAAAAAAGCCAATGAAGCTGTCCTTCAATCTCTTTTTTAACATTCTAGAGTTCATATGAATCAAAAATATACTAACACACTTAAGTACAAACAAATTTAATGAACCCAATGTCCATTATTAAATACTACAAATTATACCTTCACTAAAGATAAAATGTACTACAACTGATAGTAAGTTTTAGATCAGTCTGTGGTCACTTTTGAACATTACATCACAAGCTGACAGCATTAAATCACTTGGTGTAAGATAGTACATGTATTACTTGTCAACATATAGATAAAAACACCAGTGTCCTTTGGTGTATTGATTTTATTCAAATAAAGGCAAATGTAATTCTTGAGACAACTAATTTGGAATTGGTTCATGGTATATTCCTAAAATAAGCTTGTTGTGATTATAAAATATTGTAATAAAAGGGGGGTGTGGGTCATGAAATGTACTTCATATCTTATTTACAGTCCTGACAATATCGGTCACATATCATATATACCTTCATACCTGCCAACCTCTGAAACCTTCAAAGACGGAGATCTCCCCCTCAGCTATGACAGCTGAGGGGGAGATTTTGCGCGAACAACATTTTCAAGTTAAATATTTGACCTGTTTACTTATTCATCTACAAAACACCAATAAGAGTTAATGAATATACTTTATTTCTTAAATTCATGGTTATAATCTATACAAGGTGGGTTCTTTTTTTTTTTTGCCTTTTTCAATACCTCTGGCTCTAAGTCTCATAACTCATAACATTCCATATTTTGATTTTGTTGTGAATCTCACACTAAGCATACTTTCAAACGTCATACAGACCACCAGAAGAAACTGAAAAGTTGATTGAACATGATATGCAAAATGTGTGAAGATTCATTGCCTAGTGAACCTGGTCGTAAAAAACAAAAATCTTTTCATTCAATCTGCTTGACATTTTGATTTGCAGTTATCTATTTCTTCTTTTTACACTGCAGCTTGGTCCAGACAAAGACCTCTATCTTGTTGGAGTTGATATAGCAGAAATGAATTTCGATTACTTAAAAATCGAACATAAAAACTACTGACCAAAGTTTTCAAATGATCGCTGATTGTTTATATATTTCTATTGACAGTAAATGAAAAAGCCAAGAGAATTACGAACGCGGGTCATTCCAGGGAAAACGGTACTATTACATTTTCCTAGCATTAGGTTGGCCTTTTGTGTACCCAAGGCAGGTGAAGGAAGTCAACTTAGGAGCGCTGTGATTGGATGTAAGGGTACAATATATTTTTTTATTTATCTATGAATAACTGCAGTGTGTATATTTACAATATAAATTTTGAAACCCATTGAAATATTTTCTAGAGAATTATTCGAAAAGACTTCCAAAATTTCATAAATTTAATGTAAAATGACGGTGGGCATGGATAACATAAACAAGCTCCATTGGAAGTTGGTCATGATACTATTTGGCTTCAATTTTTAAAACAGAGTAATAAAGTACTAACACCACACATAACTGTTTTGTCCAGGTTTTATTTATAAAAAGTGGTAAATTTAGAAAATGTTAGTATTGTCGCCTATGGCAGAATAAATAGTACAGTTTCCCTCTAGGTAAAATATCCAAAAGCGGGAGATTCTATACTCCCGCGCTGGAGCGGACCGGCAAGCGGGAGATTTCCGGAATTTTGTCGTTTGCGCGGGAGACTCCCGCTCAAAACAGGAGGGTTGGCAGGTATGTACCTTTGAAAAAAATGTATGTTCAATGTACTGGGTACCAGCATAACATTTCAAATCACATGATCTTTTGTTTACAACTGATTTATCACTTTTCTTAGGAGATAAAACTGGTTTATTAATCTACACTATAATCTGCAGTGGGAAAAGAATAGGAACAGACCGTCCCTTATTGCACTCAGCCTACAGATTGAGAAGCCAAGATGTTCTTTATCAGTGACATCAAAATGTGTCTTCTAAATGACCTAAACCATGTTAAGGCAGCTATTCCATTGTCAGGTTTAAACTTCATTGTCATTTGAATTAGAAAAAAGTTTCTGCTTTACTGAAAATGAGTCTAAAGATGCAGGAGGAATTTTCATAAGTAATAAGGGTCTGGATGCGTGGCCCTTCAATTCTGTATTCTATGACTTTTAAGCCATTTTTCTCTATTCTTTAAAATTTAGCCCAATATCCTCTATTCTTAATATTTTAGCACCCCATAATTCTGTATTCTTTATTTTTTTTACCAAGTTTTCTCTATTCTTTATTTTTTGGCCCATTTGTCTGTAGTAGTGGTCCATTATTCTATATTCTGTAAGTCCCACATGAGGGGGTTTGATTCTGAAAATGCTGACATCAAAGTTTAGAGATGTAACAATTTCTACAATTATTTTTTAGAATTTCCATTTTCACACCTTCAAAGAAATTGGGTAAAAAACTTACAATTTCTTGCACAACTTATTTTCACAAATTATTCAAAATTATTAGATTTGATTAGCTTGATACAAAAAAGGGCGACAAAAAATTGTATCAAAATTTCTGACCAAGTATATTTTACTTCACATTTCTGTTTTATCTAAATCCAAAGAAATGACATTTGTTGATGTGTTTATGCTGTTGGTATGTTTATTTTGTTTATGTGTTTATGTTGTTGATAAGTGTTCCTCCAGAAATTCTTGTTTGTCAGTCTCTATATTTCTAAACCAATGTGTAAAATAGGAGGATTATGAAAGTTTTGGAGAAAAAGCTATACAGTTTGGAAAATAAAACATCTGTTCATATAACAAGGTGAGCAATAAAATAGTCCATCCCAACAAACTACATTTTTCATGGACTTATATGTCTATATGATAAAAAAAAAGATATTTCTACAGCATGATAAACTGAAAGGACTTAAAATGACGACCTATACATGATCATGACAACCTAAATGTAAAGCAAAGTGACCACAGTTGTCAAACAGACTGACCTATAGGCCATATAATTTACATGTATTATATCTAGAGGCCAAACTGACCAAAAACATTTTAACTTCCTTAAATACCTTCCTTTCAGAATATTCATATACTGTCATTAATTTTTAAAATTTCATTCTAAGAAAGATATCATTTCTATTTTTCAATTGTGTCATTAGACTCAATTTAATAACAATGTCAATTTCATCTAATCTAAATCAAGAAAAAACTTGTTTTTAGTACATGACTTTCAGGTTGTGAAACATTCTCTAATATTTTAAATTTTAAATTAAATTCTACAAGTGCAAATAGTCAAATTCTTGGTTTATGAAAGCTACAATCAAGAAGACTTAAAATGTGAAATTGGCCAAGTCCTTCAATCCTTTTTGTGGAGACTTGTTTCTTCAGAGTTTCCTGTTCTTTTTTTCATAAGTAACAATTAAACTAACACTCTGTGAATAAAAACCATTTTAAATGTTTTAACAAAAGATATAATTTTGTGAAAAATCCAGGTAAGTTTCATTTTCACTGACCATAAGAGTGACCACAATAACATCAGTAGGTCAGAGAGACCACTTATTTCACAATCAATTCTTATAACATTACTGGACACTTCTATTGAATGGGAAGATTTATTGCCAATTATCAATACCAAATAGACTCTTTCTACTTTAATCTGCTATTGTCAATTTCGACTTTGATGTTTGACTTGAGTTTTCTCATTTCCATATATTTTAGTGTACAGATTTAATTCAGTTTTTACACATTCCAGTGGTCAGTAAAGTCAGTATTACCACAATTAGCAGCCCACACATACAGTGGTCATAATCAGAGTCGAAACCACAAATATGCTGCTGGTCAAAAGGCTGCATATTAATCAGCTGAGCATATTCTGCATGTAATTGTTCTTTAACAGGCTAACATTTATTCATGAAAACTGACAACAATTAATGAAGGCATACTACTATAGTTTTCCTCCTACATAAATTTCCCAATTATCCACCTTTTTTTTATAAACTTTGTGCTGTATTCTTATTTTTCAAATATCATCAATGTTTTAAATTATGTTGAAGTCAAACGAGATATTATTATTTGAGTTAAAGAGAAGTTCACATTTTGGCCAAAGTATAATAAACTTGTGCATCTCTAGAAACTCTCTTCCTTTTCTATGATATCATTTGTATGACTGATTGGTTGGTTTATAGATGCTCAACATCCAACAGTAAATATTAAATGTATACTGTAAATTCAGAAATTATTGCGTGCATTTATTATTGCGATTTTGTCATTTTAGACTAAAATGCGATTTTAATTTTTGCGATACTGAGAAAAATCCTGTTTAATTCATTTAAAAAATTTCAAAATGCGAGTTTAAATTATTGCGATTATAACCCTGTCGCATTTTTCGCAATATTAAAAATATCGCAATAATTTCTGAATTTACAGTATTCAGGACAACAACATGTAAATGTCAAATGGATATACACTGCTTTGTACTAGATTAATATATGCTCCTCAACAATGCTTATTTGGTGGAGAAGCAGCAAATATAAATTTCCAACTCTGGTTTAAACGATAGCCCACCACTACTCAAAGAAAGTCAAGCAACCAAAAGCTCACCAGTAAAGCTTGGCGAAATAATACAATGACATGTATTCTTTTTTGGATGTTAGAATGATGCATCTTGGGATAGCATCATTTCTTGACACATGGTGGGAAGTACTATATTGCCACAAATTTATTGAAAATTATTTTTAAATTAAAAAAAATTGCAAATTCCAGAAAAATATAGCCTTATAATCCAAACATAATTGATTAATAAACATCGTGATTCACCAGTTAATTTACGATCCAATCGATATATTCATTGTTTAAAGAACATGCACATGCACAGTAATTCAGTCCTGTTTAGGACTGGAAATTGGTCACATGGATTGTATTATGCCTGGCCATACTGACACGATGAGGAGGTTTGGCCAGGATATCAAGCTACCAAAAGACCACCGAGTCGGTTCTTTCCATCATTTTAAGTATATGTTTTAAACAAACCAACATTGATAGAGAACTTGCATTTGTATTAATTTAATGAGTGTTCTGCTCTTTTCCCCCCATATATTTATAGAAACGCAGTAGAAATATTTGCAGTTAAAAACTAAGTTTGTTTTAAGCTACTTATCCCATAAATAGAAAAACATATGGTCAAATGGAAAGTTAATAACTTAATTCATCCTCATACTAAACATAAAATAAATGATATTAAAAATTTTGTAAAGAAAAAAGAAATCATTGAATTATAAAATATGTGTGCAGATAAGATAATTATACGTTATAAATGAATACTCCTAAACATATAGAACTTTATAAATCAAAAGCAGTTGGCATATTTAATAACTTTATAACAAAATATTAAAAGAGTATGGACAATCTCACACTTTCAGATTCAATACAAGGCAAACAGCTTATCATGGAAGTGGTAACAAGACAACAAATTTTACTACCTCCAGATCTCATTACTCAGCTGTATAAATTTAACACTACAACAGGAAACAAATAAATCCAATTAGCATCCATATTATAAGATTTTAATTAACCCCACTAACACTTAATAATGGTCAAACTATTTACTCTCTTATCAAAACTTATCAAGGAATGGTGTGCTTGATTAGAAATTTGATCTACTCAAATTAGAACTCCTGACAGATGACCCTAGCAGTAGCCTCCCCCTGGTGGGTCATTAAATTGATATTAGTAGATACTGGTCAGTCATCATCTTAGGTCAACACTGACCAGTAGGTACACACATTGTCCAGGGTGTAATTAACATCCAAAACCAGATGGTGGTCTGTCTGTAGATGTATTTTTGAACACACCCACTTTCAGAAAAGGATTGGTCAGAAGAGTTCATGACTTCTGTGTAATCCATGGTCATTTAAAGTTCCTGTGATGTAAGGAAGGAACAAAACTATGGTAGGTAATATTCTATATAATATTAGCCATTAAAGAAAGCTAGTGAGGCCATATAATATTGCAAACAGAAGGCAATACACAACATTAGGAAAATTGCACCTTACTCTCTAAGCTATGTTCCAGAATTTATTGGACAATTTTGATTAGTACTTTGGAAGTAAAAAAAGCTGTGAAAGCATTCTATATTAGATAAAATTGGGGCAGTCTTTTTCTGTTTTTATATGGCACAATGTTAGCTCAAAGCAAAATTCAATTTGTAGTCATACTAGGGATTCATTTTTTAAGTTGAACAATATCTACTGTTACTTATTTTTTTTTCTTGTTTGAAATCATGTAATCTAATTAAATATCTATGGAAATATAGGCCTTTCCTTTCAATTGTGAATTTTTACATAAATTTGACATTTCCTGGTTTATAATGAGTTTGCTTTTTGTGTGCATCCATCTACCATCCTTTCTTTTCCGATGCAAATAATGACAGGATCTGATCAAGGATTTTGGCTTAAGGAACTCAGAAAATAATTCAGCATACTTTCCAGGTTTTTAATTAGATAAATTATATATATATCTACATATATACATATTTGTGGCAGTCATATTGCCCCTTATTCACCCCAACAAATTATCTACAAATGTAGTAACGTTCAGCAGCACTTTTCACAAAAAATCTTACAAGTACAAATACTCGCAAGTCATGAGTATTTCAGTTTAATTTACAATCAATTTTAAACATAAGATTTTTTTGTGAAGAGTCGCATGATGTTTACTAGAATCATTTCAGGATTATTTTATCTTTTTTAATAACTACATTCAATACTGTCTTAAAAAAAACCTTCAATCCCATCCTTTACAGCATCTGTACATTATGTACCGTAAATAGTTTAATTTCTTTCTTGGACTAATAGATAAACATGTAGTTGTCAGATTCTTATTACAAACGAACCATCTGAAAGCCATAATCAACTTATAAGTAATTAGTAGATAGACATTAAAGAATGTTTTATTTATCAGTGTTACATAGTCTTACCAGATGTCTGTCTAAGTTGGCTCTAGTGGGAATATATGCCAGTAACTGAAGTTTTTTTGTTACTTAAGTATGAAAAATTAATTAACATGTGTTTTATTTTTTTATAAGATTATTGGTACATGTAAAAACTGAATACTTTTGTAATTTTATTGGGGTGTAAAAGTGTTGACCGAAGCACATTTTGTATGAAGTGCATCATACTAAAAATGCTTGCACAATCAATGCTTTTACAACCCTATAAAATTACAAAAAGTAGCATTCAAGTCTTTTAATTACATTTTTATACTACAACCATTAAATTACGAGTTATAGCAAAGTTTTAAGTTTTTTTCTTATGCATTGTTGTGAAGTTATCATGAGAAGCACATGCTGACATGAATGTTGATTTTTATTGAGAAATACAATTTGATATTGGAATGTCTCGCAATAGCTTTCAGCTAATCAAAAGTAAGGACTCTTATGAAACATTATTGCAAATTAAAGCTGTAAATGTGTAGAGACTCTCAAATTTTACATTCAAGCAATTCCTTAATTTCAATATATAACAAGGGTCTTGAAAAGGCTAACTACATGAAATACAACCTTCTAATAAATTACCTAAACTTTGTGACATCAGAATATTTTTTTCTGTTTCTATAAAAAAAAAAAAATCATTCAAAATTTAGTAAGAGTCATGATGTATTTTTTTATTTTTTTCATTTAAATTTTTTTGTGACATGCATCAGAAGTTTTCTAATTTTGGATCTTTGTGGAGTTTATCTACAAACTGTTTTCACTCTTGTTGCATTCTGATCTAAGTATAGAAATATAGAAACCCTGCTAGGCCATTCACCCTCATTATCCACCTTTTCAATCTAAAAGGCCAATTTACAGCACTACATATATTGATTTTCGAATGACTACCCAGTTCAAGAACCTTTCTGTCCCTTTAAAAGATTACTTGTTGTAGAACAAATTGTATTTTCTTTGGTAACTATTGCGTAAGACAGGATAATCAGTACATGTGGCTTACTAACTAACAAGCTCCTGATATACTTCACTGGGTTTACAGAAAAATACAGGATTTAAAGATTAACTGTACTCTGAGAAGATTTGTAAATAAGAGTTCTTGCTGATTCAACACCCATTCATGTTTTATGATTAACAATTAGAAATCTATGGCTAATTTAAGCCTTAGATTCAATACACTTCTGATATTATGCAATATTATATAAATTATGTAAAGAATAGAAAATAGTTTATAACAAGGTCTGGCAAAACAATTTCGTTATTACAATTTGTATGTTATTCTGTTGACGGACAAAAGTCTGTATTTAGCTATGAGATTTAATAATTCATAATTAATTTGTTGAGTTACAACAATTAGCTTTAATGATGCTTTTGTAAATTATCAATGATAAGTAAACTTATATCAAAATTACAATAACTCATTTATTAAAATGTCTCTGAAGTAAAAGTAAGATGTATGCTTTCCTAACTGTATATTTGATATGATAAATGAAGAAAATGTTATAAAAACAAAATAAATATTATTTAAAAGTGACCAATACATGAAATAAGTATATAATATTAATGCAAGGATTGACAGAAAACTTTAGATTTATTTAGATAATTATTTCCTTTTGATAAAAAAAACATACATTATTTCTTTTTGCACAACACATCCTTCTGGAATAACTTTCACCAGGAAGCTCTTAAATGAGTTAAAATACAATTTAAACTATGCATGAACTACCAGAATCAAGTTTATAATAAACCAAGAAAAAAAGATTTATAAAACATGTTTGTAATAGTCAAATTGTTTTTTCTTGGAAGAAATATGTAATATGGATAATAAAAGCTAACAAACAAATGACTCCAAAAAATTCTTCAACAGACTCAACATCTAATGCAATAAAAATAAAAAAAATTTTTTTTCTACTTTAATCACAAAGTATAAGTAAATTGATTTGAAAATAACATTGATTAAAACTAGTAACAGTAACCCAATACACAAAGTTTAAATGGAATCAAATGTAACATCCATATAACAAAAGTCTATAACAGTAACCCAATGCAAAAACTTTAAATGGAAACTGATATAATAACCAGAAATACATGATAACACTAAATTTCTTTTATTTGTCAACTAAACATTATCTGTGTAAGGTTACTTCATCATGACCTTAATTCAAGGTTACAGACTGTGTAACAATAATCAAGTGACATAACTCTGTACAAGACTGGTTGCATCATCTGTTGTCATTTTATTTCACAGAACAACATTAATGTGTGAGGAAATGATCTAAACCACCCCAATACACATTATAACAAGAAGAGACTCAAATACTGAGTTTAATTAATTGTCTATTAAAACCACTGAATGAATTTTTTTTTTTTAATAAATGAAATTTTTTAAGCTTACTATGAAATTCATACTTGTTATTTTTGTATTTTTCTTTTTATTCAAAAAAATATCATAATCATTTTTTTTTTTAAATATAACAGTCATTTTCATTTGGTCAATCAGTGTTCAGTTGTGTTTTCCTTTTATGCAGTTTACAATGGTTTAGTTTATATTTTGTTATTACTGTGTAGGAAAGAAAATAGGAATTTATAAATAAAAATAAGTGAACCATAAATGTATTATGTTATCTGACAATACAACATGTAAAAAAGGTTTCATTAAATAAATGCACTTTTAAATTAAAGATATATTTTGATTGAATGTCCATTCCTTCAACAGCTGATGAGCACAATACAGCAGATTTATGCCTCTTAAAGATTCTATTAACAGTTCATATTATTTTCAGGGTAAAATAATAACAATTGCTTTAAATTTAAGTTCAAATTTTTGTGACAGATAAATAAAAACATTTCAGGAGATAATAGAACTTTTAAAATTGAGAATGGAAATGGGGAATGTGTCAAAGAGACAACAACCCGACCACAGAACAGACAACAACAGAAGGTCACCAATAGGTCTTCAATGCAGCGAAAATTCCGCACCGGAGGCGTCCTTAAGCTGGCCCCTAAACAAATATATATACTAGTTCAGTGATAATGGACGTCATACTAAACTCAAATTATACACAAGAAACTAAAAGTAAAATAATACAAGACTAACAAAGGCCAGAGGCTCCTGACTTGGGACAGGCGCAAAAATGCGCGGGTTAAACATGTTTATGAGATCTCAACCTCCCCTATACCTCTAGCCAATGTAGAAAAGTAAAGCGTAACAATACACGCATTAAAAGTCAGTTAAAGAGAAGTCCGAGTCCGATGTCAGAAGATGTAACAAAAGAAAATAAACAAAATGACAATAATACATAAATAACAACAGACTACTAGCAGTTAACTGACATGCCAGCTCCAGACCTCAATTAAACTGATTGAAAGATTATGTCTTCATCATATGAATATCAGGCACAATCCCTCCCGTTACATGGAATTGATCTAGAGTTGGAAGTTACTGATATATAGTTTCTCAGGGAGAAAAAAGGTATTTTTTTCCCTAAATTTTATCAGTCTATAAGAGATTTAAAATGTATCGAAGGAAAACATATGTAATATATATCAAGTGTTTTTTTATTTCGCTCAAAAATCTGTACTTATTCAAAAAATTTCATGACCATGGTTTCCAAAATGAAAAAAAAAAAAAATGAGTGGAAACTTTTTTGAATAGTAATCTTGCAATTAGATTGTTGTTAAGTTATGTAAAAAATACAAGTATAACTTCGTGGTTATCTAAAATTATAATGGAATAACAAGAGTATACACAAAAAGTTGGTAAAAATGCTTTTTTGAATATTAATCCCTGAAAATTTTTTTAAATGATACAAGAATGTACCCAGAAATTTAAACATAAAAATCATACTTCTGCAGGTACAAAGTATATATAAAACATTCTGCAATTAACAATTACTGTCCTTGGGGAGAGGAAGTGGTCAGCTGTCAAGGTTATATACCCCCTGGACAGTCGACTGGACCTTGGTCATCAGTCACAGTCAATCATGATACTTCCCAGTAAATGGTCATTCTTAAGTTAAGGATTTTGATTCACACCTGTAGACCAGTTTAGCTGATCACCAGTGTAATACCTGACAATTTGGAAATAATGTCTTATCATTGTGGTTAATTCTGTGTTCCATTGCAAAAACTTGTGCAAGGTAAATACACATTATCTGTTCATGTAATTTTGTCTCATTATAAAGTTATAGAAATGTATAAATGACATTCTGTTAAATTCATCAAAACGCAAAATAATAAATAAATAAATATGAAATATTGCAAAAGCATTTTGCATAAAAGAATTCCATTCTAATTATTTTAGGGGCCTCGGTGGCCGAGTATAACTTTATTATTTTGTTAGCAAAATCGTAATTGACTAGGAATTCGGTGGTTTTCTCCGGGCACTCGGCTTCCTCCACCAATAAAACTGACCGCCAGGAAATAGCCCAAAAGCGGTGCTTAAAAGTGGCGTTAAAACATTCTAATTATTTTATTAAATTTACTAAAAGAAGAACAGAATCCAACTTTAACTGATAAAAACAGAAATAAAGCATTGTAAAATACTTATACCCATGTAAACATTATTATTTTCATTTCAAACTTATCTCTATAAATTATTTATTCAATTTTGAATGGATTAAAATCTTTGATACAATTTTGCAACAGATTTTATGACAACATAAAATTGTTTACTATAGTATATATTTAAAATATACTGCATTGATTACTGATTTAATTAAATTAGCATTCAGGTCACAAAACTGCTGAATTTGTCATATGACATTTTTATGTAAATGAACAACACTTTACCACTTTTAAGGAAGTGTCAAATTTCATGTTATATGCCTTGGGATGTTTATTTTAAAACAGGTAAGCAAGTTTAAAGAAATGATTAGAAACTGTAATCAAAATGTCAATGAAAAACAAGTTTTTATTTTCTATGTTCACAATCTTGACTGCATTATAAGAAATGAGAATAAATACATTCATTTTGCATAGTATTTGGTTGGATCTATGGTCTTATAAAGAGATAAAATATATATTTTTCAAATACCTGGTAGGTGATATTAAATGTGCATTAAAAGAAAATTTAATACAAATTTACAATTTGTTTAATTAAGAAAAGCAAAATTATGAATTTACAATTTATTTTTATAGCAAGCAGGTATATTTTATTACCCTCAACAATACACAAAGTATGATAAAACCAAAATAATTTAATAATTATCCAAGTAGTATTCTGTCCTATCATGTTTTGTTAACACCTTCACTGGACAAATAAATAAATACCATTTACTGAAAAATATCTATTTATCTTAAACTTTCTTAATCAGGAGAAAAAATACAGGTAAAATCAAGCCCTTACAAGACCCCCCACAACTATTCTCTTAACAAGGTTATTGTTGATAGTTAATTAACTAAGGCTAAATAGTCACATGGTTCAATAAGCTATAAATAATCAACATAGGTGAAAGGTCAGATAAGAAATACTGCAAATTAATTGGTTGATTCATGGTCTTGTAAACTTTGTGTAATATTGACTGGTCAGTGAGTAATAGGTGGTCATCTAAATGGACAAGGAGATAGATATGTGTGGGTCAGTGACATTTTGAAGAATTTAAAAAGATGCTTTTCTAAATTATGTAATCCAGGTGTGAATTCAGCATCCTATAAACTGAAGAGGTAAATATTCAATGCTATACCATTTGGGTTTGTTTATGTTTGTATGGGTCAGTTTACTGGACATTTGTCTTATGATTTTGTTTGTCCAGGGCATATAGGTGTGTGATACAACATTGAGTAATGGAGGATATGTTATGTGTAATGTAAACACCTTACATATTTGATAATAAGTAATATGTTTTAGGAAGATGGTTTATGAAACCAGTAAAATATTTTTTGAAATAATTTTCCATGATAAATATAAATACTTCCATGCTGTAACATAAACAAGTCTGAAAAAATATTTTGACATTATACAATAATGTACTAACTAACTAAGAATTTCAAACTTTAATCTGAAGATTTATGTTAAAAGTATATTCTTTGTTATGTTTTGTAAACTATGGTTTGTCTTTTTGGCCATGGTGTTGATTGTTTTCCATTGGAGAATGTGTTTTGAAAAAAAATCATGACTTGTTTCCTGTTTTTAAAATCAATGGTGGAAAATGTAATGTAGAATTAAAAGTTAGCATCAATATATGATAAGAAATGATTAAAAAATAAATAAAGTAAATAAATTCAATTCCACTCAAGATCAGATGTTTGAAAAGATAAAAAAACTCACTATTTTAAACTTTAAGTGAACTAATTTTCTAATATTTATTTTAATTTCTTTGAGACAGATCAAAGAAAAATAAAATGTCAATTTTCTTTTATTAAATGTAAAAGTACTACAGAAACAGTATGCTAATGTATCCTGCAAATTTCAATAGATAATAGTGAATGTAACATGTAATCCTGATGTTTGAAAGTTTTGGATCACAATTCTAAGTATAAAATTTGTTATAAACAAAGAACAAAATTAAAACACCTGTTTCTATTTGAAATCTCCTAAGCATTTAGGTCTATGTTAAATCTTCATAAATTAAACTTCAGCATTATTTATCAATTTCCAATGTTTTTTCCAACAGTGTAACAACTTTTCCAGTCAAACGTGAAGCTTTAGTTTAATGTAAAAAAAAACAACATTTTTTTATCAGCAATACTAATTTACAGTCATATATTAAAAAAATGTAAAATAGTTGTTGCACATTGCCAAATTGTTTTATTAACAAAGTAATACAGCTATAATATTTTTTTCTGCTCTCCACATATCTAGTTTAATTCGTTTGTATTAGTGTTGGAAAACATTTTAGAGTACTGATATGTCTGGTTTGGCAGTATAAAAAACTACAAAAATATTACCATGACAACCAAACTAATAAAGAATGAAAGAAATATAGGAGGTTGTAATAAAAGGCCAAAATGAATAGATTCTATCATTGTAAATTTGTCCATTTACTTGACAACAGGTTTGACCAGTCATTTAATGATTTTTTCATAGATAAACCTATTGGTGTTTTAATGACATCTACCTCCATTTACCTGTGGCAAAATTTCAATCAAGGGGATTAACTCACAAAGGTGGTCCAGTTAACTCCCCTTTCAACAGAACAATAAGTAATTGACACCTTCCTAGAGTTTGACCCCAGGGTATTGTAAAATGTCAAATTTTTGTGGGATAATTACTTGAATTAATGAAAGTAGGGAATTTACTTTTTTGTATTGAAAATAACATATATAAATTGGCATTCCATTGCAAAATCAAACAATATAATTTGTTTATTTATTATGTGTATAAACAAATCTATCTAAAATGACATTTGGTATTTATAATTACTGGAAACTGAGTAACAATCAAGTAACCAATAAATACAGCAAATCTGACAAGTACAGTAAAAACCATGAAGATTTAGCCTGAAAGTACTTTGCAAAGAAGCATAATTTATTTTCTAGTATATTTTAAAACAATATGTCTTGGGTATGTGTTGTAAAAATCCTTATCCTAATAAGAATATCTAAAAGTATGCAAAAATTAAGACAATTTTAATCATAAATCAAATATCATTACTATACTGAATTAAGTTCTAAGAAAAAAGTAAAATTCTATTTTACATATATAATTAAACGATAAATTGCCATAACAGGTATTCATAATTTATATGATTAATAGGATAAAGAAAAACGACACTGATCAAGGATTAACAATTTTAAAATATAAATGAGGATGCAAGTAATAAAAATTGACATTCATCCAAAATAAAAGGTGATGACATGATGTTTTCAACAGGAACTTAAATATAATTCATTTCATTGATGGATTAATTATTATATTATTCAGATTGGTAAGTCACCATGTGCCATGTGTTCTGTGATATGACATATCCTAAATTAAAAAAAAATTACTAAACAACTCTGCAGCATCTAATTCACAGTGAGTCTTATGTCTTATGTCTTATGTAAAATAAGAAATATATATATATGTTGTGTACAAGATGTAAGTTTGTACAAATTATAATTTGTACAGGGTTTTTGTACAAGTTATAAGTTTTTTGACACATATCTTTTTGCACCAGGTGATAAAAGTTAATCTTCTAAAATGTATCAGTTTAATGTCTTAAATTCAAATTTGTATACTCCAACCTAACATTTAGTGCTATGTTCCTTGTCCTCAAACTGGAAATAAGGACACCTGAATGGTTTAAATTCTATTTTTATTTTTCTCTTTATACCAAAGTCATATCCATAAAAGGTCTTTTGTGATCTTATAATGTTTTTGTATCAATGCTCAGTATTAAACTGTATCATGTAGTCATGGAAATGTGACAGAAATATGCGAAACAAAAGACTGTGTGCTTGCATAATCCATTTGTGTTAAGCGGTTCATAAAACACTATAACTTGTACAAAAAATCTGTACAAATTATAATTTGTACAACATTACAATTTGTACAACATTACAATTTGTACACAACATATATATATAAAAGTTGGTTGACATATTTATACTGTTCTATCAGCATGAACTCAATAAATTGGTAGCAGAACAACCTGACATTTCAGGACATTGTGTACTAGTCAGTAGTATGGCAATACTGCTTGTTTGTAATTGGTTAACTTATAAAATTTTAGATTAGCTGAATTTCTGTCCGAACAGGAACTAATAATTTCTTTATGTTAATTTTTTCAGATAAATCTACATTACTAAAACTGGTTATTGTTTTGATGCAAGATTGATCACAAATTGATATCGGAAGAAAATTTGTTAAAAAAAAGTTTGCAGTGAAAACTTTGACATTCTGTTTAAAGATAGTTCAAATAAGAGTCAAACTGGAATCCTCAATCGCTATGCAAGATCCTTATTCCATGATGCATCGAGAAGAGAGATTTTTCAAGCCATACAACCAGACATCCTCAGCATCGAGGTTTCCAAATATGCCATCTTCATCATATTATGGCATGCATTATCCCTCACATACCATGACACAAAGTGACTTAGCTAATATGTCATCAGGATCTTTAGACTTTTCACAATTTCATCCTAGTGTTGAGGGCATGATGACATCATCAGGGTCTTCACATACGATGCCCAATCCTATTCCAGCACATTCTTCAAATAATATGTCAACTTTACCAACTGACAATCTGTCTCCTCATAGCATTCCAACAAGCTTGCCTCTTGACCACAGTCACCATCAATCTGGTAGTCCACCAAATATGGATGTTTTAGATGTTCTGAACTCTCATAGATCTAGTCCAATAGATGACAAATCCAGTTTAAAAAAGGAAATTGAATATAGCAATGCAAATGAATTGTCATCACCATCATCAACCACCAGTAATCATTCACTGTCCCAGCAAGATGCAGCAAATGCTGATTGTGATTCTGAGAGTGATGGTTTTAGGATGCCACCAAAGAAAAGGCAAAATGTAAATCCAGAGTCACAGAAAGATAATTGTTATTGGGAAAAAAGGAAGAAAAATAACGAGTCAGCCAAACGATCTCGAGAGGCAAGAAGAATGAAAGAGGAGCAAATTGCATTGAGAGTGGTGTATTTGGAACAGGAGAACTTACAACTTCGAACAGAAGTTTCATTACTAAAAGGAGAAATAGAGAAACTAAGATGTATGCTGTACAATCCATGATTTTTAAAATCATTACAACATTTGTGTTCCAATCAGTGTTCATAATGGCAACTAGATTTCATTCTGTCTTATATGGCAAAATGAAATAAGACCTCAGGGTTAAGCAGATCAGGGTTATAAACTGTGATATTTATTTCTCAGGGAAACAAGAGAATTGTTAAAAACCTCAAATATGAATTACTCTTTTTAAACAAAGTGGATCTCCTAAACTATGATTTGGTGGCAATACCAAACAGAATATATATGTACAAAAGAATTATTTATTGACACTGTATTAGTGCTTTTAAAATAAATTTCCACTTTTTAAAATCTGACATTTCAGCACAGATATTTTCCTTGTTAAATGTTTTTAACTTGATGAATAGCTATAAGGTGAAGAAGGGTAAAATATTTGTTGTAATTTTAGAGATATTTTTATTGTTGAATATTTACCCGGTTATCCTTGTTGATTGTTATTCCTTTAATAATTATGTCATAAATTTTAATATTGTACATATTTCACATCTTTGTTTTTTTTCTCTCAATACTCTTTTAAAACAATAATTAGTCATTTGAATGTTGTTGTTTTTTTGATATTTGTTAAAATCATTCATTCATACTTTTGGATTTTAACCATTGACTTTTTAATGTAATTACACATCAAATTAAAACAAAATCTCATATCTCTTTTCTTTGTAAAATACTTTCTTTTAAATGCACAATCTTTTAACAAATTTTACTTCTGTCTTTGAAATCCATCTCCGCATTTTTTTGTGTTCAGCACTATAGTCCACTTCGTTGAGAAAAAAAGGCATTTACAAATCAATCTGCTCAGATATTATATATTGCTTGATCACTTGAATAAATAATACTTTCACCAATAAATCATAAATATTTTTTCTTATTTTCTGTCAAATGTTATAAATTATAAAACCATAAGTATTTGTATTGGACTCCATAATCATGATAATGCATGTACTTTAGATTTCTTTTGGATATATGTGGATATAAATGTAGCTCTTTAAAAAGTTTTTCAAATCAATTTAAATTTCAATAATATAAATGTAATCATACAGCAATACCATTTAATTTTACGACTAAAACCCGGTGTTAATGAAGTATTATGTACAGGGTGTGTTTTCACACCATTTTGTTTAGCAATATGTGTATGACATTTGAATATGCAAATAAATTGTTAACAATCTGTTTTTGTTTTTCTGATTTAAGAAAATGTGGAACCTGAAAAAGAAAAGTACATATCTTTGTGAATAACAGACAATTAAAATCTGTTATACATTTTTTGTACCATGCCTGAATCTAGGTGACATAAATATTGGAGGAGTAAAGAAAGATAATCAGTTGAATGCAGTTTATTCTGGATAGATAGACATGTACAACTTTTTAGATAATCAATACTACAGACAGTTTGACCTTTTGGCAACTATTGGTCCTCCTTTTTATGCCCCGCATTAGTGGAGGGGGCATTAAGTTTTACCCTGGTCAGTACATCCGTCCGTACGTCCCAAGGTTGGTTTCTGTTCTCTTAACTTTAGTTTGCCTTAACCAAATATTATGAAACTTATACACAATGCTTATTACCACAAAACACAGATCAAGTTTGAATTTTGGTGGCGTCACTTTAACCGTTCTAGAGTTATGCCCCTTTACAAATGAAAAATTGCTGAATTTTTCGTTTCCATTCTCTATCTTAAGTTTGCCTCAACAAAATGTTATGAAACTTATACACAATACTTATTACTACAAAACTCGGATCAAGTACAAATTTGGGTGGCGTCACTTTTACTGGTCTTCAGTTATGTCCCTTTATAATTTTATATAATATGCAAGCAGGGGCATCATCTGTGTCCCATGGATACTTTCCCCATTTATATTACATGTATGTTCAAATTCAAACCAGTAGTTCAATTAATGAGCTAAGAAAAAGTGAGGAACATAACACACTTTTCTTTACATAATAAGGAATATGGTGTATTATGACACACACTTAACAAAACCTAAAACAAAGGAACACAGCTTTCATTTCTGTTCTTCATCTCAAAGTTGCAATGAGGCCTTTAACATGAAGCAAACACTCACATCTCACTGCCAGTTCATAGCAGCCTTAGCAATGGGTTAAGTGTTCATCAGGTTCATGGTGTATATTTATTTAACATTTGCTGGTGATTGTACAAGTTTGTTTGCACAGCTCAAGAAAAGCCTTCATAAGGATTTAATTTCTGACCTGGAGAAAACTACCTTCGTGGTATACTAAGGATTGTTTATTGTTACTAAAAGTTCTTTTAATCTAAGAAAAAGCTAAATGCTTTGAGAGCCTTTGACTAATACTTATACCATGTTCATGTAATATGATTGCCAATGAGACAACTAACTATCCATCAGAGTTAAAATGAAGGGGAAGAAAGAAATTATAGGCCACTGTATAGCCTTCAAAAATCCATACCGTATAGTTGGCTATAAAAGGCCCTGACATAAAAAACTTGAAACAAATATGCAACATACAAATTGTTAGCAACAGTGGCAGCCATCTTTCACATACCAAGTAAGATTGTGATCCGGTTTGATCCAGATCCACTTTGAGAATATCATGATTGGAAATTTTATTTTTCTAGCAGATTTTGATTTGCTTATCATTTTTGCTATGAAAAGTACCTCTCTTATAAATTATAAATAATTTAGTTAAGTTCAACTCTTGTAGATCTTATCTTGCTGGTCATTTCTACTATTTTCAGTTTCTATTTTCTCATTTATATTGTTTTACATTTGTCATTTGGGGCCTTTTATAGCTTGCTATGTAGTATCAAATGCTCATTGTCGAAGGCAGTACAGTGACCTACAGTTGCTCACTTCTACATCATTTGGTCTCTGGTGAAAAGATGTCTCTTTGGCAATCGTACCACATCTTCTGATTTTTATGTACCCTTACAAATACAAGTCACATTATTTGTTGGGTTAGGTGCCATTTTCAGTTTTGGTCTCCCATGGTGTTCTATAGTTTCAGCAAAGAACTTGTCTGTTATCATTTCACAGAATATACTTCTGCAACAAGTGAAGCTGTATTTCCTGGTGTTCAGTGTTATTTTATAACTGAATGATTGACAAATTCAGACCTAGATATGTAGGGTTGCTAAGTCCAGGAGGTATGTTTAAAAAGATTCCAAACATACAGAAAACAGTTTCTCTAAATGTTACAGAATATGAGGGAAATGAATGGCTACTTCTGATCTGAGGACCATGTTCAGTCAAAATTTAAAAAAAATTAGAAATTTTGCCACTTTTGACCTATATGGCCTTCAATAGACTGTTTTTTTTCTTACAAAAGGTATCACTTTTGGATGAAGTTGTTACCAAAGAAGCACTCACTGCTAAAGACACAAAACACATTACTTTCAAGGAACCCATCAGGCTTAAGGGTCAATAAGTTGATAACAAAATCAACAAAAACAACATTCATACACCATTATTACTCACTGCTATACTTTTTGAGATATAAGCCAAAAACTGCAGTTTCACCCCTATGAACTATATTTAGCAACAAGGTTCATGTTTGTTTCAATTTATAAACTAGAAATACCAAGAAACATTCACACAAAGTCTGGTTCAAATCTATTCAATGGTTTCAGTAGAGATTTTGAAAAGATTTATGCTGGCAAGAGATGTGTACACCATTGGAGAATTTTTGCAGATTTTTCAGAAATTTTTTTTTGTGGAACATGTAGTAAATTTACAGCAATATTCACTTTGGGTGGTATTTGTTTTGTGTAATCAACCGATTTAATTCATTTTTTACCCAGAGCTTTTAAACGTTCTAAAGCGATTGTATATATTGAATATTGCCTTCTGTGCAACTTAAATCGTGTCAGTATTTAATAATTTACTAGACTCTTTGAATATGGCTTGCAGATGTGCACCTTTGAAGAATTTTTGTAGATTTTCTAGAAGGTTTAACATAGTCTTATTTTTAGCAGTGTTTATAGTAGATTTACCCATTTTTAAAAAAAAGTTTTAGTCTGTTTGAAATGATATCTGTCAGGAGACGGTAGTTTTCTTAGCTGTGCTGATGTGAAAAAAAACTTAATATTTAAGCCCTTTTGATTTTTATATTTTCCAAGTACAAGTATTTTCATACATCATCATGGGATTTTAAAAATAGCACTGTTGCCCTAAAATTACAGCACCACATTTAAAGTACATTCATTAAATAAGAATCCATTCAGATATAAGAAGATTCTGTAAAAACTAATCCATACAAAATCTTACATTTTTCAAAACTGGTAGCATAAATAAAAGCTCCATGACCAATATCTTTTATTATATTTATTACAATAGTGTGCTATCCTTCATACAATCTGCAGCATGTTCAACTATCTATGAAAAGTTGTGTTTGATGATAATATAAACACTAGTACTTTTATCTAGTTTCCACTTTTGTATATAATCATGCATTTTATTTTAGCAAAATCTCTACAAACAGGATTTTCCATTCTCATCTTGTTGTTAAGCAACCAATAGAAGTCTGCTATTTCATGTGGAATTTTGATGAATCTTTAGAACACTTATACACAATTTCTGAATTTTACTAAAAGCTACTTAATAAATGAGAACTTGTCATATAAAATTCAGTGTGCAGAAAGACAACTTATATCTTTCTTTCTCTGCATGAGTTATCTTTCTTCTTACATAAATTTAGTTCTCTGCAACAGTCCTGGTGATTTGAAATAATAAGGTAGATGCTGATGACATTAGATGTACTTCACAAAATTTATAACAGTAATAAAAAAAACCTAGTTCAATTATAGTAAAGTCATTGCAAGGTCCTTTAAAGAAAAAGAGAACTCACACCTATCAGATAGTGTTGATATAACATTATACTGGAAATGAATATTGCTAAAAGTAGACAAAAAATATTAATCATAAATAGTGCGTTTAATCTCAAATAAAACATCTGCAGTATATGTTGGCTCCTTGTTGTAACCTCCAGTGACCATTAGATGACAAGCCATCTTTAAGATAACATGTCATCCTAATCTTCTATATCATTATGACCCTTAATTAAACCCCAAATAGTTCTTATTATTACATATACATGTTTAGTAGAAAAGTATTTAATGCAAGTATTAAGGTTATATGGGACTGGAATCATACATTTTGGTTAATTTAGTGCAGAAATATCATTTGAGATGCTACTGTGATTTGATAAAAAGTGTCCAAATTGACCTATTTGACTGAAAACTGACATTTTACATAAATTTTTGGTAAGTGAACTGCAGCCTTACCCAAACAAATATTTCACTCACATCAACATCTTTCTACAAGAAATCTTAGAGTAAAACATTTTTTTGGATTAGGCAGTACCTGAGATATCAAGACCTCAAAATGAGGCTATTTTGGCCGTATGTTCAGACTTTCTTTAATGTAAAAAGTTAAAAGGCTTTAAGCAAATGTGGAAGCCAAATACTGATATCTAACAGTATAATATCTTGTAAACATCTGAACAATATTATTTGATAGATTTATAGTTTTTGTCAAATTCAAGGGGCCAAAAAAGCAGCCTAATCATAACTTGTTTTTTCTGATGTTTGCTACTTTTTGCACCAGCACTCAAGTACTACGCTACTGCTCTGGTTATAAAACATGTCAGAATTATCATTTTATTGCTTTTTTAAGGTAAATGTCAACTTGTCATATTGGGATTATGATTTCATGACAATATGAAATGATGTTTTATTAAGATACCTGGCAACTAATGACTGACAATAAAAAAAAACACACATCAACATCAATTTTACACAACACAGCATTAATATAATTTGTCCAAATCTCCAACAACATAGAACTGTAATTAGTGGGATAAAAAAGACATCAGACTTTTAAATTGTATCAAACCTAGGCTCTGTAGAGAATTTAAATTAGAATCAATGACATAAGTAAAACGCCTACTTATCACTTATTTGGTTAATGATTCTGTAGCAGATGAATCTAATGTCTTAAGGTTTATCTAATGATAGCAAATATTCTAAAAACACCCAATACTGATTATTCAACAGAGGTCTATATTGCCAAAAAAATATTCCATCAAGCTTTTCTCATATTTCCTAGCTAGTGCAAATAAATCATATATTACCTAACAATGCAACTATATGGTTTATATTTTGCAAATTAACATAAAGCTCAAATGTTTAGTTTTATAATATGTCTTACAACTTAAAAGTAATCAACACTGCTTAAATAACATCCAAAATTCCTCTGTTTATCTTTAATAAAGTCATATATTTCTCATGTAAAGCAACATCTTCAATGAACGGAATTCCCTTGGATTGATTGAATTTATTTACTGTCTGGAAAAATGCAAACGTTCTACCTTTAATACATTTGTAAAACTAAAAAATTGCATTTTTTATAACAATTACAAAAAGAAATAAAATTATTTTTTCCATACAGCATAGAACAAATTTTTCCAAAATGTCCAAACCATGATTCATTAACTAAATGCATGTTTAGTACATTATTTCTGAGTATAGATATTGATAATAAATAAAAATAATGCCTTTTTTTACACAGTATTATAAGTTTAAATCATGTTTTAACACAAAATTGTTAGAACTAAATACAATCAAGTGGTGTTTCATCTTTGCTTCCATACTGGTTATGAAAATGGAATTGGATTTCAAACTTTAAAAGTCAGAGTATATACCATATACTAAGTTTAGTTATTGATGAAAAAAAGTTTGTTACAGAATGTAAAAAGCTTGTGTCAGCTGACTTAATTATCCTTAGACTTGCCTAAGTTCTAAATGAGCAATTTACAGTTCAACCAACTTCATCATCTGAAAAATCTTAAAAACAAATCTTCATAAAATAAAAAAGGAATTGATTGGTTTCAGGATCATTTATAGTAGTCAACACTTGTTTAAGTTTTGGTGTTATTGCTGCAAGAACACAGAATATGTATTGCGAATGATGTAAATTTCTTCTGTATATTCAATTTAAAGTTGAATTTTGAGATAATTTAGGTAAATACCTTAATGATGTTTTCCAGTATATGACCATTAATAACAGCAGTATGTCTGGCAGTGATACGATACAGATCTACAACCATTTCTACACACTTCTCAGAAAAAGGAACAAAGTTCATGGTCACCCAGGCCACCTACAATTATAATGTCAACAAAACAATGTGGAAAAGATATTGCTACAAATTTCTTCATATGTACAAGAGATATGAGGTTGAATAAGCCATGACAGTCACCCAAGAAAACATATTAACCAAAACTGAACATTTATGGGTTAAAAGTAAGATGAGTTTCTATTTACATAAACTTTCTATTCTAATTAAAGCCTGTAATTCAGTGGTTGTCGTTTATTGCTGTATATTATTTTTGTTTATCCTTCATTACTCTATACATAAATCAGGCCGCTAGTTTTCTCGTTTGGATTGTTTTACATTTGTCATTTTTGGGGCCTTTATAGCTCACTATGCCGTATGAGTTTTATTCATTGTTGAAGGCTGTACGGTGACCTATAGTTGTTACTTTCTGTGTCATTTGGTCTCTTGTGGAGAGTTGTCTCACTGGCAATCATACCACATCTTCTTATCTTTACATTTATGCAAACTATTCAGACTGAGATTCATCAGCAATGTGTAGAAGCAAAAATTCAAAATTGTTTAGATGCTTCACATCAATCATTTGTAATAGGCACTCTAAAAGTTGTAGTCTTTTTTTAATTTGACTACTTAGAAAAAATATGTTGTTCCAATCTTTCTAGATTCCAATCAATGGTAAATATTAAGTTTCAATTTTTTAATATTCAGGTCCTTTCTTTGTTCTTTTGAGTCAAAACTACACTGACATTTTGGGTTCTAATCTTTGAAAATTTTATGCTTTACCTGTGGTCCTTTCACAGTTCCAAATGCTTTGGCTTCTATTTGTCCATATTTTGGTACCCTGACACCATACTCAACATAGGTTAATAACTGGTGGTATATATCTGGATACATAGACTGCATTTGTTCAGGACCACTATGTACAGCCTAAATAGTATAAATATAACAGTTCAATGTTTGTTTGCAAAAACATAGTATCCTGTACATATTTCACTAAATCTCTTGAGGAAATTCCACATTTCTAGACAGAAAAAATTCAATCATGTCATACGGTATCATATGTGTTGAAAAATATTTTCCCAAAATTTCTAAAAATATGTAATTGAAGATTTCACGAGCAGTTACTGATGATGTTTTTTACTTGTTGATTTTGTGTTGTTTCATGCATATTTTTCTATATACTTTTTCAATATTTATTGTTTTTGAGGAAATTTAAAGTGAGAAAATATTGACCTGAAACTTTTCAATGAGACATACATGTACTTATTTACTAGCTTTGATTGGATACATTCAAACAGGATTTCAAAGAAAACAGTCACACAACACTATAGTTTGATTTTGTTTAACAATAAGTTTATTCTAAACTAAAAGAAGGTAAAGTGTTATTTAAAAAAAAGTTTTAATTTAGAATTGAATTATTTTCAAAATCCAGTGCTTTGTGAAGCAATGTCCAAAATTTTCTGTGGAATAATATGGCCCACATCCGTGACATGTTTTAACTAATTTCTGGTGCAGTGAACAGAATATTCATTTATCTTGCGTGATTACATAGAAAATGTAAAAATTTTCTAATCTTTGAAAACAAGTCCTGAATTATCCCTTTTATGTGTAGACAATTTAAAAATAAAAACCAAATTCTAGCAAAGACACATACATAGGAGTTTAAAATTTTTCATTGCAGAAATTGAGGCCAGAATACTTCATTCATCATTCAGAGGAGACATTGTAGCTGGTTCATCAAACAAAGGAGAAATTGTATCACATTCATCATACATAGGAGACAGTGTGGCTAAAATATTTTAAGTAGCTGATGCTGATATTGGCTATGTTGCCTGAGTATTTTGGCTAAAAAGGGTAAAAAATATGGTGTATAAATTGGTTCCACTAAGGAACTTCAAACTTATTCAAAGCACAACTTGAGCCCAGAACAGTACATTCATCATACAGATATGACAATAGCTTAAAACATGACAAGTAACGCATGCTTAAATTGACTATGCTGCTGAGTATTTAACCTTGATAGGGTTTAAAATTTGATGTTATGAGGAGTTACACTAAGGCACTAACACACTTACTACAGCTTTTTTTCACACAGATATAGTTGCATACAATAGAAAGAAATATCCATGCCATATAAGGATTATAGAAGTATTAGTAAATTACTCTATTATCAATATGACCTACCACACACACTACTAAAACTAGTATGTCTGCAGAGTTATGGCTAACCACTCACTTGCATATGGCCTAATGTGTGCAATTAACAACAAATTTTACACCAAAATAGAGAAAATAACTCTTCAAACTATATTTCTAAAGTTATTCAATATAATTTCCTATGTCAATCCCTAAAACTATCCTGATGGTATCCAGTGATTGCTATTGTTATTGCATACACTGGAATCATTTCCTATACAGAAAAAATACAGGAAGATTGCTGAAGTAGTGATATAAAAAAAATATTTCATTTAAATACAAGTGTCATTTTAAGTTAAAAGTCTTCCAGATGAAATGAGGCAAAATATATCAATCAACTATGTTATTGATAAAGGTCAAAAGCAATTTCACAGCCAAACTTCTAACACAATTATTACCTTAGAAGCTGCCAACTAAATAAAAATAAAACATATACAAAAGAAAAGCTAATCTGTATAAGCTGCATTCTAAATAATAAACTGTTAACACAGAGATATGTCTCGCCTTTTAGTAATTTTGATAATGCAAATGTTGAAATTAAAAAAGCAATACTTTAACATGTAAGTTCTGCAAATATTCAAAGTCAATGAACCATGACTGAAGGTACACGACTAAACAATCTCCATGGAAATGAGATGTGCCAATGCTAATACAACTGCATACCAAATACCATTGACTTATCATAAGTTGTTCCCTTTAAACAAACCTAAACACAAACATTAACTTGTAAACTATGTAAAAGATTCAAATTTAATGAACCATGATGAGGGGGTGGAGCTATATAATCTCAATGGAAACGCAACTTGCAAATGCCAATAAATTTGCATACCAAATAGCATTGACTTAACATTAGCGGTTTATCTTAAACTAATTTAATCACAAACTAATACATGTAAACTAAGCATAAGTTTCAAAGACAATAGACCATGACTGAGGGGGTGGGGCCAAATATTCTCCATGGAAATGAGATGTGCTAATGCTTATACAACTGCATACCAATTAACATTGGCCTACCACTAATAGTTTCCCTTAAACTGACCTAATCACAAACTAATACATGTAAACTAAGCAAAAGTTTCAGTCAATAGACCATGACTGAGGGGGCCGAGCCAAATAATCTCCATGGAAATAAGATATGCCAATGCTTATACAACTGCATACCAAATATAATTGACCTACCACTAGTGGTTCCATATAAACTGACCTAATTACAAACTAATACATGAAAACTAAGTAAAAGTTTCATAGTCAATAGACCATGACTGAGGGGGCGGGGCAAAATAAATAATCTCCATGCTAATGAGATGTGCCAAATCTAATACAACTGCATACCAAATATCATTGATCTGCCACTAGTGATTCACAATAAACTAGACCTAATCAGAAACTAATACATTGTTGACACTGCCGCCGCCGGAAACAGCATACCTATGTCTCGCTTTTTGACTCTGTCAAGGCGAGACAAAAATATAGAGATATACAAATGGAGAATCAATAAACATGAAATTAAAACATAGAACTTGTGAATAATATTTATTATATAGTTTAAGCACATTCATAATTTTAACAGCCTTATTTGAAAAGCCATCCAATGGTCACATTAATTAATTCTGGACATATATAAAAAATTTAAAAATTAGATATCCAACAATCTTTACCTTGATAAGGACATCCATTGCTTGCAGTACTGCTTCTTGTAAAGGTGTCACTGTGATTTCTGGGTAGGAGGGTATAATAAATGGTGAAGCATCACCATGGACAGGTACAGACAGGGCCATCTGTAACACTGACGACAGTTTCTGTAAATCAGCAGTGACAAACCGTGGTTTGATATGTTCAAATAGATAAGGAAATGTTTGTATAAGTGCTGTTAAGAAAGCTTGAGAAGGAACATAAACTTTGACAGATTTGTTTGTAACTTTTGGTGGTTTTGTTGAATTAGTTCCAATGTTTAACCAAACTTTCCATGCAGCAGTCCATAAAGACAGATCATATTCAGTTTCAACATCGGATGACAGTTTGTTTGATTGCACTTGTTCGTTTGACTTTTGGTCCTCTGTTCTATGTATGACCTCCTCTGGTGGTGGGGTCATTTGAGGTAAACCTTCAATTTTCTGATCCTCTGGTTTATCTTTACTAATTTGTAAAATTTCTTGGAAACTTTTAAGAGCTGCCAGTGATACTTCAGCACTCTGACACAATGATGCAGTTTCTAAATATTCTAGTAAAAGTGTCCAAGCTCGAGGAAAATCTCCTGCAAAACACAAAAGGAAAACATGCAGGTTGAAATTAATCTATTGACATTATGTTGTCTTCAAGTGCATTAAGAAAATGATATGGTGTTGTATCTGCTGGACTTGAAACTGATAAGCTTTTTATAAATGTGTCATAGTTATTCAAACTAAAAAATTGTTTATGCTTGCATTCTTCTTTTTCTTGCTAAAAACATTTTAATTTGACTCATTGCTGTACCTCCACACTAACTTACAAGATAACAGTTGCATTATTTTTTCTGGATTTTTTCCCCTATGTCTTTCCTGCACTTTTTCGTTTATATATCAAAATCTTTGCTTAATACATTTTAATATTACAGTTTTGTCAATTAAGTAATTTTCTAAGGAAAAAATGCAACAACAAAACAAATACTAATGTGTAACCTGGAGTAATAAGTTCTTTTTCAATCTATTTTTTGTCTCTAAAGGTTTTCCTATTATTGCATAGATAATAAAGAAATAAATTTGGTAAAGTCTATTGGTGGTAAAAAATGTGAAATTACAAAAAATAAATACTTATTTTCAGGCATATTCATGGGAAATAATGTCATGATAGTCAATTAAAAGTGAAGACAAGTTCATAAAAGTAAAAGAAATAATAATAGAAGATAACAAATCTATTTTCAATTAATAGCATAACTTATCTATGCAATTATATACTAATGTAACGATCTTGCTATTATTATTTAATCATAATAAAATAATAAATAAAAAATAAATGAAAGAAAATTGTGTCAATGGGACACAGATGCTTGTAAATATGCAAGAGTCAATGTACTAGTTCAAACCTAATGACGCATTGTTTTCTTTTAAACTTAATGCGGCAATGGCAAATTCAGCTATTTCTCCATTAATAAAGGGACATAACTCAAGAACAGTGAAATTGACGTCACCAAAAAACTATTTACTTTACAGTAAAAATGAAATAAAGTTATTATAGCTGGCTATCAATTTTGCACAAACCTATAGGCTGAAGAAATCTTCGTTTTGAGTTGAAAGTTCTAGCTACACCAGCCAGTGTTAAAACTCTGGTTTCTGCCCACTGTTTTTCTGCTGTATCTCTAGAATGATGAATCAGAATGTTCCCTGTTGCGGTCTCGTCTTTTACATTAGAAGCTTGACTTGATAGTGTCTGTACATCTGCTAACAGGGGGAACAAAACCTAAAGAAATAGTATCATAGTTTAGTACTTAGCAGATGGGTTATTGCTATTTTATCCATTCTATTGTCCCTCTGTTATATAAATACAAGATTATACACCTAATCATAAAATTGGAAATGATTTCATGCTAAATTAGACGAGTGAAAGTATTATTAGGATTTCTAAAACACTACAAGTAATAAATTTTAAAAGATGATGACTTCCTGCCATTTGTTATTCAGAACAAACCCTGTATTGTAATTCTGGATTCATTAGTAATTTATAATTAACTTGAAACTTCCATTTTTTATTTCTTTTCTCAGAATGAAAAGTAGGGTGGTCGATTCCTGAGGAATTTGAAATTCAAGTCATTAAAATCATTTCAATTTTAAAGTAAGTTTTTAAAAGTTTATAATAAAAAGGTAAAAACAATCATGAAGTTAATGCTCTTAAGCCTAATACAAATTTTGTTATGCCATGATTTCAGTTATGAAATTTACAATTAGAAAAAAAGACAAAAAATGTGCGAAATTTTTTTGACTATGTAGCCCTTGTGAAAAAAAAAATGTTTTTCAAAACCGCAGAAGGTACCAAAAAAAAAAGACAAAAGAAAAACTTTGACGATAATGATCAAAAACTTTTCACCACATTTTGTGTTTTTTTAAAGTCAGACTATCTGGATCATGTGTTATTTGTTGGTTGGTTGGCTATTTTGAGGAGTCCCATGTTTGTGGTTAGTATACTGTCAAATGCTTCCGATATCCTTTTATGCGATATCCTTTTATGCTTTAATCTATCTTTTACAACTCCTACCTGCCATAACACCTTTTGCCATGTGTCTTTATAAAGGAGGCTTCCATGAGCTGATATCATAGAGAACAAAGTCTGTCCTGCACTCTTTCTGATAGCTGGTCTCTGGTCCACACAAAGTTTTCCAAGTTTGCTATACAAGCACATCCATAGGGAGTCAAAAGCTGGCATACCAAGTTTTTTACTATCATTTTCTGACAAGTCTGATTCAAGTTCTTTAGCAATTCTTTCCCGATTTTGGTAGAAAAAGTCAGAAATATTCCACTGAAAGAGAAAAGTCTTATGTAAAACTGTTAAAAGTTACCAGGAAAAAAATTAAATACAAACAATTATTTGTTTATCATTAGCGGTCTCATTATATGCAAAATCATACATGTAATTACAAATTATCTTTAAAGTGCTGTCTTGAAAAAAAAAATGATGAATTTTTTATGTAAAGTGACTTAAAGCAAGATATTTTACATAAAACAACATTGTTTTCAATAGCTATCAATTGTTTAAATAGCTTGAGATAAAATTGAAATGACTGGTTGCAAGATCAATTTGTTAACATATATATGGTTTTGGTTGTAAACTGACCTTATGACAAACTGATAAAAAAAATAATTTGTAGGCATGATTAGACCAAAAGTGAAACTAAATAATCTTTATGGAAATATGATGTGCAAAAGGAAGTCCAAACACAAAACTTATATTATTCACATTCCATAACTTTTCTGTTAACCGATTTAATTTACAATCTTTGAGTTAACTTACTTGGTGTCAATAACTCTGACTTAATCATAGACTTATAATAAATGGATCATGTTAAACAGATCCTAAAATCGAATGCAAATCATGTAAAAATGTTACCTGATTTTTCTCACATGTATTTTTCTGTTAACTGATCTAATTACAAACTTTAACCATTGTTTTCACCATTGATGTTTTAAATTTTAACAACATTATCTCCTGCACTTTCGGTGATCTTGGGAGACAAAAACAGGCTTCATTAGATGCTGTCAATCAGGTATTAATTGGATGAAAGACAGCTTAAGTTTTCCAGAATATGCATATACTGTGCACCAAAAGAGCAGCCATAGATCAATTCAAATTGGTTTCTAAAGTTCTAATCTTTAGCAACTAAATGTTTTAGGAAAGTATGATGTTGTGTTTCTAAATTTAAGGGAAAAATTAGATTCTCACTGAAGGGTGTCTATTCTTGTAACATCAACTACAGGGTTAGGTTTTTTGTGATGTTGGGTTGCTGTCTCATTGTTCATAAAGATCACATTTTCATTTTTTTACAGTCAATGCTCAGTGGCGGATCCAGGGGGGTTGGAACCCCTCCTTTTAATAAAATGCTCCAGGGCGCAGCTTGATACGACCGCAGACGCCGAACCCTGAACAGTTGGGGCAAGTATGGACACCACATTCAAGCTTGATACAGCTCTGAATTTGGATTGTGATTGACTATTTGACACAGCATAGGTTTCTGACACAGAATGAATGTGGTCTAAGAACTTAAGAATTTTAAATTGGACATTCACCTATTATGGTCCAATATCCAAAATCTAAATACATGGTTAGATTCAGCATATCAAAGAACCCTAAGAGTTCAATTTTGATGAAATCAAACAAAGTTTAATTTTGGACCCTTTTGACCTCAATGTGGACAAAGTTGATAACGGGCCCAAAATCAAAAATCTAAATACATGGTTAGATTCAGCATATCAAAGAACCCCATATATTCAATTTTGTTGAAATCAAACAAAGTTTAATTTTGGACCCTTTGACCTCAATGTGGACAAAGTTGATAACAGGGCCCAAAATCAAAAATCTAAATACATGGTTAGATTCAGCATATCAAAGAACCCCATATATTCAATTTTGTTGAAATCAAACAAAGTTTAATTTTGGACCCGATTTGGACCAACTTGAAAACTGGGCCCATAATCAAAAATTTAAAGACATGTTTAGATTCAGCATATCAAAGAACCCTAAGAATTCAATTTTGTTAAAATCAAATTAAGTTTAATTTTGGACCCTTTGGACCTTAATGTAGACCAATTTGAAAACGGACCAAAATTAAGAATCTAAATACATGGTTAGATTCAGCATATCAAAGAACCCCATATATTCAATTTTGTTGAAATCAAACAAAGTTTAATTTTGGACCCCAATTTGGACCAACTTGAAAACTGGGCCCATAATCAAAATCTAAATACATGATTAGATTCAGCATATCAAAGAACCCTAAGAATTCAATTTTGTTAAAATCAAACTAAGTTTAATTTTGGACCCTTTGGACCTTAATGTAGACCAATTTGAAAACGGGACCAAAAATTAAGAATCTAAATACACGGTTAGATTCGGCATATCAAAGAACCCCAATAATTCAATTTTGATGAAATCAAACAAAGTTTAATTTTGGACCCTTTGGACCTCAATGTGGACCAATTTAAAACGGGGCCCAAAATCCAAAAACTTAATACACGGTTAGATTCAGCATATTAAAGAACCCCAAGAATTCAAGAATAAAACCCCATTGAAATTGGTCAAGAAATAAGCAATTTATACAAAGTATCTTCTTTGCACAATACTGTGCAATTAAATATTTCTTGCAATTGCGCAATACTGTGCAATTGAATATTTCTTGCTATTGTGCAATACTGTACAATTGACAATTTCTTCCTATTGTGCAATATTGTGCTATTGGATATTTCTTGCTATTGCAATACTGTGCAATTGAAGATTTCTTGCTATTGCAATACTGTGCAATTGAAAATTTCTTGCTTTTGCACAATACTTATTATATAATAATTTACACATCCTGTTTGGTGTGTATCTCCTGCCATATCATTATTATTTGCTTTTAAATATAAATCAGAAATAACCAACTTAAAATGGAAAATTTTAAAGAAAAAAAAAAGGAAAAAAGGAAGAAAAGGGGAAAAAATCCCCCAATTTTTGAACCCCTTATGATTCATCACCCCAAACTCAATCCCAGCCTTCAATGAGGTATGGTACCTTGCAGTACAATTTCAGAGATCCATACACTTAAACACAAGTTATTGTCTGAAACTAGAAAATGCTTATTTTGGCCCCTTTTGGCCCCTAATTCCTAAACGTTTAGGGCAATTACCCCAAACTCAATTCCAGCTTTCCCTTTGTGATATGGAACCTTGTAGTACAATTTCAGAAAGATCCATACACTTACACACAAGTTATTGTCCTGAAACTAGAAAATGCTTATTTTTGCCCTTTTGGCCCCTAATTCCTAAAATTTTGAGGCGATTACCCCAAAATCAATCCCAGCATTCCGTTTGTGATATGGAACCTTGTGGTACAATGTCAGAGATCCATACACTTACACACAAGTTATTGTCTGGAAGTTACAAAATGCTTATTTTTGGCCCTTTTGGCCCCTAATTCCTTAACTGTTAATACCATAACCCCAAAATCAATCCCAACCTTCCTTTTGTGGTATAGAACCTTATGGTAAAATTTCCTAGAGATCCATTTACTTAAACTAAAGTTAGAGTGCGAAAACCAATGTGTCTTGGACGACGACGGACGACGACGACGCCAACGTCATATTAATATCGACCACAAAAATTTTTGCGGTCGTATAAAAATGGCTGGATCTGCCCCTGATGCTATATACATGTTGGTTCTTCTGCAATACATTTTTTGTAAATTTGTACCAAATAAAATATCTTTTATAATGTATAGTAATACTTTTTCATATTTAATAACATTTGTTACAAATATACATCAGTATATTACCAATAGTCCAATAGATGTCAGACTGATGTTAAGTTCTTGATGCTGTAAACCAAACTTTGCTGCCACTTCCACACAAACTTGTAAATACTGACAAGGTATTATGGGAAGGAAATCTGTAACTACCAACTGTAAACTTTGAAAAGCTGTCTGTATTAACTTTTCCCTGAAATATCATATCATCTTTTAACCATATGAAATTTTATGCTTATTTTTTTACCGCTGACGAATCATTGCTTTTTCACCTTCTGCTATTGAAATCATTTTTGGTAAAGATGCTACCAGACATATCATAATGCGTACTTATGGTTAAAAGCACATCTGTAATCATTCAAAAGATATAACTCAAAACAATTCAAGATCCTAGATGTGTTTAGGCTTTCTGAGTTGCTGGGTTGCTGTCTTATTGCTGCATACCACACATCTCCTTTAATTAATAAGCCATTTTATTTTTTGAAACACTTTTAACACAAAAGACACAGACAGCTCAAAATTAAGAAAAATTTGTATACTTTAAGAATGGTAAATAAATACTTTGATGGACATTTTAGATATGTAACTTCTTAGCTAGGAAGAAGACAGAAAGTGTGGGAAACATGATTGTTTATCAGTTGTAATCGGCTTTGAACTAGCTTTCAGTAACTGTGAGTACCCTTAGATTGGTACTTTGTGTATTTAGTACTTTTGTTAGTTGTTTTTTGTGCTTTGTATCAATCAGATGAGTCAAGCCTTCTCTTCAATTAATTCTTACAGTTTGTTCTCATACTATGTAGTTACATTACTGTCTCAGGTTAGAGGAGGGTTAAACACTTACAAACAAGTTCAAACCAGCCACATTCTGTATGTTCCTGTCTCAAATCAGGAGCCTGTAATTCATTGGTGGTTGGTGGTTTCTGTCTTTTATATGTGTTTTTTGTTCATTGTTTTGTACATGAAACAGGCTGTTTGTTTCACTCCACATTTATAAGTTTCTTACCCTTGGTCATTCGTAACAGCACCAATTACTCCAAGCACCAATGGCCACCCATGAACGAGTTTATCCCCATTATTGTGTAGAATCTGTAGAATACATTCTAGCTGTCTCTGTCTAATATCTGGTTGGTGAATGGTAGACAGTTCTTGTAAAGGTCCAAGAATACATGTTTGTAATTTCTACAAGTAAAACATTTTTGGTCTCTTTACATGCAAGTGATGCAAAAATACTGACACATAGACTTTTCTGTATCAATCCTGCCAAGACTTCCCATTTCATAACCCTTTCTAAAACTTATTTCCAGAATCATGAATCTGGCTCTAAATTATTATCTGAGCCAAAACATTTTTCCAATGCTAGAAATAAAGGTTTGCAGCAACAAAGAGTCAAGGATTTGCTACTTTTCATTCCTTTTTTTGCAAAGAATATTTGGTTAATATAAATTTTGGAACTTAAGATTTCCTTCAAGCTTATGATTTAATTCTCACTGTTGCTAAGCATTTAAGGATGTACTTAGGTCAGGTTTATGAATTTTTGTCAGATGTTTCGGACTCCTTGGTTTTTTTCCTGCGATACAGGGTAAAATATTTTGCCCATAACACCCATATTTATTTTCATATAAGACTTCAATAGCTCTTAAAAGGTCATTTACCAAAATTTAAGCAGATTCTAGATTTCTTTTCTTTCGATTTGAGACCCAATTAACACCAATGCAAATATAAGGTAAAAGTCAGAGTCAGCCTTATCCCGCCATTTTTAAAAATAAAATATCTCGAAAAGGAGCTCCATAACCTATCAATATTTTTAGCTTATTTTGTTCCCTAACTAATGCTCTTCTGACTTAAAGTATCAATTTTAAATTCTAGATTTTTAAATTTAACCTAAGTAAATCCTTAAGCAAATTTAAGATTAAAAAATTAAAAAAATTCTAAACTGAACAGGAAAAAATTGTATACCTGTAAGGTTTACTTTGTCATAATTAAAATCCACTAGCAGCTACAGTGAACCAGTGGCAGTACTATTTAGCAACATGGAAAATAACTTGCTTCAAATTGTAATTTTATGAGTTAAGAATCTAAGATGCCAGTAAAAGCTATGTGGATTAAAACAAGACAGATACAGAAAAGTCTATGTATTGATCAGTTTATCATAAACTTCTAAAATCTAATATGGAGAAATTTCAGTAATAAAGGCATTATTTACCATTACTAGAATTTTCAGTACTTCTGTCAGATATTTAATTTTTAATATTGAATACAGTACATGTATTACATCTGTAACAAACATTAAGTGTCTTACTATAAAAAAAAGAGCAAATTTTGTAAATGTTTGAAACTGCACTCTATGATGTCCAACTTGATGAAGGCCCTAAAATTCAACTGTAAATATGTAAATGTATTTATCAATCAATTTTGATCACAATTATAGTTAAAAAATAAAGTACAAAAACATAATTTTTAGTCAATCTTTGAATATTTTACAACTTGTACTATAGACCAGTATAATTTACCAGATTTTGATGTAATGGAGGATCATAAGTATGACTGAGTGCTGCCTTGACTAATGAGGTTACAGCCTCTGCTCCCCAACATCTCATACCATTGTGTGGATGTTGACACACCTACAATGTAACAGATATTCATTTTAGGACTACAGACAGCAATTTTATATTTCATAAATAACAGATATATACTGTTCAAGTTTTAGGTGATGAACAATTTTCCTATATTTGCAAATATTGTATATGAAAGAAATTCTATATTTTGTTAATTTACTAGTACACAAATTTAAACATATTCAAAATGTGGAGGTACAAAAGAAAATATTATATATCAAAGCATAAGTTAAATTGTTGTTCTCTAAATGTAACAGTCAAACCTTAAAGCTGAAACAAATCACATAAATTACATATAAATGGCACAGTAAAATCATTTGTGCCTAACAAAGTATGAGAAGAAATGCCTGTTTATACATAGAATATACCCTTTGATTAAAAATTAGAAAAAATCTGAAATGAGATGAAATCCTGAAAAGAAAAAAAAACATATAGTAAACATACAACAATATCATTTAGGAATAAAATTAAGAAATTGTAGAAACAGGAAATTAAGTTCACCTGAAAATATACAATAAACAAATCATTTCATAATATTGTTTATCAATATGTTTAATAATATACATTGAATAGAATACAATATTGATAATTTACAGTACAAATGAATCATTCTGTCAATATAAACCAACTTGAACACAAGTTAAAATTTCAGTCTATTTTACATAACAACTACAAAAGAAAATAGATCAAAATAAAACATCTTGTTACTTTGAAGTATCTCCCATGTTAAACTTGCTGTGAGGTGTAAGCTTTGGCTGCATGTTGAAGGCCTTAACTGTAACTTTGAGAAGAAGAGCTGCATTGAAAGCATTTGGTTTTATCATGTGTGTATATAGATTTTGCATGATGAATTTATACAATCATCATATAGATATACCTTCTAACATTATTTATTATTATTATTTTCTTGCATGTTTGTAAATTATTTTTTTTCTAAATTAGCATTGTCTAGTAAAGGTAATTAAGGAATACCAGTACTGTAGTTGTAGAGTTGCCAACGTCTATTGGTCATTTGACGGTTGGAAATGCAGTTTTACTGGCGATGCGTAGCCATGATTTTGGCGCATAGACATCATGGCTAAACGTGACTTCATACAAATGAGAACTTACAAACTAAAGGTTATTACATTACTTCTACGATTCAAATTTTGATAAAACCACATAGAAAATTTGGTGTTTTTGAAGTAGGTAATTGTTTTATTTTCGATAATATTGTATGTAGTAATAGAACATTTGTTGATCCAAGCAATTCAAAAAGGCGGGTCACTCCTTAGTTACGACATGTAAACTGAGCAAATTGTTACATAAAAATTGCATTAGAATATAATATTGATAACTGCAATGTATGCATCATGTCACAATTTATGAACTTAATGTCCTTCTTTTTGTCTAGATACCATTTATGATCAAGCCTTTACAAATGAATAGTGAAATAAAATTTGATCTTTAATCATAATTTTGTAACAAACATATTTTGCACAATTGTTAATCCTTAGGGTTTGACATACCTGATATGATAACAAAAACCTGCATAACTATCTTTCAAAGCAAGACTTTTTTCTTCTTTTCATTGTCTTAGCTTGTGTTTTCTTCCAGTTTTTTTTCATATGCTTCACTTCAAATTATAGTGCTGTAACAAAATAAAAACAAATGTTTTATTGCTATTTAAATCATTTGTCTGTAAGATTACTTAGGTGCATGTGTCAAATTTCAAGCCAATGTTATATAATTCAATTTTACTAAAAGCAATTTGCAATTTAGAAATTCTGTAATCATTTGCTTTATTTGGAATGAATTTCATTACAGTCATCTTTGCCTTAAGTTAAGACTTTGCAATCAATTTATGACAATCTTACTGAACAAAATATCTGAATATCAATTCCAAATTTATGGGACAAGTTGAAAAGGGTGTTTTGTAAATCCACAAATCTCCTGTTTTATTAGCAATAATAATACCAAAGGCAATGAAGAATGGATTAATTCAATTTGCTTTGTCATGAACGACAAAAATAAGATTCACTTTTTAATGAAAAAGTTTTTGATAAATCTTTCAACTTTTATCTTTAAGATTATGACTTAGTACTAAATGGAACTATATCAACTAATATTCTGCCAATCATTGGCATACTTTTAAAGTATAAATGTTATAAAAGCATTAATTTTACAACTCATATTACATATCTATATAATATATCAATACAGAATGAGACACGTACCATCTAAATTCCACACTTAATACCCAACAAACAGGTTGATTAAATTATTTCCTGGTAAAACTGTTTCATTTATAACCAAAATGTCTGAAGAGACAGACAGAAGTATAATACCAGTCCTAAATCATATTAATGAGTATCAAAACTAGAGGCTCACATAAGTCTGTGCCAAACATTTAGAATTTATTGGTATTGTGTTGAACAGACTCCTTATTTTCTACAACACAGTAAAAAAATCCTCTACGAGAGGATATACCAATTTCAAATGGCAATCAAAGAATTATGATACAATGAAATGAAAAACTTATCTAGCAGACAATTAGGATAAAATTTGTGTTAAAAAAGAAGGAACAACCTTGATCCAATACAACTACAAACAAATTTGCCTGTAGGTAATCTCAAGAAACTTGCCATATTTGTTTGCCCATCAGTACCTGGTACAAAGTATCAAAAAAGGAATACTTTTGTCATCTTCATTTGCAACTGGTTTAGCTTTTTTCAAGAAAAAAAATCCCAGAAGTTTTATCCAATCAGAATACTTAATTTTTCCTTTTGGCAGCAAGGTTTGTTACGGAAATTAAAGTAATAACATTTGTTCTATTGTTATAAAAAAGAAATCTTTCAATTTTGGTCTCATTTTGTTTCAGCTGACAAAATTATAGTAGAGGGACAACAGACAGACAAACACTTTAATATAATAGGGCAAAATATTATTGCAAAGGAAATAAGACCTTTCCCCCGAATCAGTTTGTATTTATCAGTCTATTTAAATTTTTGCAAGACAAAGCTGATGAGCTGTCCCACTGAATAAATACAATAATTGTTCTCTGTGGTGTTCACAAAAATTTGGAATGCCACCATTTATTCCAAGAGATATTGATTATCTATACATTTTCATAAAATTAATACTATTCACTACAAAATGTCAGTGTTTTTTTAAGGAAGATACCATATGCCTGCTGTCCACAAATAATATAAGCAGAAACAACAAAGTCTGTGTTGAGTTATGGTAACCCCAAAAATACCTCAAATCACAAATCAAATTGGACAAATTATGTCCTGTAGAAGAATCTGTGCAATCTGTCAAGCCATTTCAAGCAGGACGACAGCAAATGAAGTGATCCAGGAGAGTTGCTACAGCTTAGCTGTCATTAGACACAACAAGGAATCAGCTCAGACCTAATTAAACCAACATAAGGTGAAAGATTTTTTATGGATTTTCAACTTCATATAGATTCTCATGATATTCAGGGGCCTTTTACAGCTTACCATATGGTATAAGGTTTGTTCATCATTGATGACAATACTATGATCAATAGTTTATATTTTCATTGTATTTTTTCTATGGTGGATATAAATATATAGTTGTCTCATTTGCAATCATGTTACATCTCCTTTTTTTTTTCTTAATGTACAACAGGGGCAATAATTAAGAAAACAGATTCATTACACCTTTTTCTGACATTTTTCTATTTGAGACAAAACTAGTTTACTTTTGAAAAATCGTTTTTTTATTCCCCTTTCAAGTGAGACCTTAAAAAAAGTCCCATTTTTCTAAGCAAATAACCTTATTAACTGAACATAGCAGACCTTCAGGAACCTCAAATTTATTTGATTGTTAGAAGGAAATCCAGTCACGTACCTTGCTTTAAACTGACAATAAATGTCTTCATAGCAAACATTTTAAAATAGTTATCATCAAACAATTCTTAGAAAAGGAAATCCATTCAATTACGATTTTTCTTAATCTTTTCTTATTGATTGAAATTTAGAACCAGACTAGTGACAGAGAAAATGTTGACAAGTACTCATTCGGGTTCACAAGGATTTTTTTCAAATGATTTTCACTTAATTTTAAAGACTTCCACAGACAAGGTTTATGATTATTGAATAGCAGAACTAAAATTAAGGAGCCAACAGTTGAAAAGAAAAGTAGTGTGCTTTTATATTAAAATAGATAAATACTTAAATAAAGAATACTCTGACCTCTGATTTCCATTCATAATGGTGCTAAGGAAACATTAATGAACAACCAAATACATGGAGTTTTTATTATGAGACTAGACCATTATGTGCATCTACTGGGGCAGTCATTTTGGATATAATGCTTATTTCAATACTTAGTATTGAGGATGTCACTTTTATGTCCCCTTTGAAGTAAAAAACTCAATTCATATTTTAAATCTATCAAAAACATCCCTCAAAAGTTCAGACATTTGACTCTGTCAGCTAACAGTAACAAATATCAAAATTTTGTCTCACAAACTAAGTCTGCAAACGTCTTGCATCTTTTAAATAAAGAACTACAGGCTCTAAAGAGCCTGTGTCCCTCACCTAGGTCTATGTGCATAATCAACAATGGACATTCTCCAACATTGTAGATGAGAATGGAAAAACATGACAAAAATTAAAAACATGTTGTCAAATTTTGAGATTTAGATGAGCAACAGCTTAATTGGTAAAAAATGACATTAAGAGGAGTCATCTGCCATTCTTTCGCAGAACTGTAATGTTGGTATATCTGGACTTTCACACATTTTTGTACCTACATATTTAATAGCATATACAATATTAGACAATTAATTGTATTTGTACCCTAAATTTTTTTTTTACCATCTTGACCATGTTGATTGTATTGCTGAAATGTAGCTATGGATAATAGTTTTAGAATTTTAAATTAATAATAAATTGCTTCGCTGAGCGCAGCTGGATACAACCGCAGATGTCCAACCCTGAAAAGTTGGGGCTAAAATAGACACAATATTCACGCTTGATACAGGTCTGAATTTGGATTGTAATTAAATTTTTGACACATAATAGGTTTCTGACACAGAATAACTGTAGTCAAAGAACTTCAAATTGGTTATATGATTTGAATTTATATTCAATTTTTGGTTTTGTGCAATACACTATGCTGTTGCGAATTGACCCCCCCCCCCTCCCCCAAAAAAAAATTTTACCTCGGTTTTTTGCTTTTGTGCAATACACTATGCTGCTGAATATTAACCCCCAAAAAAAAATATTTGAAGAAATTTTCTTTTAATTTCTGAAATCTGAAATGAGAAAAATTGTCCCCCCTCCATATTCTTTCCCTCAAGGATATGGTCAGTATCTCAATTCAAATTTCTAATGGAGTTTGCAACCATAATTACCCATTTAAATACATCATAAAAGTCTTAAAATATAAAATGACATACATAGTCATGGCTAAAATTAATATAAATTAATAGTAACTGCTAAAAATAAATTAACAGCTAATCACCTCAAGACAATCATCATTCTTAATACATAATTTACAAGCAGTGTAAGGGAGGTAATCAAACATTGTTCTTTAAAACTGATTTGAATTACCTCCCTTACACTACTTTAAAATTGTCTCAATTGTCCTTTAAACAGAAAAACCCTTGTTTTTTCCCCTTTTTTTGCCCATAATTCCTAAATGGTTTGAGCCATAACCCCTTAAGTCAATCCTAACCATTCCTTTGTAGTATGGAAACTTGTGGTATAATTTCAGAGAGATTCATACACTTTAACACAAGTTACTGTCTGGAAACTACAAAAATGCTTATTTGGGCCCCTTTTTTGGCCCCTATTTCCTAAACAGTTGGGACCATAACCCCCAAAATCAATCCCAACCTTCCCTTAGTGGTTATAAACCTTGTGTTAAAATTTATTGATTTCTATTTACTTATACTAAAGTTATTATCCAGAAACCATCTGTCTTCGGACGACGCTGACAACGACGACAACAAGAACGTGATACCAATATACGACCAAAAATTTTTAATTTTGCGGTCGTATAAAAATCTGGCAATACAAAACCTAACTATGCATTCCTTTCTGTGACAAGGACTGCTTATACAGCAATTTGAATTATCAGACCAAATAATCTGATTATAGAAGGCTAACCAAAATATCTGTTGAATAATTGAGATTAATTTGTTTTTCTTCATACAAATTATTGCATCATGAAGGAACTATACATAATGGATTTGTCAATGCAAGAAGCTCGTACCTGAAGAAAACTTCCTCTGTTTCAATATATCAATGTCGCTGTGCCAGGCAAAACAAATCACTGCAGTTAATGTGTGGTCTGCAAACAGAACCAACATTACATTCATCATTCACATGCAATGTAAACATTAAAAGATAAATTGTCTGAAATATCAATGCAACTTTTTACAAGTTTGTTTGCTCATTTCAAAGATAACTGGCTTATCCAAAACAAAGCTTATATCTTTTATGATAAGTTAAAATAGTTCAGCTGATATTGTTTGATATATTTATAGCAGAATAAATATATTTTGGGGTTGGTAAAATATTTGAACAAATATAAAACCTTAATTTGTTCCTGGAAATGATTGTATCATTTCATTAATCTTTACAAAAGTGAATGGGGCACAGCTGTTTGTCCTTTAAGAAGTAACGATGATTGAAGCTGATATTCCACATCAAAATACACTAAAACAGCTTAAAACCAACTAAAAGTTAAGAAATACCTGCATAAGAAGCACAACCAGCTTTATGTTGGAACATAAATGACAATGAAATGTTATCCTGCAATGGAAAGAACAAAAAAAAATTCAAAATATAACATTGTCATTGCAAAAATTTACACTTAGATTAAATTGAGTTTCACCTGAAAAACAGTATTTTGCATTTGATGTCCAGCTCTGATTTTTCAAGAATGAATGTGCTCTAACAGTATCCCTCATTTCTCAACATTTGTGCTGTAAAGGCTTTTTAAAAGGTATTTATTTCATGAATTATTAAAAAATTCATAAATACAACTTAGTATAGAATAAAATATTGTTCAATAATGAAGTAAAACTTAACACAACCTATTACTTCCTTTAGAAAGTGACAATACAAAGTGAGGACTACAAAGGTCAATGTTCAACTGTTCCCACAAGGATTATTTGAAGAAATTCTACCAGTCAGTATATACGGACACTGATTTTACAAAAAAATGTACTTGAAGTTTAGTTCCTTTGTTATTTCCTATTGGCAGTATTGTATGCATTGCATCTGTTACCTAAATATTTATATTTGATACATATTTTTTTTAGTTTTATCGCCAAAATTACTGATGAACCTTTCAATTGGGTGTGTTTGATCATTCCGTTTTTTGATGAAGGACAAACAGGTGTGCTCTCATTCTTTTTTGTAAAGATAAATAAATTGATACAATCACTGCCAGGAAAAGAAAATGGTTTTATATTCAATCAAAATATTTTATCAATACAAAAATATATTGACTGTATAAAAGAGTCTGTTTGTTTGCCTCATTTTGCAAATGACCTGTGACTGCTCAATTTACTGGATATAAATCCAGAGTTTTACCAAAATAAAAGCACAAACAATTTACAACACAAAAGATACTGTATGAATCTGGTGTTCAAACTGAACTAATAAATCTGAATGCCATTGAAGGAGGTAAGATTAAACAGACATTGTAAAAATAGTGAAACTACAATCTACAATGATATGATAATGGTAAATGAATAAGGTGATAACAGTCAAGTCACTTCAGTGCAGAAATATCACTGTTGCCACAATTTCAATATTTTAACAAAAATACTCATTTTACTTAAAGAGTTAAACCTGCTTAAGAGACCACCTGTATTAAGCAAAAACCTGTGTTGTAAGACTATTAATTTTAGGTGCCTCTGCAGTGCATTTCATACAGATTGGACCTTTATTAGACCATTATTTTGCTATCCCTTAAGTGGTCTATTAAAGCAGGTTTCACTATACTGATTTGAAAAAGTTTTATTGGACTTCAACTAATGTCTCAACATCAGCCAAGTAAACAAAAAGTCCAATTAACAAAAACAATCTAGTAATGAAAAGGTATTGCCACGATAAAGAAGAATATATATACATGTATGTGGTTAATAGGTGGGAATCTGAACTTTTAATAATAAAATTAACAATGGATGGGGCATGGCCACAGTTCCCACCCTGGACAAAATCTGTGGAGCATGTAAAAGGTCTGTCATGTCATTTCAAAATACATATGGTTTAGAGGTAGGGATCTAAATAGTTTGTGATATATTTATCAATCTATATATATATATAATATAGGGGGTGGGTCATGACTCCATAGGATAACATCTATGATGCACTGTAAAGGTCTTGTCATCACTATTAAGAATATATTTGGTTGAGGGGTGGATCTGAATAGTTTAAGATATCTAACAATTAATGATAGGAAAGGGCCGGATAATGAATATACAGTATGGATTTTTCTCATTGTCCAAAGCTGTACTGTGGCCTATAATAATTGCTTACTACCACTTCATTTTATCTCTGATGGACAGTTGTCTCATTGTCAATCATACCACATCTCCTTTTATATTGACAAAATTCAAATATAGCTGATAGCCTGATGAAGGATAAGAATGGCATCTTACAGTTATATAAATATGCTTTGTGATTATCAAATTCGAGCTAAAACATAAGCCTTTATTTCTTTAATCTTTCCCATTTACATCAAGTTCTGATGAATTGAAAAAGTACATGATTAAAAATAAGTGTCCTTAGCATACTACACCCATTCTGAGCACTGTAAATAAGCTAGTGTCATGCCACAACTAGAACAATACTAGAATGCTACTGCTATTTAAGAGATGAAGTGTATGATGTTGATGAATCTGAAACAGCAGGTAATTTGTAGATGTGTCTAATTATTGAGGTAAACATCCACTTACAATGATAAAATAGTAATGATACTAACAGATATAGCTAGTTTTATGATAGGTAGATACTAATCTTATCAGGTACCAAATTATAAACCAGCACGTATTTGTAGTTTATGAAATATTTATTGTCATAGAAGTGAAAATCTGATTGCTATTATGAATTCCTTGCTGGGTCGAATATGTCAAATCGTCTAAAATAATCAGTTATCAAAATTCTTAAATTAATCACCCAATCAGTGCTACTTTAAATACCCTTCAGTGTCAGACAGAAGAAATGAAAATGTAATAAACTTTTTTTTATTGTTATCTAATTTTTCTGCAAAGACAGTTTAATGTAGAACATCAATAATTGAAAATGTAATTTATTAGTGTTGTAATGAATTAAAAATTCAAGAAAAATCATAAATATACAAGCAGAAACTTTCAATCTTCTCTTTGCATCTATATAGATATAAAACATCTAGATAATAGTAAATGATCTTTCATAAGAGGGCATTGGATCGTTATGAAAATCATAACTGTACCCAATAAATAAATTAAATATACACCTAAATATATATATATATATATGGTTGAGTGGTCTAGAGTGCTGGTCACAGTGCAGGCGGTGTCGTCACAATATCCCAATAGCATGAGTTCGAATTCTGGCGAGGAAGAACAAAAATTTGCAGATTTAACATTGTTGTGCTGATATTTAGAGTATATATATATATATATATATATATATATATATATATATATATATATATATATTCATAATTATTTAATATCAGCACAACAATGTTAAATCTGTTACCTTTCCTCATCAAGCAGATTTAACATTGTTGTGCTGATATTTAGAGTATTTATATATAATTTACTATGTACCGGATCGTCTAGAATAGACGATACTGTGCAGATAAGGAAAAAATTATATAAGTCTAAAAATTTGCACAACGATACTAATATAAGATGGTATTATACGAAGATGTTGTTATTAAATCGTGTTGACAAATATTTCGGCTTAACAAATAGCCTTCTTTGTTGTCAATGAGTTTCACAATACTGATTGTAGGTTAAAATAGATCAATAATACAGGTAAGTTTAAATCTATTGATTTTAATCCATAATCTCGAACATCATAATATAAACAAAACTCGATACTCTAATATACGTGACTGTGTATATTTACATTCCAAAATGAGTGAAAAACAAAACTTAGTATTTCTTATTGATGCCGTTTGGATGATGTACACTTAGTTCCTTTATCCAAAAGCTTTCCCGAACCTGTCGCTGGGCATCACTCCAGTGAATGTTCTGTTTAATCACTAGGATTTTCATGCGATTAAAGTCATCAAGTTTGTGACCTGATTGTCTGAAATGCTGAGAAACTGGGAGAAGTGGCTTCTTAGAGATATCACTCCTATATATATATATATATATTCATAATTACTCTAAATATCAGCACAACAAGGTTAAATCTGCAAATTTGCAGAAGCAAATTTTTGTTCTTCCCTCGCTGGGATTCGAACTCATGCTATTGTGATATCGTGACAACACCGCCTGCACTGTGTCCAGAGCTCTAGACCACTCGGCCACCTAGACTGAACTACAATTTCAGCTTTCGGGCCTAGTGTTACCTTTCCTAATCAGTAGAATCTAGAGTTGTAACACAGTACATGATATATTAGGCATGAAGGTGGAATTGATTGCAGATTAGCAAAATTATCTGTCGTACAGGATCGTAAGATGCAGTCACAGAAATAATTATTTGATAAGTACTCTAAACAACTCTACCACAAAACCATCCACTGGATCATCAGTGAAGGTGATACACGGATGAAAACACATATTATATTCATAATTACTCTAAATCTCCTGCAATGAGCCAACTAATGTACACACAACAGGTATACAACTAAACTTTTGCTTCATTTGTACATGTAATAAATAAGTCTCTTGTTATCCTGTATCTATGTTGAGCAAAGGTAATGTTAAAGTTACTGTTTAACTCTTAGCTGATTTTGATGTCCTCACTGTGGTCACCGTTTAGCCATGTCAATTTCGACAAGAATCAAAGACAACAGATTAAAAAAAAAACACCCAAAAAACTGAATGTAAGTGTCAATGAAAAGTTGCAAGAAAAATCAATTTATGTATGTTGTTGGAAAATATATAATTCATTTGCACTCACTACAAAAAGCCTTGCTTTTCTTCCTGTTTCTAAAGCTATAAAAATAATATATTTTCTGACAATGTACATACATTGTATAAGAAATGCAATCAAAGCATTATCAGAAGAAATGATGAAAGACTGTCATACAGTTCCTGATTTTGGGCAGACATTTTTCAGAGAAAAAAGTGACATGGCATTTGTTTTATGGACCAAACCTCCCACTTGTATGACAATTGTTCTGTATTTAGATCAATATAATAACACACAGGGTATTAAGTGACTAAATAATCCATACCAAGAATTAGCTCACCAGGTACTATAATTTGAACTACCATAGGCAAGGAAACATCAAGAACAGACCAGTACCAGTAAAGTTTTGTGACTGTATTAAAAGCCGTTTATTCCTGATTGTTTCATAAACAATAATTTCATAACTGCTATTTCAGACTTTGATTGCTAATCTAAAGGTTTCCTGAAGACATAAAGGTTGAAATGATCTAAAAACAGCATGGATTAAATTGGCAATTTGGGAGTGATGATCGGTAGTTATACAAGATCAAAATAATTAAACTTAAAGATTGCTGTTATTATGGCCATCTTGCATAAAATTTGTTTCATGATCAATGAAAACATTTCCTTCGAATAACAAAAAATTCATTAAGCATTTGATCAAAAATTTAGGTGAAATTAAATGAAATACACTACATTTAGGTTGATAAAGTTGATAAAATTAAAGATGCACTGAAAAGCTCTGCAAAAAACTTTAGTAAGGAGCACCAATGTAAGAGGGAATAATACTAGTACATTGTATTAATAACTAGAGCCTCTAAACAGCCTGTGTCGTGCATCTTTTACAATGGCCGCTCAAGAAAGATTTGACTGACAGTTTCAGTAATGCTGATGTATTAGTAGGTCTTGTCAGGCTGATTATTTTTGCTTTTAAAGTTTCTATCTCTTCATTATAGTTTTTAAGATAACTAGATGTGTCGGAACAACACAAATGGCCAAGCTCGCAAAAAAAGCATGAATCCATTAAAAGGAGTGGAAATTTGAGAATGAAAATAACTATTATTTTCACGAAATTATCAAAGTCTAAGCCCGTAATTTCGGAACTAATCAGTGGAGCAGAAACAGACGTAAAATCTGTAACTCATCATCATAGTAGACTCACATACTAAAAATAAGCTTAATATATCAAGGGGTTTAGAAAAAAAGTCTGTATAACTGTTATTGCCACAAAATTTTCAAAGTCCAAAGCCCGTAATTACGGCAAAATCAATCTAGGGGAACCAAACTTAAACTCGAACTGCAACTCAATACTCTAATACTAAAAATAAGCTCAGTATGTGAAGGGGTTTAGAAAAAAAGAATGTATAACTGCTATTTTCATGAAATTTTCAGCCCCTAATTTCGGCAAATTCAGCTGAGTGGAACCAATCATAAACTCAATCTTTAACTCATCATAGAAGACTCACAAACTAAATACAGCTCAAAAAGTGAAGGGGTTTAGAGAAAAGTGCTTATAACTGTTATTTTCATGAAATTTTCAAAGTCCAAAGCCACTTATTTCAGCAAAAATCAGCGGTGCAGAACCAAATGTAAACTCAATCTGTAACTCATCATGGTTGACTCGCATACTAAAAATCAGTTAAAATGTGAAGGTGTTTAGAAAAAAAGTCTGTATAACTGTTCGTTGCGGAATGATGGTATGGCAGAATGATGGATAAGGATAAAACTATATGTATATGACCCCAACAACTTTGTTGTGGGGCCATAATAAACAAAAGCATGGTAAAAAAAAAAAATCAGTATTTAAGGACAATAACTCTTATAAGAAGTTGACTGTCAACTTGGGCCATGTTGACTTATTTATAGAGCTTGTCTTGCTTGTCATTTTTGCTGTTTAGATTTCTATCGATCAGTTATAATCAGTAAAAATCATCACTGAAGGGCAATAACTCCAATAATAAGTTAACTGATGATTTCAGCCATAATAAGTTAACTGATGGAAAAGCTGACTTGTTTGTAGATCTTGTCTTGCTGATCATTTTTGCTATGGAAAGTTTCTCTCCATCTTTTATTGTTTTCAAGATAATAGGCAAACATGAAAAAATTGGGAAATAACTCCTATTAAAGAAGAAGTCTAACAGTTTTGATGTAAATGGATATTAGGGAGATCTCAACATTCTGAACATATCTGCCCATGTCAGATTTTTTTTATCTATAGCGGTTTTCAAGGTAATAGACAAAACTTGCATTTACCCCTATGTTATATTTTTAGCCATGTTGGTTGACAGGCAGGGATGTCTGACACAATTTTTGAAACGAGATACCCCAAGGATGATTGTGGCCAAGTACTTTTATAGAAGATTTTGTAAAAGTTAACGGAGGACAACTGACGATGGACGACAGATGCTGAGTGATGAGAAAAGCTTAATTGACCCTTTGGGTCAGGTGAGCAAGTAATAATAATAATAATAATAGACAGAGTACCTAACTTGTCTAACTGCTTAAGGCACTGACTTGGAAAGCAAGCGGACATTTAAAATCAGTTAAAAGGGCAGTTTGAAACCTTATAGACCAAATGGACTTCCTCTCCCATGTCTAATGTATAATTACCAGTTTTCTTAATTAGGAAGAAGCTCAAATGCAGAGTACGCCTGTCTGAAGATGAAAGTTGGCATTGACAGAGATAAACGAATTGCAGAAAAGTGCTAAAACAAAACAAATTTATGATAAATGAACCAGACCACAAAACTCAACTGAGGTGACAGGTCATTTTAGCATGAATTATGAAATGTATGTTTGGCCTATGACCAAAATGATGCTAAATTGGTTTCACTAAATAAAAAATTGCAGTAGATGTATCACATTTTAAAAACCCACCTAATCATAAAATTAAACTGACCAGGATGATCACACAAAGGTTAAGTAAAATAAATGATTAACATCAATTTGTAAAGTCTTAAAAGTTCTTTTTGTTCTTTTGAATTGATAATCTGTACAGGTATATTCTGAGCATTGTACAAAAGTGTGTCTACCTGTACTGATAATGGCAATGCTGTATGAAATCTACTTTGAATCAAACAGATCAATATAACATGATTTCTCATAAGTAGGTCAAGACTTAATAGTAGGGTGCTCTGTGTCCAAAAAGTCATTTCGATAAAGTTTAAGTTAATGGATAACACAAGGCTATTTTTTTTTGCAAATTATAGGAAAATCATTATATCTAACGATCATGATTGTCCTCGTAAGTTCCCATGGTCCAAATTTTGTGTTTTTACAGGGTACCCCCAGATACCGTATTGTACGTGGAATCTTTAACATGAAAAATAAAATTATTACGCTCTTTGTTGGTGGTTTAAATAGTACTTATAATATAGTTTATACATTAAATATATCATATAACAAAAGCAGAAAGTATTTCAGCATTTTAGTAAGACTAAAATTTTACCCGAAATTAACCACATTTTCATCGAAAGCAAAATTATTACGTGTATCATCACAATATGTTTTACTCTGATTTAAGCAAAAAGACAGTACATTGCATGTGTGTGCCAAATTTCATGTGTGAAATAAAAGTAGTAGTAGTTTTGAAGAAATTAGCAATTAAAAACACAAATTAAGTCAACATTTTGCATTGATTAAACACAGATTATCCCGTGACATTAATCATTTTGCTGCTTAAACTATTAGGTCAGTAACAAGGACAGTGGTCACTCGATACATTTCTCATTTTTGCTTGTTGTGTGGTTGATTTATTTGTTTTGAATAGCCAGCTTACTTTGTAAATTGTTATTTTCTTCGGAGGAATATGTTTTGTGACTGTTTTTCAATACTTTAAACTTTTTATTGAGTAGATATTTTTGTTATATTGTAGTATAAGAATCAAATCGGTCGTTTTTTTGTCACATTCAGAATATGGCACATCAAATTTATGTTATGGTCTTGCATGATGTTTTCGACCTAAATCCCTCTCGGTGTGAACGACAACAAAAAAGTATCACCGTTCATGCTATAAATTATACACCAGCAGACACAACTGCAATGATTTCAAAGCTGAATTGGCAATAGGTTTGTCCGAGCAAACCACTGAAACCAAAGACCTATATGTGCCAAGCTGGCAGCAGGAAAAATATTTCCATATTGACCATTTTTTTTCATCTGTTGCTACACATGCTTATTTTTTTTCGCGGCTTTGCTGTGCAAAAATTTATTTTCACTTTTGTACACATTTATATCCTCAACTATCCTGCAATTCATGTTGCAGAGTATTCATTTTCATCTGTTCTTGTGCAAAGTCATTCATTTTCTGTTCAAACCAGACCAAGTTATTGATTTTCAAAATCCTCCTCCCCTCCCTCCTTTCGAAATCAAATGGTCGTCCCCTCACTGAAAGCTAATGAAAGGACGACATCAATTTATAGTCTGAGAAAAGCAGTCACTAAACCATGAAAATGAGGTCAAGGACAATGATTATATGACAGACGGGAAATTTGTTACACAATGGATCTATATACAAAGTATGAATCATCCGATTCCTCTACCCTCTGAAATATAAAGATATACAAATAGTTTACGGTGTTGCCGCCGCAACCATCAGATTGTATGCTGTATGCCTCGCATTCTGCGACTTGCTTCAAATGCGATTTAAAAAAGAACAACTGAAATTAGCTCTCTAACCTAAACCTGGTCGGTGGGCTTTAAAGTTAACAGTAGACAATGAAGCCTAATAGCTACTGCTAGCTTCTACAATTTTTCTATGTTTTTCAATCTGATTAAAATTCTGATCTATATTAACTCCCGTGCTCGTATATATAAGCTCATATAAGGATTATGAAATCAGAGATCTATTTTAATTAGACTGATGTTGTTTACAACCCTCTTCTTGTAGATAATCTTTAACTTCATGTCAATTGTAGACCAATTTATGCTCAATAAGGAATATAAGTGTGTAAGATGGAGTGATTAATCTGTTTCTAATTGTCCTTTTGTTTTCATATATACTTTAACAAACCCTCTCCCTTTTTCACCATTTGCAGTCTTTCTCATTTCTATAAAGCAACGATATACTGAGACCTTCTTATCCAATCCATTCTGCGTTAAAATTACACCAGTTTAGGAACTAAGTACAATTGTATGTGCTTCCACACTCACCAAAAGAAAATTGGACATTTACCCAGAAAAACATTACAAACACATTCTGTCAAAAGACGGAAAAATAACATTTTGGGAGGGCAACTTATAAATGTTAATATCTAAATAAATGGGGAATGTGTCAATGGGACACAGATGATGCATATCATATAAAATCATAAAGGGACATAACTGAAGAACGGTAAAAGTGACACTACCCAAATTAGTACTTGATCTGAGTTTTGTGGTAATAAGTATTGTGTATAAGTTTCAAAACATTTGGTTGAGGCTAACTTAAGTTAGAGAACAGAAACGAAAAATTCAGCAATTTTTCCATTTGTAAAGGGACATAACTCTAGAACGGTTAAAGTGACGCCACCAAAATTCAAACTTGACCTGTGTTTTGTGGTAATAAGCATTGTGTATAAGTTTCATAACATTTGTTTGAGGCAAACTAAAGTCAGAGAACAGAAACGAAAAATTCAGCAATTTTTGCATATGTAAAGGGCATAACTCTAGAACAATTAAAGTGACGCCACCAAAATTCAACTTTATCTGTGTTTTGTGGTAATAAGCATTGTGTATAAGTTTCATAACATTTGGTTGAGGCAAACTAAAGTTAGAGAACGGAAACCAACTTTGGGACTTATGGAGGGACAAGGGTAAAACTTATTGCCCCCTCCACTACGGCGGGGGCATAAAAACATCTCTAGAAATCACTTGTATCGAATCTTCTGTTAAAATTTTGAATTTGGGAATTTTGATAGGTCAAGGTTACTGTTATTTAACAGCTGAATGAAAATTGAAAATGTGCACCCTATAAGTACAAATGTCAATCTCGAACCATTTTTGGCAACATAAATATCAAATTAGTCCTAAATACAGAAACTATAGTTATAATCCTTTGAAATATTGGAATTTATTTTGCTATAAACGGATATATGTAGGGGCGTCCAGCTGTCCAAACGTGACTCTGCATTTTCCTTGAAATTTTAGCTTTAACCGTTGACACAAATTTAAGAAAATAGTGACCACTGTAGACAACGAGGACATCAATATGTCAATGAGGCTTGCTCTCCTCTTTCCAATGATATCAAATACAGCCGTGTGTTATTCCGTTTACCCAAATCAATCAAATTCGTTGACTGGGCACCCTACTATAATGAGCTTGCTTTCAGTCACTCTGAGCATTCATATTTTCACTATTATTTTTTTTGCACTTGTGATTTTGTTAACTACTGTGCTCTATCGTAGAGTTAAGTACTACTTCCCAGACTAGCTTTCATTGGTTATTCAATAATGTGCCTTTTGTTATTCCCCTGACTGTCATATTGCAATGCTATGGATTCATTTGGATAGGTGTGTTGCTCATTGCAGATTTTTATAATCACTACAATTTTTATTCACAATTTGTTTAGACACCTGTTATTGTTGAAGACTGTATGTTGACCTTTACATGTCTATTGGTTATTTGTTTTACTAGGTTACTGTAATTTTTTTTTTAAGACTATTAAGGCTAAAATGACTAATTTTACATAAAATAATATTTTGATTAAAACATTGAACAATGTCATCAGGGAAAACCTTTATTTAAGCTTTAGTAAAGTTTATAATTTTACTACCTTTTAAAAGTAAAGTTATGTGCAAAACGTAGGTGTGAGAATGGTTTCATCTGCAAGTGGAAGTGAATTCAAACTAAGTATTATGAGAGTAGCTTAAATACAGTAAACAGGATACTTTGGTGTTTCCACCAAAACAGTAGTGCTTAAATTTGGTGTGTCAAATTTTGACACTTTGGATTAATCTCGCACTTCAATTTTGCCAAAATCATGAAAATAGAATTCAATGTTCAATATTATTATGATTATTTGTGTCAATACACTGAATGTCCTTATTATCTTCTATATTCATGTTTTGTTCATTGCAGATTTTAATCCAATATTGGGAATAACTGCATGTTTCTAGTAATATTAAATTTACAGTGACTATAATAATCCAAAAATAAAGCAAATTGTGGGGAATAATTACTCTTATACTATTCTGATAAAACCTCAATGTCTTCAAAACATGCAAACTTCTAAATATAATTAGTTTATGCTGCACTTTAATTCTTATCATCCAAGTAATTATGCATTACAGCATTATCTTTGAATTGTCTCTATCAATAATAGTATGTTGGAGACAGTATGACACATAGACATATATCTCCCAGAAAAACATCACACAACAAGTAGAATTTTTAATGTAACACTCCTTGCATGCTCATTCATTTTTCCAAAACATGATATCTTTGTGTCCACATTTAACATCAAAGGTCCATATCAAATACAAATGTTTTTCACATTCAAATCTTCACACCACAAGACATGCTAATTTTGAAAAAACCATCATTCATAAACTTACCAATCTATTAAAATGTCAATTTAACAATGGCCATTCTCATTTCAATATCAAGCTTGAATCTGGTCAACACTTCTGTCAATGTTTGAAATGATGAAACATATCATTCATTTTAATGTCTGATATTTGCGATCAAAATACAAAGCCTAGCCCAATGATTGTAAATATCACAACAGTAATATAAATACTGATTAGTGATAAGATCATTTCTTTCCAATTTCTAGTTTTCAGTAGCTCTTGAATTATCAAAATAAATAAAAGGAAATTGTGTTGTAGAAAATCTCACCTGTCTGGATGTTATGGAAAAATGGCTGATTGATAAAAATACAGTTGTTTCCCTTTATAGATACACTGAAAAATAAAATGAACAAATCTATATCTGATTGTACTTCTATATACAAGAAAAATATACAAAATTGTTAACATCTTTAAATAGCTTCACAATATTGTACTGTACAGTTTTATTTTCCAATATTTGTGTAAAACATTAATCATTAAAGTTAGTTATCAAACTGATGCATATAAATTTGAGCAGACAAATTGATATTGATATATATATATATATAATTTAAGAAGACAAATTAATTTACATAAAATTTGTGAAGACCAAGAACTTGAAAATAGAAATAAATAATAAATAAAAAAATAAATAAATAAAATATTTTATTGGCACAAACACAATTACAATAATTGGCAAAGGCCCATATTTCAGTACATTATAACAATGAATACAGCATAATGAAATAATATGTTATAATTAAGAAGCCAAAATCTCATTTCTATATACCAGACATTTATGTATATAAGAACTTGTCACTTAAGGACTTTTAAAGAGTTGCTATTAATGCAACATTTCATATTTAGCTGACTCTCACTACAACTTGTAGGAAGTATATTTAATATAATAGTTTTAAAGTTTATTCTGTAGTTAGAACATTTTTCACAATTCAGTAAAAAGTGATTTTCATCTTCTACCTCACCTGATTTACATACATTACAAACTCGTTCATTGGTGGGTAAACCTAAATGTCGTCCTTTTTCTATAGCAAGATTGTGTGCACTCAATCTTATTTTACACAGAGATGACCTTTCTAATTTATTACTTAGAACATCAACATAAGAACTACGCTGATTTGAATTATGAAATTGTTGATAAAATTTTAGTTTGGATGAATTGTAAATTTTTGATGATTGATCCTGCGTGCACTGATCAATCACTCGTTGTTTAATACTTGGTAGATATTGTTTAATAGAAAAGTTTCCCCCAGCTAGGTTTGAAAATCCTAGATTGTTTAAAATAAAATAAAGTTTCTTTAACCAGGGGTTATTTTTTTCAGTTGCCAGAAAAATTTTGGATACAAGTGTGTTTTCAGACCTTAAAATATGTCAAAAAATTTAATAGAAGAAAATGTGATTTTTGACCACAATGGTAGCCTGCCAAGTTCAGCTCTACAAGCAGCATTAATTGCTTTGCAATGAACACCTAGAATTTCTTTTATGAACTTCATATGGAATTTTTCCAAAATGGAATTGTCTCCCGAATTATCAAAAACACCCCAAACTTCACTACAATACAGCAAGATGGGACTTACTAATGAATCAAATAATTTTTCTAAAAGTTTACAAGGATTATCCAATCCAATTGTTTTCTTAATCTTAAAACATGCTTTCCTAGCTTTTTCCATTAGTAAGGATACAGCTAAATTAAAATTGCCATTACACTTTAACATTATTTCCCAGTAACAATATTTTGAGACGGTTTGTATGGTATTATCATTATAAATAAACTCATTTAAATGTGTTTTACCATTAGAATTAAATACTAATACCTTTGATTTTTGGACGTTAGCATGTAGTTTCCAATTCGAGCAATATGTACCAAGAATATTGAGACTGGTTTGTAAACCAGTTTTGCTTTCTGATAGTAATACAATATCATCAACATATAATAAACAATTTACAGACAAATCACCAACTTTAACTGGCTCACATTTACCATTGATTAAATCTTTTACGACATCATCAATAAAAATATTAAAGCTAAGACCATTTGAAAATTTAATTCTAGTGGTAGTATTTGCATACATAGCAGATAAAATACTGAAAAGTTTTTTGGTAAACCTGATTTTAAAAGTTTATAAAATAAGCCTACTCTCCATATGGTATCGAAGGCTTTACGCAGGTCTATGAAAGCAGCAAATACTTTCTTCTTTTTACTTTTATAGTGATCAATAATGGTTTTTAAAGAAAATATATGATCAGCAGTTCTACAATTTTGTTTAAATCCTATTTGATTTTGACTGATAAGAGATATGTTATTAACGAATTTCAATAATCTTGAATGAATGACTCTATTAAAAAGTTTTCCCAAGTTAGAAGTGATAGAAATGCCCCTATAATTGCTAGGGTCCATTTTGCTACCTGATTTGTGTAAAAGGACTAAGAAACTATCATTCCATTTATATGGGAATTGGCCAATGTTTAGAATAAAATTGAACAGCTTTTTGAGAGGATTTAATATACCGTGTCCTCCATATTTAAGCATTTCATTTGATACCAAATCCATTGCAGTACTTTTCCCATTTTTAAGAGCTTTAATAGCCTTATTTGTTCCTCTGTAGTAATATCAATGTCTAAAATATTATTACATGAGTCATTATCTAAATTATCTTTTAATTGCTGGAAATGTTCCATTATGGTTTTATGGAAATTACCATAGTTATCATCACTTTTGTTTAACTTTTAAAGAATTGAACAAAATTGTCATAAGGTATGTCCTGTAGGAGTCAGAATTGGCATGTATTTTATCTAACTTATTTAACATTGCCCAAAATGTTTTGGGGTTCTTTTCAATATTATCATTTATATCATTACAAATTTGTTGTTTATACATTTTTGTTCATGTTTACAAAGTCTTCTGAATTTTGATCTGTATGTATAATATAGTTTTCTATATTGTCCATTTTGTGGATTTTATTAACCAATTTCTCATAGCTTTTAACTGTATTTCTTAAGTCAGTACAGGAATGTGAAAACCATGGTTTCCTGGTTGATTTTCTCAGTTTTTGTATGGGCTTTTTATTAATAAATTTAGCTGATTGTTTAGCACAGTCTACTAAAATTGAATTAAATGACTCAGTAATCGAGTCACTGTCATTGAAGCTTTTGGCTATAAAATTTGCAAATTTATCTTTAAACATTTGACTTTGCATATTTTCTGTGTATGAAGCAATTGCTTCATCAGTCCAAAGAAGTTTTCCGGCAAGGAGTCTAGTTTGTGCAAATCACAAGGCACGGATGAAAAATTGGCAAACATTGCACAACTAATTGGGCGATGGTTAGAAAGGAAGTAAAATCATGAACTACAAAGTATCCTATTGAATCAATTAATTCTTCTGATGTAAGTGTGTAATCTACAAGGCTACTACCATTGTATGTTATACAAGTTGGTTGACCATTTAAATCACCAGTAGTTTGACCATTTAAAATTCTGATTTTGGTTTCTTTGCACATGTTTAATAATAATTTGCCACTATTGTTAGTGTGTTTGTGGTCAAGATTATTCCTTGACAATGTCCTATCAGGATGATATTCTGAGTTTACATGTTTAGTAACATTATCAAATTCAATAAAATCAAGTTGGGTGTTTGTGTAGGCATTAAAATCACCTTGTATAATGATGTCACCCATACTACTATACTTTTCTACTTCACTGAGCAGAATTGAGTATATTGATTCTATATCATTATTATTATGACTTGGATACTCGGGAGATATATAAACTACAGCTACAAAAACATCTCTACTAATACTAAAAACATATGATCTAGTTTTATCCAGAGTATATCAGGATGACTGTTTGTCAAAGATTTATCTCCTTTGAAATTGAACTTTTGCAAAAATATTTATTCCTCCAGAATATCGTCTTGCTTTTTATGTTTTTCCTGCTACTAGAATGAACTATATCAAAATTAGGAATGGAAATGTCCTGGATAGATTCATTACCTAACCAGGTTTCAACAAAACTAGCAATACTTAATTTAGAAACAATGTTTTGAAAATGTGGGTCATTTGCTTTCTCACTTGTGAGACCCTCTATGTTCCACATGACAATTTTTAAAAGATTCTCATTACTTTTAACTTTTTTTGCTAAAGGTCTCACCTTGAAATAAAACAATGTTGAATAGAAGATTTTAGAGTTATATAATGATACATTTTCGTTATCATAATTTGAAAAAAAAAATAATAAAATAATATATAAATAAATAAAAAGTAAATAAATAAAAAAAAAAAAAAATGAAAGAAAAAAAAAAGAAAATCAAAATATACAATGTATACACATGTCATACTGCATGTATTTGTGAATAGGAATTAGAACAACACACATGATTTCATTTTCCTAATTGAACGAAAAATAATAATAAAAGACAAAATTAAAAGACAAAACTGAATTTGACCAATTCAATTATAACTAACAATCATTTATGACTAGAACTTTACAATCAATGCAAAATGAATCAATGGTGGAAAATGTATCTGACCAAAAGGAGGAACAGACCATGGATTTCTCCAATCATTGAAGTTCGGATTGTTCATTGAGTGGTTTGTTGGAAGAAACCATGGCATCATGTGTTGTTGGTTGAATGATGGTGGATAATGATGATTAAAACCATGAAGTGGATTTAGACTCTGATGTGAATTCATGTTTGTATTATGATTTGTCATGTTTAGTCCATCATGGCGATAGTATGACTGGTGGGTTGATCTGCTAAAGTTGTTTTCACCCTGTCTTGGGTTTCGTTGTTGTTGGGTGTTGTTTGTGTATGGAATGTTCAGAGCAATCTTAAGGTGTTTAACAATAGCTGGTAGCCCTTTTCCATAGTTCAAGTGGACGCCATCATGAAACATATCATAGCTTGGCTCAAATCGCTCAATTTTATGGATACTAGGTACAGATCGCATACCAACTCGATGGTATTATTGGCCTCATTCACAATGTCATCATGAATGTCCTTTCTAGAGATGATCGGTAGGACATAAATGCTTGAGTTATTCCATGTTTTTGTACACTGATCTAATAATTGGGAAAATTCATCCTCATGCACTCCCTCACCTTGTAAATCCCTTGTTCCAATATGAATAAGAATATTCTTGGGTTCAAACCGTTGACCATTTTTAGAACAAAGCTTGTACATGTTTTTGCTCCTCCCCTAATAAAGCGAACTACAGTTTTACCTTGTGGGGTAAAACGTTTTGGTTGAATACGACGCAGAATAGAATCACCAAGGATCAATACATCACACTTGGTTTTGCTCACTTGTGACAACTTTGTTGAGGTATTATTGGTATCTGATATTGGAGTATTTTCTACCCGACTTATGTCATTTTGTATGGATGGGCATTCATTATCATTACGGGTTCTCCTGTTATTCTCAAGCTCTTCCACACGGTCCTGTAAACTAGTGACTATTGAAGAAAGAGATTCAATTGATGCTGATTGATCAGTCTGTTTTGAGATTACTTGTTTTAGCTGGGTATCTAAAACATTTGTTTTATGTGAAGGAGTCCAGACTACCATTGCTGTGCTTCACCTTGTCATCAATAGATTTCCATTGACTCATCATTTCATTTTTTGAGTGTTTAAGCAATTTGTGATAACTGACTGGACATTTTGTGGCACTTTCTCTTGAATACTATACAATTGTGCTAGCTTTTCAACAAATGATTTCATTGTTTGATCGACACGACAATATTGAATTAATTTCACTAAATTTTGTTTCAATGGTTTTACTGTGTTGCAGTATTCTGTTTTTGGTGTTAACTTTGTTTCACAACTGACTGTTTAATAGCCGTGGAAGCAACAGTGACATCATCCTCATCATGTAAATTATCAAGCACTTTATCCTGTGAATCATTCAGATCTTTCGGAATGGTCTCTTCTGCATTGTCTATAATACTCAGGTGCTATTCAAATTTGGAACAGATGTTTCATTGTTATTGTTTTGATATACTTTACCCTTGATGACCTCAAAGTAGCTGTCCTAAAACTGGGTGCATTTTTGCCCTTGGATAACAATTGATCCAGTTTTGTAAAAGTTTATCTTAACGGTAGAATTATTATTCTTTTGGACTCAAAAACAACTTTAATTACACTGCCCTTTTTTAATAAGCATGCCTTTGCTGGGCCAAAGTAGTTGATGATGGCTTGCTTCCAGCATTCAGAACATAGCGTCTTGAAAGATACATTGTTAGTTTTCCCATCACACTGGGTATGGATAACAGGTGTTTCAGTTTTTGTAACTGTTACATTTAAATCAGAATTTATATGTTCATTTTCATCTAAATGTCAAGATCATCACCCATTAGGCAATCTCGGAGTTTTGCTGGGGTTTTGATGTACATGTATTTGTCGGGTCCGCCATTGTGTGTGTGAATTTAATGAGACACCAAATTTATATATAAATGTGTGTACATGATAACTCTAATCTCTTCATTCCAACATCTTCTAAATATATTACAGCATTTGCATCACTAACACTGATGTTCCAATAAATAGTGTCAACTTATACAAATTATTTACATTTTTTATCGGAGAAAAATATCTCCTTCTTGTTTACTTTTTCACCGGAAGTATCAATAGATGTGATGATACAAGTTTAAATAAAAGAAGAATGTGTCTGAGGACACAGATGCCCCCACTCAATTTTAAAAAGTTAAAAAGGGGCATAACTCTAGAACAGTAAATGAATTACTGCCCAAATTCAAATTCTGTCTGCCTGTTGTGGATTTTAGCATTGTGTATGAGTTTCATAAAAATTGGATGAGGCAAACTTAAGTCAGAGTGCAGAACTGAAAAAATTCATGCAGTTTTCCAAGTTATAAAGGGGCATAACTCTAGAATGGTATATGACTCACTGCCCAAATTCGAACTCTGTCTGCTAGTTTTAAGTCTTAGCATTGTGTATGAATTTCATAAAATTTACTTGAGGCAAACTTAAGTCAGAGTGCGGAAACAAAAATGAGATGGTTGGACGGACGGTCTAGGTTAACACTTAATGCCCCCATTGCTTACGGCGGGGCATAAAAATTATTTAATACAATCCTTGTATCATAGTTTTTACTGTTAGCAGCAACAATGTGTTAAAGAAAACCTAAAAGGTAACACAATCTCTTGAATATTGTATCAAATATATATACCTATGTGCTTTGTATCAATCTGATGAGTTAAGCCCTTTCAACTGATTTTTTAAAATTTGTTCTTATGTTACTTTGTTACGCCACTGTCACAGATTAAGGTGGGGTGCCTACAAACATGTTTAACTCTGCCACAATCTGTATATGCCTGTCCAAAGTCAGGAGCCTGTAATTCAGTGGATGTCCTTTGTTGCTGTTTATCGTATTTATTTTTCATTGTTGTTTTGTACAGTTTCTTCGTTTGTCCCAGGTTTTGGTCAGGGTTCGGCACCCTAACATGTTCAACCCTGCTACAGTCTGTATATGCCTGTCCAAAGTCAGGAACCTGTAATTTGTGGTTGTCCTTTGTTGCTGTTTATCATAATTTGTTTTCTTTTACTATTTTGTACATAAATCAGGCCGTTAGTTTTCTCGCTTGACTTGTTTTTCATTTGTCATTTTGATGGCCGTACAGTGACCTATAGTTGCTAACTTTTCGTAAATTGGTCATTTATGTGGAGTGTTGTCTCATTGGCAATCATACCACATCTTCTTATCTTTATATAGTTTTGTTTGAATGTCTGTTTTTTTTCATGGAATTGGTAATTGATGTAGTCTTTGTACCATGCAGTATATTTGGCAAATATATACATATGTAAATAAAAAGATGTGGTATAAGTGCAAATGAGACAACTATCCATCTAAGTCACAATGTGTAAAAGTAAACAATTATAGGTCAAAGTACTGGCTTCCTTTACCTTTACTGTAAAGGTATGTTCTAAATAATTTAAGGCCCACAATGCATAAACATCTGCACAACCTACTGTGCATAAAATACCTTATTTTGGAATTGAAAATTTTGAATATCAATATCATGTTGCTCATTTTAAATTCAAATTCATCCTACCAACAAATGACATAATGTTTAACTGTCACATTAAAACCTTGAAAATATTTCCAATTTCCACCACTATTGGATTTTAATCTGAAAGTTTCAATTGGTATGTCATAAATTCTGTCATGTTAAGGGCATTTAGTGCAATAATTAGGAAAGATAATACCTTCACAAGTTTGAGCTTTCTAAAAAGCTGTGGACTGCTTTGCTGTGTCATAAATTAAGGTAATATGTGTGCATGTGGTTGTTGATTTAACATAAAGCTTGCAATTCGAAACAATAACATATAATTGTAAACAGCAATAAACAGGGGTTTCATTATCTTTCATGTTGACTGGTACTTTTTTCATTTGTAGGTGGTACTTTTCAATATATTCCATGAATATCTTATATAAAAATTCTTTATTCAGGCGGTACTTATCAGTAGCATAGAAGGGTAAAAGTACCAGTTACCGCCTCCCAATAAATGGCCTGAATAAATATTTAGTTTCAGTGAAAATGATGTTGTTCTACTTTAAGAGTGTGCGTTATACGCCAATGCTTTTAAAATCTTGTTCACTTTACTTGTTGAAAATTAAAACATTTACAAATAGACACGACTCAACTTTGAAATATTAGTTTTCAAAACTTTAGTTTATTTAAAACAATTAGCTTCTATCTAACTTTCCATTGTTTTCTCTATAGTTTTATATAATAACAGAGAATAAATGACTGCTGATCATTATCAATATCTTTCAAAATAAATTCTTTTCTGCTTAATTGTCAAAGAATTATAATCAAGTAAAATATACTTTGTAAATAAGTGTCCTTACCAACAAAGTATAATAAAGACTCAAACGAAAGTTGTTTCATGATTATGCTAAATCTGGATCAATCTATAAACTTTTTTGAAGTTATAGTCTCCTTGAGTACATATTCTTCTAGATATACTACTCTTGTTAATATCTAATAGATTTAGAAAGAAAATATTTTTTGTCAAGAGAAGTCCTGCATTATAGGAATGACATGATAATTTTCCTAAGTTAACCAACTAAATTTTAAAGTCTGATAGAAATTTTTTATGAGTGGTAGAACCTTTGAATACAATGTCTACCAGTCCAACAATGAACAAACATTATCTTTGTGTTTCGTATTAGACTACTTAAGCGTAAAAATAAAGAAATGGACAAATCAGTGGAAATGTTTTAGTATACATGTTTTCCAATGGTATCATAATGCTTTCTATATAGCATTTGGATGTTGAGCAAGCCAAAACTGTTGTCCTAATAAGCCAAAAAGAATGCCGACAGATGATTTTCTCAAACTATGAAAAATCTGTCTGTCAATGTTGTTCTTACATTTCTAATTAATATCTCACAATGGTATACTGTCTAAAATGTGAACCTTAAGCCACGATTTTTTTAAAATTATAAATTGCCATGCACAGATCCAAATTTAAAGAAATACAAGTTTCACATATTGAACAACTCTTAAACAGTTGCTCTTGACAATTGTTTTTATTTGTTTCAGAAAATATTTCGCAATCAGAAATACTAACATGCAACATGTCAAATTTAGTTCTATACATGTATTTAAAGAAAACACATGTTTGACAATATGGAAAACACTTGTACTAGCTTGCTTTTGATAAGTGTTCTTAGTTGTTTAAGAAATGGTTTCACAATCAGAAATGCTCATTTCATTTCTCTCTTAGTTCACCTTATCTGAATTCTATACATTCTGATATGGTTCAATATAAACTAACCAAAAACACTTTGGTATTATTTTTGTGACTTCAACCCAGTCATTTTGTTAAAATAAAGTCACTCAGAAAAATTTTGCATTTGTCCACAGATTTGACAAAACAAAATGAATGGGATTTATATAATCACATCTTTCAAAACAATATTGAATAAAAATTTAAACTAACTGTTAATAAACACATTTCAATTTTGTCTAGTATATTCTTGCATAAAATACTAACTCTATGCCAGATATTTAATATTATTTCTGCAACTGCAAAAGTTGTTAGATAATTGTCTGGTCATTATGAAAATTGAATAGTGAATACCCTCAATTTTGGGATTAAATCACACCCAATCTATTTGGAAACCTTCCTACATGTAGATAAGTCACAACTTGACTTTGACAAGACTAGAATTTTTGTACTCTTTGTGTAATAATGAACAAAAATAAAAATAAACAGTGACATTTTAAATTTAGATATCTACAAATGTCTTGCACTTATAATCATGGAATTATCGTATTGCATTTTACTTCCACTTACTTAAACAGACTATTTAATGTTGTTTGCTAACTATTAATCAGTCTTTTAAATAAACTGCTTTTCATGTATTTTGCTTTTAGATTAACTGTTTCTACAGGTGCTAAAATATGAGAAGCAATTGAAATATATATATTATGTTTATTGGTACAATATAGCCAAAGACCTCTTCTTTTCCTGCATCTTGTAAAGACTAGCTAAAAAGAAGATTTATATAAAGAGATGTATTAGATAGTTCATTGCTCAATCTTGTAAACTACTCCAATCTCCACCTCAATGTCTAGTATTTTAATGAATCTTGCATCAACAATGCTTTATATTTTCTGTATTTATTTAGTAATATTTTACTAGTTGTATCTAATTTGTGCAAAATCTATATGATATGCCTTTATTCTTAATCTAAATTCTCAAAAAACAAATCCTAATGATAATCTAGTTTTTTTTTTTTTTTTTATATATTTATACCTATAGTATCTTTGAGTCCTCTATAGTTCAGCTTCTAATTCAATTTAAACTGAAAAGCTTGTAGCAGTTTGATTAGCTGTTTTAACTAGCAATCTCACATTAAGATTGAAAACAGACCCAATGAAGATAGCAGAATCTTGTCAAACTTGTTGTCATTGCTTTGAAAACAAGACGTAAAGGCAATTTTAACTTAAAATGAACAAAAAAAAAAAAAAAAAAAAAAAAAAAAAAAAAAAAAAAAAAAAAAAAAAAAAAAAAAAAAAAAAAAAAAAAAAAAAAAAAAAAAAAAAAAAAAAAAAAAAAAAAAAAAAAAAAAAAAAAAAAAAAAAAAAAAAAAAAAAAAAAAAAAAAAAAAAAAAAAAAAAAAAAAAAAAAAAAAAAAAAAAAAAAAAAAAAAAAAAAAAAAAAAAAAAAAAAAAAAAAAAAAAAAAAAAAAAAAAAAAAAAAAAAAAAAAAAAAAAAAAAAAAAAAAAAAAAAAAAAAAAAAAAAAAAAAAAAAAAAAAAAAAAAAAAAAAAAAAAAAAAAAAAAAAAAAAAAAAAAAAAAAAAAAAAAAAAAAAAAAAAAAAAAAAAAAAAAAAAAAAAAAAAAAAAAAAAAAAAAAAAAAAAAAAAAAAAAAAAAAAAAAAAAAAAAAAAAAAAAAAAAAAAAAAAAAAAAAAAAAAAAAAAAAAAAAAAAAAAAAAAAAAAAAAAAAAAAAAAAAAAAAAAAAAAAAAAAAAAAAAAAAAAAAAAAAAAAAAAAATTTTTTTTTTTTTTTTTTTTTTTTTTTTTTTTTTTTTTTTTTTTTTTTTTTTTTTTTTTTTTTTTTTTTTTTTTTTTTTTTTTTTTTTTTTTTTTTTTTTTTTTTTTTTTTTTTTTTTTTTTTTTTTTTTTTTTTTTTTTTCTGATGAGTTAAGCCCTTTCAACTGATTTTTAAATTTGTTCTTATGTTACTTTGTTACGCCACTGTCACAGATTAAGGTGGGTGCCTACAAACATGTTTAACTCTGCCACAATCTGTATATGCCTGTCCAAAGTCAGGAGCCTGTAATTCAGTGGATGTCCTTTGTTGCTGTTTATCGTATTTATTTTTCATTGTTGTTTTGTACAGTTTCTTCGTTTGTCCCAGGTTTTGGTCAGGGTTCGGCACCCCTAACATGTTCAACCCTGCTACAGTCTGTATATGCCTGTCCAAAGTCAGGAACCTGTAATTTGTGGTTGTCCTTTGTTGCTGTTTATCATAATTTGTTTTTCTTTTACTATTTTGTACATAAATCAGGCCGTTAGTTTTCTCGTTTGACTTGTTTTTCATTTGTCATTTTGATGGCCGTACAGTGACCTATAGTTGCTAACTTTTCGTAAATTGGTCATTTATGTGGAGTGTTGTCTCATTGGCAATCATACCACATCTTCTTATCTTTATATAGTTTTTGTTTGAATGTCTGTTTTTTTTTTTCATGGGAATTGGTAATTGATGTAGTCTTTGTACCATGCAGTATATTTGGCAAATATATACATATGTAAATAAAAAGATGTGGTATAAGTGCAAATGAGACAACTATCCATCTAAGTCACAATGTGTAAAAAGTAAACAATTATAGGTCAAAGTACTGGCTTCCTTTACCTTTACTGTAAAGGTATGTTCTAAATAATTTAAGGCCCACAATGCATAAACATCTGCACAACCTACTGTGCATAAAATACCTTATTTTGGAATTGAAAAATTTTGAATATCAATATCATGTTGCTCATTTTAAATTCAAATTCATCCTACCAACAAATGACATAATGTTTAACTGTCACATTAAAACCTTGAAAATATTTCCAATTTCCACCACTATTGGATTTTAATCTGAAAGTTTCAATTGGTATGTCATAAATTCTGTCATGTTAAGGGCATTTAGTGCAATAATTAGGAAAGATAATACCTTCACAAGTTTGAGCTTTCTAAAAAGCTGTGGACTGCTTTGCTGTGTCATAAATTAAGGTAATATGTGTGCATGTGGTTGTTGATTTAACATAAAGCTTGCAATTGAAACAATAACATATAATTGTAAACAGCAATAAACAGGGTTTCATTATCTTTCATGTTGACTGGTACTTTTTTCATTTGTAGGTGGTACTTTTCAATATATTCCATGAATATCTTATATAAAATTCTTTATTCAGGCGGTACTTATCAGTAGCATAGAAGGGTAAAAGTACCAGTTACCGCCTCCTAATAAATGGCCTGAATAAATATTTAGTTTCAGTGAAAATGATGTTGTTCTACTTTAAGAGTGTGCGTTATACGCCAATGCTTTTAAAATCTTGTTCACTTTACTTGTTGAAAATTAAAACATTTACAAATAGACACGACTTTCGAGGTGTGCCTCTCTGAAGGTGTGTCTAGATTGGCAGAAGTTATTAATTACAGATAAAGCAGGTGTGCCTCTCTGGAGGTGTGCCTATATTGGCAAAAGTTATAAAATACAGATAATGCATTTTGGTAAACATTGTATAGGAACATTGTTTAACAAAACAAATCGTGCATATTGCAGATTAACAAAGCAAATATTTCAATATTGAATTTCAGTGTGCAATATATGCATAATAAAAGGAACATGAATTAAAGACAGTTGATCGGAACTGAAATACACGTAGTTAATTTTACGGCATTTGATATCTTATCCTGAGACGCGAAAAGTCTGTAATTCTTTATCTCATTTAAGCCAATAGCTGTCGCTGTATCTCAGCCGCATCATAAAACAGCCAATCAGAATCTATCTGTGATAAGTAATTATTTCAAGATGGCGTGTATTTCCACTGAAACTAATAGCTCCGCACCGTGATGCGAAGCAAATATTTTTAGGCATTTTCTGCATACTACATTAAACTGTAATTTCATACTTCTTTTATTTATATGAAGAATGCTCATGATGTTATAATGAATTTTAATAACAATGACTATTCTTATTTTTTTAAGGATTGCATAATGTCACAGTTAAAAGTTAATGATGCAAAGAAAGTACATTATTCTATCATAAAAATGTATATATATATCAGGGATATATCAACTTTTAATCTCTTTTGTAATAAAAACATATAAGAATATGATAAACATATAAAATAATTTGTAGAGGTTCCATGGAACTCTGTGTGTTGGCTGTGATTGCTGCAATCTGAGTATTAAAGTGTTATATTGACCGCCAAAAATTAGTCCATTTAAAATCAATAAAATATGGCAAAGTTAAGAAAATCATACTTGTTCGTTTAAACTGCTATTTCTTGATAATGTAGAAGCTGTTGTCCAAGTTCCAGGAATGATTAGACAAAGTTATTAATGCCTAGAAATTTAACCCCAGACTGTAAACTGCAGAAAAAAATATCAGTAAAATTTCTGAAATATGTTAAAAACATTTTCAAAATTTGGCTTCAGATGTTTTCTCATAATAATAAAAAAGTTTCAAGTTTCATAAAATTCTATTTGACAACATAAGTTTCTTAAAAACTTTAACCGGAAACTGTTTCTAAATGTTAAAAATGCATTTTTTTTACACCTTTATGCTTACTGAACAAACTTTGTTGGATAGTTGTCTCATTGGCAATCATACCTCATCTCCTCATTTTTATAAAGTAAACTAAGAACATTTGTCTTGCCTGCTTTTCTGATCCTGATGGAATTTATATTGAAAGTCTTTAAAATAAACGTTTTACTACAAGAATCACATAAACTTATCAATATCAATGATCCATGTGAATGAGGTCAAGGTTAGATGAAACTTGCCAAACAGACCAGGGGCGCAGCTGTCATTAGGCACTATAAGCACCCAAAAAATAAGGACAATGTTATCTGTGTGACCACTGAGACTTTTCTCACTTGTCGTGTAATTGATAATCATAGTCATATCTTAAAAAAATATGATTTACAAATTGGAATGACGCAATCTAATTATGAACTGTTCACACAGAGATATGTCTCGCCTTTTTGTTATTCTGATAGTAAAATGCAAATGTTGAAATCAAAATAGCAAAATTTTAACATGTAAGTTATGCAAATATTCAAAGTCAATGAACCATGACTGAAGGTACAATTCATTGACAATTTTATTAATTACCTCAATCAGAACAGAATGGATATATATGAAAAATGCTAAACAGGATTAATTGCTTACAAGGGCAATGCTGGGCAATGCAGATTGTATAAATGTTTTACAGATTTCTGATTATACTTTGTTAATTCATCAGTCAGATGTAATTGCAAATTTATTTTTAATTCTTAGAAGTATTTTCCTTGTATACTTTCATGATAAAATGACCAGTAAATTTTATGTTTTGAGTACATTAAATTCACAAATGTTGAAAAAGAGTTTTCCGTCTGGTTGCTTTGTAACCCCCTAAACCCCATACCAGGGCTATGTCCTGGTCCTGTTGGGAGCCTAAAGCCACTTCCAGACCTCATTCTACAGCATTCTTTAGGAAGGCCAACAAACACTATAAAGGTTTAAATTAACAGAATTTTAAAGTTACCAAGGTAGAAGATGCAGATCCTTATATTCTGCTTGAAATTTGAGATGCTTTTTTTAATTTATGGTGGTTTGTTTAATATTCATGTCTGAGCATCTACCTCATGCTAAAATCTGATTTATGATAAAAGTCCCTCAACTATCAGAAAAATTGGATGAAAAATTAATCTGACTGAATCACCATTTTCCAATAAATCAAACAGAGGTAAACAAGTCTTTTGCCTTAAAAGATATAATGGCCTATATCAAACTTTGTCTAAATTCTTAGGAAATGCAATAACAAGAATAAAACTCGGAAAACTTGATTGGCAGTTATGGTAATTGGTGGTTAAAAGATTTGCACTGTCCAAACTAAATTTAGCAACCAGCAGTGACCTTCTTATGATCATCCTGACTGATTTTTTAATGTTAAATCAAGATTAGAACAGAAAAATTATGTAATGCCATTATTAAAGTTAAAGCAAAGACAATGTCCCTACCATCCTGAGATAATTACCCTTCAACTTTTACTCCAAAACACTTCATTCACATGTCAATTTAGTCACCATTTTATTTTCATGTTTGACATTTGATTGTCAGTACATTAAATTGAGAAAATTATCTTTAAATTGAGTTGTTATGAAACAATACTATGGCAATCAGGATTTGAAAAGAGATTTCAAAACAAGATTTGTTACTGCCTTTAAGATTGCTGCAAACAATTTAAAATATGCTTAAGGTACACACACACACATATATATCTTTCTTATCTTTCCTTAAAATCAAGAAGAGTATGACCACATTAAATGGCTGTCAAAAATTAGATGGCTTAAGACCACAATTAATTCCCTTTGTTCATGGTCTAGGAATATAGTTCCCAATTATTACATGGGGTATTTCTTCCTAAGTATTCTGACTACTGTTTTCTTTGAAATGTTTACTATTTAAGTGGTCCTATCAGTTGTATATATATTGAAATAAGTAAAACATGTGGAAAAAATTTATTGTTGAAAGTGAAAGTAGTGATCTGGCCAAAATGAAAGTAGGGTAGAAATTAGCCTTCGTCATTTATTCAAGATTCAGATCCAACCATTGGCATGTTAATATGGTTCTCAAAAGAAAAAACACTGATGGATTGTCCTGGGACAAGCATATTTTATTCAAATAATAATGGTCTATAAGCAGTTAAATTTATTTCATGTTTGATGCGGTGCAAATTTTTTAATTTAATTTGACTTTTACCAAAAAATGCATTGCAACCAATGGGAAGAACAATTGTGGTCTGAGGCCTAGGAGATGAGTTTGGACAAAACACAATTATTGTGAATAAAAGGTCTAACAGGTACAAAATGATCTTTGTCAGATTACCTTTCAAGAAAGAAAATTGAAATTACACAAAATGTATCAAAATAAGACATTTTGACCATATTTGAGCATATAAGGCAGGAATTGGCATTTTTTACAGTTAACATGATTTCTAATGAAAATTAAAGAAAAAAAATTGTGAGAATGCGCCACATTACTTCATGGAATCAATGAGGGTGCTTTATAAGTGCAATTTCAATAAGTTTTTACAAAAATGAGTTGATCCTGGGACATAACATGGCATTCAAACACATTTAAAAATATGAAAAGCAAAATGTCTTAAAAGTTCAAAAGTGTCAAGTCTAAATTACTTTTAGTGTGTTTAGAAGTAAATAACCAATAGAGAGGATAGAAAGATGAAAATAAATCAACTTTTCAGTGTTAATTTACCCACAATTATGCTTTTTATGTCTGTACCCTTATCATATTGACCAATTCTGACTTAAGAACCAGAGAGATATAAATATGAAAAAAAACTGGCACATAAGCATGATAAGTGGCAGTTTGCTTTAACAGTTGTCTCATTTCAACTAAATACAAGTTATTAAATTGAGAATGGAAATGGGGAATGTGTCAAAGAGACAACAACCCGACCACAGAACAGACAACAACAGAAGGTCACCAATAGGTCTTCAATTGAGAATGGAAATGGGGAATGTCAAAGAGACAACAACCCGACCACAGAACAGACAACAACAGAAGGTCACCAATAGGTCTTCAATGCAGCGAGAAATTCCCGCACCCGAGGCGTCCTAAGCTGGCCCCTAAACAACTATATATACTAGTTCAGTGATAATGGACGTCATACTAAACTCCAAATTATACACAAGAAACTAAAAGTAAAATAATACAAGACTAACAAAGGCTCAGAGGCTCCTGACTTGGGACAGGCGCAAAATGCGCGGGGTTAAACATGTTTATGAGATCTCAACCTCCCCTATACCTCTAGCCAATGTAGAAAAGTAAACGCATAACAATACGCATGTTTACTGGATCAAGGCATATTTTGTAAAATTACCAAACAAATATTTTCTGAATAAAAAGTAAACTATAACAATACGCATAGACTGGATCAAATATTTTGTGTAATAATGGACAAACAATAAAATAAACCAGAGAACATGTTAATTTAGATAGGCACAAATGTCGTGCACTTAAATGCATGCGAAAATCGATTGCATTTACTTCCACGTACTTAAGCAGGCCCCTAAATGTTGCTCCTAACTATATATACAGTTCTTTTAAATAATGCTTTTCATACTAAACTTGCTTTTAGATTAACTGTTTATACAGGTGCTAAAATATGCGAAGCAATTAAAATATATATATGAGATTGGGACAGGCGCAAAAATGCGGCGTAGGTTAAACATGTTTATGAGATCTCAACCTCCCCTATACCTCTAGCCAATGTAGAAAGTAAACGCATAAACGCATACGCATATTTTCTGAATAAAATTTTGACGCATGTTTCGCAGACAGATATGCTAATATAAAAACATTCTCAAAAACAAATCCAAACTGCCAAGGCTCCTATAGTTCAATGTAATAAAATTTGGCATTTATACTTCTAAGATATCATGCTAAGTATAGCATTACATACTGATAATATTAATGTTCTTCTTGTCAAATAAACTGACCTTGAAAATTAAAATTGATAATACGAGTTGTCACAAGCTATCAACAGGTTTTAGAACGCATGTTTACTGGATCAAGGCATATTTTGGTAAAATTACCAAACAAATATTTTCTGAATAAAATTTTGACGCATGTTTCGGACAGATATGCTAATATAAAACATTCCAAACTTTTTAATAATTGTCAGAATGTAATAAAATTTGGCATTTATACTTCTAAGATATCATGCTAAGTAATTGTGAAGTTTCATAAGAATACTATAAAGTTTTAAGGTCTAATAGGCTTCAATGTTTACTATTTAAGTGGTCCTATCAGTGGCATATATATTGTAATATGTAAAACATGTGGAAAAAATTTATTGTTGAAAGTGAATTTTTTAATTTAATTTGACTTTTACCAAAAAATGCATTGCAACCAGTGGGAAGAATAATTGTGGTCTGAGGCCAGATTTGTCTTTAAAATCGTTACCTTATCCATGCATACAGACAACTGAGCAATAAATGGCTGCACTACTTTGACTGACAAGATTCTAGAGCTGACACTGAGAATTTGGTCTTGTTATGATCAAAGGTAATTTTTACTTTGATACTTTTGCAGAGGATTAACCATATGTTCAAAAGTATTGCAATAATGGTACAATTTCCACAATTTTATCCTATCAGACATTTCAAATGTACCTTTGATGAACTCTGCAATCATAGATGGCCTTCTTACATAATATTTTACAGCACTGAAAGGAAGCAGTAAAAAGGATGTAATTATACATATCTAGTAGCAAATGCAACTTCTAATGCATAGTTATGTGCAATTTATTTTGCAGTAATTATTTTAAGAGAGTATTTAGACAAAACTATTGATAATAAATGAGGAAATGGGATATAGTAAAAGTAGGTTACCGGTATAACCATTATACAGAAAAATCAGCATTATTTCAAAAAAGTAATGTAGCTTTAATTTGGCTTATAAGATTTATTTCTTTTAACTAATAATTATTGAAACTGAGTTGAAATAAACATTCATGTCAGATCAAAAGGGATATCCAAAAAATAATTCTTGAAAAATCTTGTCTTTCAAAATAAATTATGTCACTTTACCTATGACTTCAATGTAATTTTAAACCATTACATAACTTAGTGCAAGCCTTTTTCTGAATAAAATTGAGAATGGAATATGTCAAAAAGACAACAACCCGACCAAAGAGCAGACAACAGCCGAAGGCCACCAATGGGTCTCCAACACAGCGAGAAAATCCCACATCTGGAGGTGGTCCTCAGCTGGCCCCTAAATAATATTGTGTACTAGTTCAGTGAAAATGGATGTCACACTAAACTCCAAAACATATAAATGAACTAAAATTAAAAAACATACAAGACTAACAAAGGCCAGAGGCTCCTGACTTGGGACAGGCGCAAAAATGCGGCAGGGTTAAACATGAAGCCCACATGAAATAATTAATTCTAATTCAAATCTATAATCTAAAATTTTACCATTACATTTTACATTTCTCTCCTTGTCAGATTTTCTCTATTTATAGTGGTTTTCAAAATAATAGACAAAACTTGCATTCTACCCCTATGTTCTATTGTTAGCCAAGTTGGCCATCTTGGTTGGCAGGTGGAGTCATAGGACACAATTTTTAAACTAGATACCCCAATGATGATTGTGGCCAAACTTTGCCCAGTAGTTTCAGAGGGATTTTTGTAAAAATTAACGGATGATGGATGAATGCAGGATCCAAGTGATGAAAATAGCTCACTTGGCACAAATGGCCATTACAAACATATAAAAGATTTACAGGAATATATTGTCATTTGTCTGAAAAATATCTTCTTGAACTGACTTTTAAGGAAGATGTTTTTTCTCCTCCCTTTCTACATACATTAATTGTCAAAACATTTGAATGGTTTCGTCATCTTCATTTTGAAGGAGAATTTCTGTTATTTAAACAGTGTACCTAATTAGTTTTAAACTCAATAAACTGCTTACCACACATACAATGTTTGCCATTAAATTTCTCTCTAAATAATACAAAAAAAAGCTATTTCTGCTTTTGAAATTTTTTTCTTCTCTTATTAATGGATTAATTGCACTTTACTTAATAAACCATATCATTAAAATTGAGAATGGAAATGGGGAATGTGTCAAAGAGACAACAACCCGACCACAGAACAGACAACAACAGAAGGTCACCAATAGGTCTTCAATGCAGCGAAATTCCGCACCGGAAGCGCCCTTAAGCTGGCCCTAAACAAATATATATACTAGTTCAGTGATAATGGACGTCATACTAAACTCCAAATTATACACAAGAAACTAAAAGTAAAATAATACAAGACTAACAAAGGCCAGAGGCTCCTGACTTGGGACAGGCGCAAAATGCGCGGGTTACATGTTTATGAGATCTCAACCCTCCCCCTATACCTCTAGCCAATGTAGAAAAGTAAACGCATAACACTACGCACATTAAAAGTCAGTTAAAGAGAAGTCTTTTCAGGAGAATAAGACAAAAAGTCAGGAAACAAAAAACCCAATATAAATTTAATACAAATGAACTTATATATCCCACTTCCATCTACATTTGTATAATCTCCAATCAAAGATAGAGAGCATGCTGTTATGTGGAAACCTATCAAACAGGACAAAGGATAGCCAATACAATGTATGTATCCGATCACATTCTTCATTGTTAATAGGAAAACAAATATCTGAAGACAATAACATCTCTTATAATATAAACCAGGAAGAATTTTCATTGGACTGCTAAAATAATCTAGAAATTGGCATTAAGTCGTAGTAAACCCAAGTGTGTTTTAGTTTGTAAGTGTGGGTTTTAATTCTAAAAGACATCTTTGAAATAATAAAATATTTAGCACCATACTGCATTCAGATCTGTAATAGATACCTTTTCAAGAGATAAATAAGAAAATGTTCAAGCCCAAACAGTTCAACAATTTTACCAGTCTTACCATTTATCAATATTCTGCCACCTTATTAAAAAGTGTTAATCGCTATCCACAATTAACAATTCACATGCTCATTTTTTATCCACAATTAGCAATTCACATGCTCATTTTTTATCCACCATTACAGTAGCAATTCACATGCTAATTTTTATCCACAATAAGCAATATGCATGCTCATTTTTATCCACATATAGCAATTCACATGCTCATTTTTATTGAAATCTCAGGTGGACAATTGAGAGGAAATCATGAGTTTTGCCAAAACATTTCCAGAAATGAAATTACTGTTGAACAGGCTATTCTAGTAATGTTTAATAAGAAAAAAGAAATTGTAGTATGATAGTATCATTTAAATTCTTTGTAAAAAGGTGGACACGATACATTAGGGGGTAATCAAAAGCCATAAGTTGAAGAAAAACAGACAACTACATGATAAAAAGAAATACACTTAGGACAGATATTAGCCAAAAAACACTAACAATACTAAAGATTGAAGAAAAAAGGTTTCAACTAAAAATTGGGAGTGAACTAAGGTGCCCTTGAAATGTAAGTTGTTCCTGATCCACCACTGGCACTTGGTCTTGTTGCTCATTTCAAATAAATTTGGTGATGTAACTATCAAAGAAAAGAGAATGGGGCTGTGTGTATCATAAAAGGAACATATATGTAGTCAGATATTCCAAAAACAGTCAATAAATTCATGATATTGCCTGTAAAACTAACTTCAACTTTACCAACAGGAACCCTAGGTTCAATAGCTTTCTCATAAGCATCAACCTTCCTTCAAGAAAATATGACAGGAAACAGAATGTGCTGCAGGAATACTGTTACACATAAATGGAAACATTACAATAGGAAAATTGAAATCTTCTCTTTTAAATTATGATTAATTGCACAAAATTTACAAGGGATCTGATCCAAACATTTTTTGTATTGTGAATGGTATAAAGTCGTCCTTTTCCTTAAAGAAATTTTATACCATATCAGTTTAAATGAATATTTAGATTTTATTTATAAGCGTTTTGGTTTCATTTTAAACTGGTAAGTCTTTCAAACAAAAATATGCTTAAAATCTAGTAATTTTGTGGCACTTAATGCAAAATATAAAATTCCAGACATACATGTATAAAGAGTACTCTAAAAATTCCCAAGTTTTATATTTAATGTTTAATTGAAAATAATATTCCATAGCACAAGAGCCCTTGATATATGATTATATGCTGTCATATTTTAGAATAGAGTACTTCAGTATCAAAGCACCACTTTTCTGTTTTACTACAAAGGTTGCATCTTTCAAGAGCATGTTTCCATATTCATTTTTTGTGATCTTTGAAATATTTTTACACTCATCATTGAAAAAAGTTCTTTTTCATAATGATGTAAATTTTGATGATTAAAATAGACAATTAACAGCTGGTTAAACAATATTGATGATGTTTTGTTCAATTTGCAAAGAAATTATATGTCCAACATCACCTTGATACAGAAAATGTTCTTGTATATTGACAGGGATATTAAGAAAAGATAGATGCACTGAAACTTAAATATAAAACATAAATATATAAAGTTGTAAATACTCCTGTTTCACATTCCAGACAAGCATCAATTCTTTTTGCAAGCTTGTAAACCATAAAATTATTGCCCATTTATTCCCTGTAATACAGTTGAGTTTTATTTTGAGGTCTTTTGAAGGTTTGGAATCTGGTAAATTTTGTTTGTGCAATTGGGTATTTATTGGCTCTAAACTATGTAACAAGTTGTGATATCTGTTTTGCCAAAACTCTGAAAGTTTACCTGCTTGTTTTAGGTCATCAAGGTCTTCAAAGTTAAGGCTATAGACTGACTAATGTTATGATGATCTGTAATGACAAAGAAACTACAGGATTTGTAAGAATGTCAGTACAAAATATAGGGATACAACTCTGCAATGAACAATTAAAACATTTCTGTATCCAATCCATCACAAGGATGTAATAAGATAGCAGGCAAACAAGAATGACATTATCACAAGACTTTAATTGAAAAAGCTAAAACACCAATATATAAACAATTCCCCCAAAACAAATGAGAAAATTTAAATACAAACAACTGTAATATAAAGGGCATATGATACAGTTTTGATCCCACAGTGATTTTTTTTTTCGAAAATTTGCATACAAGCTATTTTTCAATTAGTCAATTCAAATATATAATAAAAAAAATACCGTCATGTGATAAATTTAGAGATAAATGGGGCTGAAATTTTAGACATTTACTTAAAATTTTGGTCTCTTGGACATTTCTATCCTTTGAACAGACATACTTAACATTTTTATTTCAAAAGATAAACACATAAGGAATTTTGTAAAAATATTATTTCAATCTATTTATTAAAATCACTTGAAAAATGCATCTTTTCCCGATATGTCACAGTTTGATGTTGCAAAAAATAACATTTTACGTTAGTAACGTCATTACCTCCCCTGTAACTATATATTATGCCCTTAAACATGCTTGATAGCAATTTTGGGCTTTGAAAAAGAACTCTAAGAATATGAATGAGTTAGGAAGGTATACATAGCAGTATTAGTTGAAATCTGTTGTTACAAAAAAAAAAAAACAGAAGCCCAAAAATGGTTAATTCCAAATAAAATATCATTATATATAATCATGGAGATTGAGCTTTATCATTTATGAATTACCTCTGCTCTCTCTTCATCCTGCATGTTTCTTTAGCCTTTCATTATTTTTTCTTCCTTCTCTCTTCCAATCAAATGCTACTGTTTCAGACTTACTTCAAGATCTTTTTCTTAAGCCTATCAAAATAATTTTATGCATAAATGATAAATATTTAAATAGCAACCAGTAAAAAGCTGTTATCTTTGGGAAACACAACATTCTCTGCTAGCTTATAAAGCCAAATCAACCTTCATCAAACTGAAAACAAAAATATGTGTCTGAATGATATTCTTTGTTCCGTGATATGTGAAAATCTCTGTCAAAACACTAATTTGGAATATATTTCAAAAAGTTCAAATCATAATGATCATGTGTTTTATGTTTCAAGTTCATGAAACAATAAATTCTTCAACAAAAACTTGATTCTGATAAGTGAACTGCTCAATCTTGGTCAAACCCCAAATTTGGCATTTAATTTAAAAAGTTCACATCATAATGAACATGTTTTCTTAGTTTCAAGTTAATGTGATCACAACTTCATGGTAAACTTTTACCTGATACAGAACAGGCAAACAGATGGATGAGCAGATGAATTCACAAACCAGAAAACTGAATGCCCCCATCTATTGTATGTGGGTATATAAAATTGTCATGGTTTGAGTAAGGTTTTAACATGTTTTTAAAATATCTTTCCTATAAGCTTTTTATCACAAGAAATGACAGAAATGTTAACAGATTAATAAATCCAACCATATGGTTATTCTGTACAGTATCTTAAAAAACAATCTCATAGATATGATACATGTGTTGGTATAAATCTATTAATATAATATTTATATTCTGTAAATTAGTATTTATATATCATAACTGATAACAAGGTTGACTTGATATTGACAAATGTTTGTTGATAAGAAGTATATAGTTTTGATTAAATCTGCACTTAACTTATCTCAACCAGAAAACCTATGTAATATCAAAAGTTCATGCAGTCAATAAATACATCAAAACCACATTTCTTTTAGAAGTATCAACATTTTTAAAGACAAACAAGTGACATCCAGGAATAGAACAAAACATATGTTTCTTTAAAAATATTGTTTGAATATGAAAACAGAACTTAATGTTACTTTATTCTCATATATATCAAAGATATAACACAGATTACCCAAATTATGGTATAGTTTATGTAAAAAGTTCCCATAGTCATTTCTACAGTAATACTGATGTATGTTTTATTTTTAGGTCAGAACTGTATGTCTTATTTTTAAGTCAGAACTGTTATCTCAAGAGATTTAATAACATCAAAAAATGAGTTTTTTCTCCCCTTATATAGAGTCTTCCACTGCATCAAGTGTGATACAATATTTCTAAACTCAAGACAGTTAAATTTTTTACTTTTCAATATTTAAATATAAAGGATGAGAATGGAGAAATGTTATTTTACATGAGATTGGTTTCTCTGATGATTATTACATGATTATGTCACCAAACTTTATTGCTCTTTTTCAATAATATTTTAAAATGTGATCTTTATGTTAGACATTTATACTGCATGGTTTCCTTTTTCTTGATGTCACAAAAGCAAAATCGGAGGAAGACGAGAAAATTAAAGCCATAATTTTGATCAACGAAGAACTTAAAGAAGAAGGTGTGTTTTGCTATCTAAAACTAATCAACAAGCCAGAAAAAGCATGAATTGATAATGAATTAAAAGAAAGGGAACTATGATATCCAACCCCAAAAAATGTTTTCAATAATAGCACACTCAAAGACACCATGTATATATACATGTATATATAGATTGAATTGATAGAATTATTTTTTATGATGCATAACAATTTCTAACTTGAAAACAGTGCACCTTATGCACAAGACAACACTTATTGTCAGTAAGAAGTACTTTGAAAAATTATCAATCCACCACGACAAGAAAATTAAAACTGCAACAAAATAAAAAATCAAAAGATTTATGTTAAAACTGCTTGCCATTTGGTATTTACAAAGTGACATCAAATCTACAAGTATATTCATAGGACATAATATCAATTTGAATGAACAAATAAGACCTATTACCTTGTACAAGTTAATCATTTTCTGTTCAATAAAGTAATCAGGGATGCAATAAAGCCCTTGCTTTAGACAGATGAGGGGAATAATATAAACGATGCTGTTGATTTCATTAGGACACAGATCCAAAACATTCCTGATTAACAACTGTATAGTTGTTTACTTCAAGAGCATGTCATTTAAAGAGAATGTTAAATGCATAGAACTAATAATAGTATGAGTGTAAACAGTATAACAATATGAGAATATCACACAGAAATGAAACTTATTAGGGGCTCAGTTACATATTACTAAATATTACTTAAAAAGGAAACTTTCAGAAAGGTGAAGGAATAATCACATTATATCTACTTTTAGAGTAAATGCATTAATACACAAAATTGGCTGTTCCGTGTTACGCCCACCTTATTTATATGACCAGGTAAACTCAATTTGCGACAGTAAAGTTTTATGTAGGCCAAGCTTCAAATACAATATGGTTATCTCTGTTCTAATGCAAATAAACAAATCAGTCCGTTTCAGTTTTCATTTCGGTGTAAAATTTCATAAAACGAACATTCAGCGAAATGATGTTATTGTCTTTGTCAACTAAACAAGGTGACGTCATGTTATTCAAATGTAAACACCAGGGGTTTTCAGGCTTCTTGTACGCCTCAGAATGTAATAAAATAAGATAAAAAGAGCATTTTTAAGTGAAAAATGTGAGTTTTAAAATTTTTTTATTGAATTATATAATATTATTAAGATTATTATATGGGGGGGTTAAACAGAACAGGTAAATGAGTATCGTTTGTATAGGGCTTTCATGGTTGACAAAATTACCGCATGTGTCCTATCTGAATGGAAACAATTCATGGTAGGCATAGATTTGTTTTCATTTAACCTTGGGTTGGACATTTATATTTGTATTTTACCTCTTGCTATCGCTCCTGATAATATAAATGCCCAGTCCCTGGTTAAATGAAAACAAATGGCTGCCATGAATTATTTCTTAATCATACCTTCATAGAAAAAATTCTTTTAGATTGTATTTTTATTGAGTACCTTGTAAAGTTATATTCCATGAAAAAAGCCATCTTAATTTTGGAATTGCACCAAAACAAAAATTTCACAAAGGACTATCATTTGTTTACTTCTGCATAATATATGCTTTTTAACCTTATTCTTATATAACTTTTCTCTATATATTGTAAAACTGTACTGCTGACTTTATCTGTTGACCGGTATAATTTAATCAACACAATAAAGTTTCTACCTTAAAAAGGCATGCATACCAAATTTCAAGAAGTTGCATTTTGTAATTTCTGGGACAACTTTGACAGAAAAATATAAAGAAATAAAAGACAGATTAAAATTTGAGAGGCGAAATATACTAAAGGGACATTCAAACTCATAAGTTGAAAATAAACTGACAACACCATGGCAAAAAAAGAAAAAGACCAAAATAAAAATGACAAATAACAGTACACAAAACAAAACACAGAAAACTTTAAAACATGAACCCCACCAAAAACCGGGGGTGATCTCAGGTGCTTTAAAAAATGGATGAATGAAAAGACAAGATATATACCAGTAAATCTTCTCCTGAATAGGAGGTTTAGTATTAAATCTTATTTTTCAACATTGTCAATATTTGTGAATTTTCATGAAATATTTTTAACTTTGTCAAAAAAAAAAATCTGCTCATTTCAGTTTGCCTCGTCTCTAAAATTTACTCAATACCAATCTGATTTTAATTATATTTCAGAATGCTTTTGTATTTTTTGTGACATATTTTTCAAACAATATTCTACACTTAAACAGTCAATAACAATGTTTAATTACACTGAAATATCAAATGAAATATTTTCAGCAACATCTGGTCTTGAACAACAGAAACATTGATAAAATTAAAACACTGGTCTGAATCAAAACAAAATAATATGTAGAGATTTATCATTTATGCTTTGAATTCCATTGCCATGTGCAACATATGTACTTGGTGATACCTATTTAGATGAAATTAGACAATTCTCTATACAATTCCCACAAAAGAGAAAATGCTATCAGCAAATAACTTTTTATTCATCTAATTTTATTTGAAATAATGTTAAAAAACTTCTATAGAGTATTTATTTCCTTGACAAACACATACATTCCTTGAAAAGTGTGAAATAAGAATATCAATATAAAAACGCTGTACAGTATTTAAATTATGAATCCATCCCTTTCATTCTATTGTCATGAGATGCAGATCCAGGATTTTGAAAAAAAGGGGAGCCCACCGAGGAAATGTTAGGTCTAAGGAGTGGGACTATGCATTAACCATATATGAAGCTCCATGAGCCCGGGGCCTCCTCCAATCAAATGTTCATACCTAAAACAAAAACACTTCACATGCATATTATTGAAATATGATTGTCATTATCTATTGGAAGTTGGTGGACAATTAAACCAATTTGTGTAACAGATGATGATGATCAGTATTAAGAGGAAGTCCACATCAGTGATTTATTGTATGTTCCTTTTATGAAAAGTTGTATGGGATTATTAATTATAGAGATTTTTCTGTAAATCAAATTATGGAACCAATCACTTAAGCACCTTCCAGAAGCCTTGAAGAATAGCAGTAAAAGTATTGGAAGTCCCTTCATTTTGTTAACATAATGTTGGATAAACAGACTTACACAAAGAACAAAATTACTGGCCAGCATCGTAAGGGTAATTTCCAGTATATCTAGGAAAGTATTGTCTCATATTCATCAATTCAATAACCCTTCTTTCTGAAACTATTGGGGGGGGGGGACTTCACAACCTTGAAGACTCAAAACAACTAGAGGCTGAATTTTTCATGCACTTCCACAATGGTAGCAATACAACATCAGGGCAGGATCACTGGGTGTAAATTAGAAGGACACTCCTGTCAAAAACATTAAAATAGACCTATTCGGCTGACAAAACAGGATTTTAGAACTTATATACAAAAAAAATTATATACAGAGGTAGAAGAACATTAATGTTCAGGTCAACTGCTTAGGACAGCAGGGCTTAATATATATCGGAGAGACATAAATTCTCATTCATTTATAAGAACTTATCATCTAAGTATGAAAGACATAATAAATTTCTATATCTGTGGTAAAATTTAGCAAATACTTAACAAATTCATAAAAGCCAAATCTTTGACAGTACATGTACTGGTCTTGAATAATGAAAATACTATGCAAAATAAAATCCCATGACAATTATAACAGTACCACATAAAATATTGGTCAAGTATCAAGGGGTTTTTCAGTGAAATATAAATAACAGATCCATTAACAGACAAAGATTTCACCCAAAAAAATTATATTGTATATCTATGCAACATCCATTTCTTCACCTCTTTGTCAGAACCAAAAACAAAATAAACTTTAAACCCTTGTAATTCAGCAAACAAGAAACCATATGATCCCATTATGTAGATACTTGCAAATTGGAATACAATGAAAGAAACAGTAATCTCTTATTCTAAAAGAAACAGCAAATAAATGAGGTTTGATGGGAATCGTCTCAAGTTTGGCAAAATTAGTCAATTGTAGCCTTCCAACATATTGATTTTCGAATAGAATAAATAAATGTTCCTATCAGGCTGGTTATCAATCTATTCCAACTGTCAACTCTTAAACTTAAAACCAGCAATTCAAACTGCTCAGATGTCCACAGAATGTCTTTTACCAATTTACATGTCACGTAGATAAAGACGGAATGCTGTCTAATATGTTGGCTTCATTACCACACTAATCATTTAAGTTTTCAAATTCTATGGTAATACAATCTACGCTACAACATTACATTCAAAATTTACACACACGTTTTGTTGGCTAACATGCATTATATCAAGTTTCCAGACAATATCAATAATTAAATTTTTAGATGTTTTTAAAACCCTACATTACCTAAAGAAGAAATTTGCACTTTCAGTATCAATTATTGTATAATTAGTCTAATTCAAACACATAACATTATCTATCGTAAAGCCTCCAGGTTTTCTCGTGCTTAATGTGAATATTTGTCAATGAGATAACTAAAATTAAAGTGATACAAAGTCACTGTAAAGCTTCCAACAATTAGCAAAACAGATACTGTAAGTAATATTATACAGTGCCACTAGGTAACTAAAAGTGAAAAAGTGAAAGAGAAACCTACAGCTTGATTAAAGCTTAATAACATTAAACACAAGAGTGCACAAGCTGAAATGTCTCGCCTACTATACTGACCATTGATTTTATGTTAATAGTCCTACATATAAAGTTTTACTACAAGTATCACATTAACATTTATGATCCAAGAAAATGAGATCAAGGTAAGATAAAACTAAGCCGGAAATACATGTACACCTTTAATACAATCATTCCATACACAGATTATAGATGACCTACTGCTTATAGAATAAAAGAAACAGACCAAACCATGGAAATTCTATATTGACCAATGAACCATGAAAATGAAGTCAAGGTCAGATGAACCCTACCAGACAGACATGTACACCTTAAAATCATTCCATTCATCAAATATAGTTGACCTTTTGTTGAAAGTTTAAGAAGAACAGACCAAAACACAAACATATAACATAAGCAATGAACTGTGAAAATGAGGTCGTAAAATATTTCCATACACCAAATATAGTTGACCTTTTGCATACAGTATTAGAAAAACAGACCAAAACACAAAAACTTAACATTGAGCAATGAACTGTGAAAATGAGGTCAAGGTCAAATAAAACCTGCCAGACTGACACGTACATCATAAAATATTTCTATACACCAATTATAGTACAGTCAAACCTGGGTAAACTGGACCCTGAATATACCGGCTTCCTGTCCATTCCGGCCGAAAATTGAAGTCCCATTTTTTTCCCTTCAAAGTCTATGTAAAAATACCCTCTGTTAACGGGACCTTGTGTATTCCGAATTCTGGTCTAATTTTTCAGTCTCAATTCTCTTAATTACATTAATTATTACCTGTCAAAACCGGTTGATTAATTAATTTTACATGATAACAGTATTGATCGATATGCAATCAAAACATAATTGTTTATACAAGATGGGTTTTTAGGATAATCAATTAGCAAGGTGTTAAACCGTGAACTTACAGTAGTGAGCTAATTTTATTGAAGCACTATCAAGTTTTAACTGAAATACTTAGTAAACTAAAAGAAACGCCGAATATATCGTAGATAGAACTTAAGTTGTAACATTGATATTTTTTTCAAATCGCTGGGTAAGAAATTTATATCGCGTTTTCGAAATGCTGGGTTCCCTGTCGTGAATCCCGAAACCATTGACCCTGATAATGAAGAAGACCCGGATAACGACATTGCATTATCGAGTTTATAGGATTCGTAAATTGTTTCGATAATGATGACCTAACATTTGATAAAATTCTTGCTTTTTAATCGGCTTTACCAATGTAGGAAATGAACAATGGAAGTAAAAAGATAATCTCGTTGAACAATTCAAACAAGGCGAGGATTCTGATGCAAATGAAAGCAATGAATTCAAAGTGAAAGTGAAACTGACGAGTCGGAGACTTGTGCTACCAATTTGACATACGAGGATATGTACAAAACTTTTAAAATTAAAATGTTATTTTTTTGGATTCGTGGGACAACCAACTTCTGAAATTTCTTAAGTCAATGAATACGATGATGCAAACCACGATAGTGCGTAGTAAAATGGTGCCTTCGGAAAAGGCAGAGAACACTTGTAATGTTGATGTTACAATATTTTCACACAAGTCATGACATAACTTTAATAAATAGATTATTATGGTATTTGTTTTTATTAGTTTACAATTTACAATGAGACCAAAATTTTACATGCAAAATATCTGACAAGTCAATAACTTCCTGTCAATACGGAAACCTGAATAAACCGACCCACTGTCCAAACCGGCCCTTTTTCATAGTCCCATAGCCGGCTGGTTTATACAGGTTTTACTGTAGTTGCCCTATTGCATACTGTATTAGAAAACAGACCAAAACGCAAAAACTTAACATTGGGCAATGATTCGTGAAAATGAGGTCAAGGTCAAATAAAACCTGCTAGACTGACATGTACAATATAAAATATTTCAATACACCAAATATAGTTGCCCTATTGCATACAGTGTTAGAAAAACAGACCAAAACACAAAAACTAAACTATTACCACTGAACCATGAAAATGAGGTCAAGGTCAGATGACACCTGCCAGTGGACATGTACACCTTACAATCATTACATACACCAAATATAGTAGACCTATTGCTTATAGCATCTGAAATATGGACTTGACAATGTAAACTTAACCTTGTTCACTGATCCATGAAATGAGGTCGAGGTCAGGTGAAAACTGTCTGAAAGGCATGAGGACCTTGCAAGTGACATACCAAATATCCTATTACTCATAATAAGAGAGAAATTAACTTTACAAAAAATCTTAACTTTTTTTTCAAGTAGTCACTGAACCAGGAAAATGAGGTCAAGGACAATGGACATATGACAGATGGAAACTTCATATCATAAGGCATCTATTTACAAAGTATGAAGCATCCAGGTCTTCTACCTTCTAAAATATCAAGCTTTTCAGAAATTAGTTAGCGCCGCAGCAGGGTCACTATCCCTATGTCAAGCTTTCTGCGACAAAAGTCGCAGGCTCGACAAAAAAAAACTAATAAAGAGATCATGTTCATCCCAACTTAAATATCAATCAGCACATCTCCAACAGATTTAAGACAAGAATACCTGAAAAAAGTCCCTCTTCAGATGGACAACATTTTTTCCACATCTTAGCTCTTTTCAAAACTTTTGTAAATTATAAATATCTTGTTTAAACATTTTTAACAGGAATTCGATTTTAAGTAAATTTTATTTTTCATCTACTACAATCATAAAGCAATATATGTTAACAACTTTCTCATTTCTAAAACTGTACTGAATAACATAATTGGTCTTGTCACAAAAGTTAACGTTTTCCTTTTTTTCTTTTCAGCAGAAGATAAACCTTCTTGAGTTGCTTTAGATTCAAAACTTAATTGAGAATAAAAAGCGGAAACACTGAATAAAAGCTGAGGCACAATGAATAAACAACTGTTAGTAAAGAAATGCATTCAATGATGGTCTGAATTCTTCCATTAGATGATTCTGTAATCAACATCATACCAGAAATGAAATCAATGTGTTAAACCTAAGGCTATTTAGTCACATTCACCTAAAATACAAAATTGACTACTGTTTCTACTTATAAATGCATATATCTCCATTATGAGAATGCCTGAAATCGATAAAAGTAAATTTGTCCAAGCCAAGCTTCAATGAATTTTCAGAATGATCATTTGTTAACAGACAGAATAACAGATAAGTGATTCCATTATTAATTTCAAGTGCAAGAGAGATGTGGTGCATATTGGTCAAGGTATAAGTGCTTTTACTATTTCTTAATTACAACAGTTACCGATAGTGACTTCATTTGATTTATGAAGCGACTGTGGGACTCACTAGAGTGAGACAACCATGTATTTTGGAATTTTTCTTGGGGGTTTGTAAGAGTCAGTTGTTTCTGTGAGATTTACTTAGTGATAACTTGTCTATTTTTGTTAGTTTAAAGTTTTCTTTTTACAGTACATAATTGTTTGGCTACATATAGCTTATCCAGTGGTAACAAGAGAATGGTATTCCAGCCTTTAAATACCACATCAAATGTTATTATCTTGCCATAAACCTTAAAAACAAAATAACATTTGCATTTTTTTTTTTTTTTTCAACAGAGGCCATACAGTCATGCCAAAATAAAGAGCTTATATGCCATATAGGAAGATGCAATCTGAAAACAGAAAAGCTTAAAGTTATAAACCCATACAATTTCCATGACCCTAGTATAAACTTCTGATGCTCACAACAATGGAAAAAAAAAATTCAAGGACATGATAGATAAGAAAAAGAACTGCTAAATTGGTATCCATAATACTATTAGAGAAATTTATCACAAAGAATAGAACTACTCAAGGGATTTCTGTCAGGGAGAGTATGTCACATATTATACGAGTTATTCATGCTTATAATCCCATTGTCTAGAACAAATTTTGTTTTTATTGTTTCTTTATATGTGGTAATGCATTTTATCATTGCATTGGAAAAAGATAACAGGTTTATTTACATGAACAAATCACAATTCAAATCCTTAATTGTTAATTAAAATAAGAATATCTTTTACTCATATGGCTAAACAATACTTCATATGCTACAACGGAAATATGATGGTTAACCAATTAAAAATCAAGAATAGTCCTAAGTTTTGCCTATTTTCATAGACCTCAAGAAGTTTGGTGTTGTAAAGCTGGTGTCATAGTTTATAAATCCAATTTCATTGAATTTACTTCTATAAATAAAAAGATAATACAAAGTGTGTATCTAATTTTAAATCTTCTTATTTACCATTGCTATGTCAGGCTATACCAAAATTAAAATCACATAAATTATTTCGTCAGAGACCTTACAAAAGTGCCAAAATAAAGAGCTTGTATCCACTGAATTGCCCAATTAGCAACAACACTTCTTTTTTTGGATGTGTGCCAATAATAATATAATAATAATAATATTCTAAACCCCAAAATTGTATACGTATAATGCATGTTTATACTGTTTGAATAATTTTTGTCTAGAATTGTAAATGTCTGATATTGTACTATGCTCCAGGTGAGCCCATTTGATGGAAAATAAACATCTTCTTATATGAGTATGTACAATGAAAAAGTAAAGAGCCCAGGATAAGTCTTATCTAAATCAATACAATTTCTATGACCCTAGTATCAACTTCTGATGCACACAACAATGCAGACAATATTATAGATAAGAAAAATAAGTGCTTAATTGGACTTTTTAGTAATAACACTATTAACGAAAGTTATCACAAAAGGATGAGACACTCAAGGGATTTCTGTGGGTAGGAATTTGTACCTTATCTTGCTTGTAAATAATGATCAATAATACTTATCCCATTGTCTAAAGTAAATCTTGTTTTCATTGTTTCTTTCATATATGGTAATTAAAGTTATCAATGCACTGACCAAATAAAACTGGTTTATCATAAATCCTTTATAACAATGAGATAACTGGAACCAGTTTCCATTTCTTTCCTTAAATTTCAATATCTCAGAATTAACTTCTAATCAATGAATCATTTCTTATGTGTTTCTTCAACAATTCTGAAATTTCCAGCTCAAGATTTATGATTACTGTTTACAAATCTTCTTTTGAACTTGTTGGTGAACCAATGAAATATTGATGTCAAGAGGAATATGTTTTGCCACTTGTCCTAGGCTATGACGCTTTGTTGTCTTTAAAGTATCCACTAACTCAAAATTAAAGTCAGTCAATTTTGTTTACATGCAAGATTCCAAAATATATCATCTGTAATTGATTTCAAGGTTATTACAGAAGCAAATGTCATGTGCTTTAAATCTTGGTATCAAAGGTTTATTTTATTACCACTATGCTGTTATCACTACCAGTGGACTGAGAGTCCCAGAGAAAATAATCTGCTCAGTGGTCAGTGCTTGAAGTCCATCTGTGCTTACATGATTAGAATAAACAAAAGTTGATCTTAGACAGTTTATATAAAAAGTAAAAAGATGTGATATGATTGCCAATGACACACCTCTATGCAAGAGACCAAATGACATAGAAGTTAGAAAATATAGGTCACCATATGGCCTTCAACAATGAACAAAACCCATACCACATAGCAAGCTATAAAAGGCCTCGAAATGAAAAATGTAAAAGAATTAAATGGGAAAACTAATGTACAAAACAATAAACGAAAAACAAATATGATAAACAGCAACAAATGTCTTTCACTACAACTGGATTAAAGACTCTTGACTTGGGATAGGCTCATACAGAATGTGGTGGGTTAAACATGTTAGTGGGTGCCCAACCCTCCCAAACCTGTGACAATGTTACAACTGCACAACACCAGAACAAACTGTACAAAACCATAAACAAAAAACACGTATGATAAACAGCAACAAACGACAAGGTCCACTCAATTACAGGCTCCTGACAAAGTTTATTTTTACCTTTTTATAGTTTATATGCTGCAATACAGTAAACCAAATTATTTTTGCTGATACGTTTTCTCGTTAAAGGATGTCTCATGTTGACAGTAGTATCATGCATTTATTTTTCTTGTTAAAAGTTGTAATAAAACACTTTTTAAACACTGAATGTAACGAAAATTTGTTCTTTTTAACAATGTAAGTTCAGAAACAGCTTAGAAGCATTGAAATCTGTTTTTGTTTTTTTATTTTTTTTTTTGTCCTGGTAATTAAATTGCATACCATGATACCTAGTACGAAATCAATTCGATCTTAAAATATTGTATACGTAGACAAATTATACTATCAGAACAGTTATACAATAACAAACAAAACAGGTAGGGTACAATTTTTATTTTATGTTTGCCTAAAGTACTTTAACATTATAGATTAAGACAATTTACAAAGAACAGTAACACCACATCAATAGGAAAAAAGATATATAACTAGCAATAATACATTTTTGACACATGAATCTAGGGTGCAATTTTGTTATTTATTCATTCCTCTCAAAACCAGCATTTAATTGAATTTCTATTACTTCATAGGAAAAGGAAATATATATTCTGATCATGTCTGTCATCTTTTAGACAACTTTTGTGTTAGACTTCCAAGAAAACAGTTCTTTCATTTCACAGGGGGATTCAAACTTGGTAATATTGTGCAAACAGTTCTTTTATTTCATTGGGGATTCAAACTTCGTAAAATCATGATGTATAAAGAATATAAACATTTCATCTATTTAAGGCAAGAAATGAACAATGTATTAGTGCTAGAGTGTTGTCCTCTGTTATATCAATATTCTTTTCATAACCAATTAGTAATAATACAATGAAATTTTTCTAAAGGAATACATCACTTTGTCACAATTTTTTGTCTGATGTCATTAGGAGTAATTCAGTTTTAAAATTAATTACCTGTCTTATATAAATGTAAATAAATGAACCATATGAACAAAAGGATATGTGGGGTATATATCAATGAGACAGCAACCCAATACCAAAAATAACCATGTATATAAATACATACAATTTACCAAATGTACGAGTGAAAATAAATCAAAGCCTTGAGTCAAAAACCTAAATGAATTGAAAACAACTTGGGAATTCCAGAATCTCAATAAGATATCCTTTGTCACCAAAGTTTTTCAGAAACATATGGCTGGTCCTGCACCATGCAACTTGTCTCATTGAACTGGCAATTATAGTTCTGGAAAGGAATGATAAGTCAGCCTTGTTCATGTACCAATAATAAAGTTTCAGTAACTCTTAGATTGACTGGGTGTTGAGAACAATAAAGGTATAGCACCTCAACACAGGTCAGAGTTAACTAGCTTAAATTTGGTCTTCCTTAATTTTAATGATTTTGAATTTGACAGATAATTACAGTTCTAGTATGGAAGTATGGGTTTTATTACACCATCTGCTACTGGTGTGAACTCAACTAATGCCTAATTTAAGAAAGCTTCTGATAGAACTGATTTTAAATTGATGCATAAGGGACTGGCACTTTGAGGAAAACCCTGTTAATCATTTATTGGATATTTCTCTACTGAAAACAAGATAAACTTGTGCTATAAAACAGATTAATTAATTTTCTTAAGCAAATGATGGTGTTCATAATGATGTCTTTCAGTGCTAATACATTTAAGGCCTGCAAATTTCAATTTGATGTTAGTGCCCATTGGGAAAAAAATATTAGGAACTCATTTGCAGCAAAGTCATAAGTACAATGTACCTAGACTGCCCTGACCAGCTATCAATAACTTTTGACACTTTCCATCTATATAGACTATCATGTCTTGATTTAATATTTTTACAATTCACTTGGACATAACATGCCAACAAGCATCCACCAACACTTTTTACATAATAATGTACATAGACTACCCTGACCAGCTATCAATAAATTTTGACAGTTTCCATCTATATAATAGACTATCATGTCTTGATTTAATATTTTTACAATCTACTTGGACATAACAAGCCAACAAGCATCCACCAACACTTTTTGTTCGTAAAAATCAATTTACCAGCACATAAGAATACCAACTTACAATTAAACTATTTAACTGGCAATTTCTCAAAGGTTTCTGCTTTGGCTAATTTTTCTTTGATGATACAAAGTCTGCTGTGGAGCCTCACATCAAAGGATATGTGGGTATACACCAACAAGGCACAAATTAAAAATAAGACAAAAGTTCTTTTGAAAGCTTTTATTTTAGACCTGCTTGTCAAGCACTATTCCTATTGAGTCAGTTTATACAAGAGTTAACAAAATTTATGGCTTATCTTTATAAATAAGCCCTGTGATCTCTTTGTAACCATGAAGTAAGTACCATGTACCAGTACATGATTGCCAAGTGTCCATTGTTACCTAGAATCACTCACTCACACACAATTATACTTGATTGGGAAGTGCCCCTTGTAGCTTAGAATCAGCAATTACACTTGATTGTGCCCTTGATATATTACTGACACTGTTTCCATGAAAAAGACATCATGACACAGTGGTATCATACTTTAACTTTGTTTAAACCTGTTAATTTACTTTTGACCTTAATTATTTATCCCTTATAATTTTTATTAACTATGTATTTGCATTCAGGTATCACAGATCAAATTTATTCGTTCACTGTGTGTTAATTTACGTTTTTTGATTGAGTTAAGCCTTCCAATTGATATTTTATAGTGTGTCTTTCTATGTTGTGATGTTATACTATTGTTTCAGAAAAGGGAGAAGGTTTGGTACCATTAAAACGTTTAATCCCGCTGCAAATGTTTGCACCTGTCCTAAGTCAGAAATCTGATGTACAGTAGTTGTCGCCTGTTTATTAGTTCATACGTGTTTCTCGTTTCTCATTTTTATATAGATTAGACCGTTGGTTTTCTCATTTGAATGGTTTTACACTAGTAATTTTTGGGCCCTTTATAGCTTGCTGTTCGGTGTGAGCCAATGCTCCGTGCTGAAGGCCGTACCTTGACCTATAATGGTTTACTTTTATAAATTGTTACTTGGATGGAGAGTTGTCTCATTGGCACTCATACCACATCTTCCTATATCTATCATGAGACTAGACAATATGTATTTTCAGATCTTGATTCCTCTATTTAACTTCCAGAAATGAAATTGACTTAAAATTTTCTTTTCTTCCAATTTAACCCTTATAAGAGGGGTTGGACAGGGGGGTATTCAATTCCCACTTCCCTCCTATAACTTATCATTTCGTTCAGATATGCCTCTCTTCCCCCTTCACACAAGAAAATCTAGAACTGTGAACATACCTCCGTTTCTCCAACCAGTCCTTGCTGGTGAAGAGGTTGATCTCAATGATCCCAATGGACATGAACATCGTCACATGCAGACGAGTATCTAGCATATCATACCGGAGGAGAGACAACGACAAGATGCACAGGGATATAAAACTAGAGGCTCTCAAGAGCCTGTGTCGCTCACCTGTATTTACTGATGCTTTGGAAATCATGTAAAATAAGGTTAAAATCATAATTAATAGTATTAGATATTAGATATTATAATGATATCTAAGATAATAACAAAAAACTAAAATTTCTGTAAAATTACTAACTCAGGGGCAGCAACCCAACAACAGGTTGTCGGATTTGTCTGAAAATTTCAGGGCAGATAAATCTAAATTTGATGAACATTTCTGCCACATGTCAGATTTGCTCTAAATGCTTTAGTTTCAGAGATATAAACCAAAAACTGCATTTTACCCCTATGTTCTATTTTTAACCAAGTCGGCCATGATAGTTGGAAGGTGGGTTCATCGGACAAATTTTTTAAACTAGATACCCTAATAATGATTATGGCCAAGTATGGTTAAATTTGTCTCAGTAGTTTCAGAAAAGAAGATTTTTGTAAAAGGTTACAAAAATTTATGAAAAATTGTTAAAAATTGACTATAAAGGGCAATAACTCCTAAAGGGGTCATCTGACAATTTTGGTCATAACGACTTATTTGTAGATCTTACTTTGCTGAACATTATTGCTGTTTACAGTTTATCTCTATCTATAACTAGAGGCTCCAAGGACCCTGTGTCGCTCACCTGATATTTTTATTTACAATTGATGCATGATAAATGCAACTGTTGTACTGTTGTTTAGTTTCAGAGATATAAGACTAAAAGTGCGTTTGAAACCTATGTTTTATTTCAGCCATGTGTGCCATGTTGGCAGGCAGGGTCATCATACACAGTGGTCCCTGGATATCCTAGTGGTGATTTAAACCAAGTTTGGTTTAATTTGACAGTAGTTTCAGGGAGAATTTTGTAAAATTTATCTAACGAGAAATGCTAAGTGATGAGAAAGTTTGTTGTGAAGTTTTGTTGTTGCGCAACCCCCAAAAAAAAACCAAAAGGTAATAAAAATTATCATTTAAGGGCAACCTTTCCTATTAATGATTTCTGCAAAATTCAGTTGATTGTGCAAGGGTTGTATAGCCAGCTGAGGTCGTTAAAACTCTCATTTGTTGTTGCAAAATTCAAGTGGTTTTGAATTGCTTTGTTGATCTTTTTGTATTCAACTTTTAAACAACAAAGTACAACAAATATGATGACTGATACTCATGACACTGAAAATATGGTCTTCATTCTTGTGAAGAAAATGGTAAGGTTTGAAATATTTCTTAAATATTAATTCAATACCAATACTTTAATTTGTATTGGATTTATCCCAGGAAATGAGAACAAGGGACACAATTAAATTCAATTTTTTCCTAAACTTCTGATAAAATATAAAATGAAGAACTATATTTTTTAATGAGAATTTTTTTTTAATAGTTAATTGATAATTTGAACAATATTAATTAAGTTTTAGATCTTGCATGGTTGATTAATTTTCTCTCAAAATTTCTGATATTCTATTAAAGTTTTAAATATAATATGAGGCAGGCATTACCTGTGAAAGGGATGAAGTCTGTATAAATTAGTGTAGGAATTCAAGCATCATTTGCACTTCAGAATCTGTAGAAAATGAAGCCAAAGTACTGAAACATATCTGACATTCGACCTATTGTTCGGGATTATAGTTGTGACATCATTTTCAATGTAACGAAAGAAACACCATCATCAGGTATTAATGTGTTTTTTTTCATGTTATAGAATTATCAATTATTTTTATTGCCAGTTCATTAGTAGATTGTTTTCTATATTGATTTTCTACTGCAGTTTCAGAAAAGAAGATTACAAAGGAAAACATTTTGTAAAACTTACCAAAATTTACCAAATTAATGAAAATTGTTAAAATTGACTATAAAGGGCAATAACTCCTTAAGGGGTCAACTGACCATTTTGGTCATGTTGACTTATTTGAAGATCTTACTTTGCTGAACATTATTGCTGTTTACAGTTTATCTCTATCTGTAATAATTTTCAAGATAATAACCAAAACGGCAAAATTTCCTTAAAATTACCAATTCAGGGCAGCAACCCAACAACCAGTTGTCCAATTCATCTGAAAATTTGAGGGCAGATAGATATTTACTTGATAAACAAGTTAATCCCTGTAAGATTTCCTTTGCTTTGGTTTCAAATGCTTTGGTTTCAGAGTTAAACTAAGCCAAAATCTAAGTTTGGTTGAATTTGGTCCAGTTTTTAGAGGAGAAGATTTTTGTAAAGATTACAATAAAATGCTCCAGGGCGCAGCTTGACCCTGAATTTGGATTGTGATTAAATATTTGACACAGCATATGTTCTATTTTTAGCCATTTAATTTTGGACCCTTTGACCTTAATGTAGACCCAATTTGAAAATGGGACCAAAAATTAAGAATCTAAATACACGGTTAGATTCGCATATCAAAGAACCCCAATAATTCAATTTTGATGAAATCAAACAAAGTTTAATTTTGGACCCTTTTGACCTCAATGCCCCAAAAATCAAAAATCTAAATACATGGTTAGATTCAGCATCTTGGTTGGTTGGCTGAGTCCTCAATGTGGACCAATTTAAAAACAGGGCCCAAAATCCAAAAACTTAATACACGATTAGATTCAGCATATTAAAGAACCCCAAGAGTTCAAGAATAAAACCCCATTGACATTTGAATTAAACTAAGTATTGTGCTATTGGATATTTCTTGCTATTGCGCAATACTGTGCCTGTGCAATTGAAAATTTCTTGCTATTGCACAATACTTATTATATAATAATTTACACATCCTGTTAGGTGTGTATCTCTTGCCATATCATAATAATGATTGTGGCCCCCCAAGTTTGGTTGAATTTGGTCCAGTAGTTTTGCTTAGAGTTTCAGGCAATTACCCCAAACTCAATTCCAGCTTTCCTTTGTGATATGATTGTTACAATTTCAGAAAGATTACAAACATTACAAAACTAGAAAAATGCTTGTTTTTGCCCTAAAAACGTTTACTTTAAAGGGCAATTTCAACCATACACTCACACAAGTTATTGTCATGAAACTAGAAAAATGCTTGTTTTTGCCCCTTTTGGCCCCTAATTCCTAAAATTTGGAGGCAATCAACCTTGTGGTACAATGATGTCTGGAAGTTACAAAATGCTTATTTTAATTCCTTAACTGATCATGAGATCTATTCACTTAAACTAAAGTTAGAGTGCGAAACCAATGACTTATTTGAAGATCTTACTTTGATGAACATTATTGCTGTTTACAGTTTATCTCTATCTATAATAATTTTCAAGATAATAACCGAAACGGAAAAATCCTTAAAATTACTAATTCAGGGCAGCAACCCAACAACCCATTGTCCGATTCATCTAAAAATATCAGGGCAGATAGATCTTGACTTGATCAACAATTTTACCTCATGTCAGATTTGCTCTAAATGCTTTGGTTTCAGAGTTATAAGCCAAAATATACATTTTACCCTATGTTCTATTTTTAGCCATGGCGGCCATCTTGGTTGGTTTGGCAGGTCACCGGACACAATTTTAAACTAGATACCCTAATGATGATTGTGGCCAAGTTTGGTTAAATTTGGCTCAGTAGTTTCAGAGGAGAAGATTTTTGTAAAAGTTAACGACGACGGACGACGACGGACGCCAAGTGATGAGAAAAGCTCACTTGGCCCTTCGGGCCAGGTGAGCTAATAATATTCAAGATAATAACCAAAAACTGCAAAATTTCCTTAAAATTACCAATTCAGGGGCAGCAACCCAACAACAGGTTGTCAGATTTGTCTGAAAATTTCAGGGCAGATAGATCTTGACCTGATAATCAGTTTTACCCTATGTCAGATTTACTCTAAATGCTTTGGTTTCAGAGATATAAGCCAAAATCTACATTTTACCCCTATGTTCTATTTTTAGCCATGGCCGCCATCTTGGTTGGTTGGCGGGGTCATCAGACACATTTTTTAAACTAGATACCCTAATGATGATTGTGGCCAAGTTTGGTTAAATTTGGCCCAGTGGTTTCAGAGGAGAAGATTTTTGTAAAAAGCTAACGACGATGGACGACGACGGACGACGGACGCCAAGTGATGAGAAAAGCTCACATGGCCCTTCGGGCCAGGTGAGCTAAAAAAATCTAAGTTTAAGGGTTATAACTTTGGGAAAACTCAATTCTATCGAAAAAATCTACTAATTTTCATGTGTATCCAAAATACCCTGTCAATGGAGTTGTGATGTCAAGATAGATCAAGGTGCATACTGGATAAGCTCAAAATTATTGTCCAAATGGGTATAACTCGGGGAAAACTCAATGGACCAGAATATTCTACCTCCAGGCACATCACGAAGTTCTAACAATCTACTGGATTTAATGTGTATCCAGAAAGCCATGTCAGAGGAGTTGCAATCACAAGGTGCATACTTGAAAGGGACGAACTTTCTAAGTTCAAATGTCCATAACTATGGGAAAACTAATTGAACTAGAACATCTTATCTATACTGAAGTTTGCATGTCATGGTCAGCAGAAACATATAATGCAAGATATTGGAAAGTCCACTTTACGGCTTGTTTTTTCACAATAAACAAGGCACCTTTGAAACTTCTTTTTATTCATTTAACATATTTCTTAACCAATAACTGAATTACTTTTCTTACTTATTTCCTGATATAGTCTAAAAAATTTGAAAAAAATATTGAAAAACAAAAAAGATATTAGGGGAAAAGTGGAGACTTGACATGAAAATATTGGAAGTTTAAAACTACGAACTTGTTTGCTTTTGAAACTCCTTTTTTATTTCTGTGAGCACAACTTTCTGATTTTAAAAACTTAAAAATCTGATAATTTGTTGATAGAGTTTAGAATATTTTATTTTGATTATTTCTTAGGTTTTCGAGATATAAGGGATTTAATTTAGAAAATAAAATTTTCTAAACGCTCGGTTTATGGATGACATTACAGAATACACAAATACACAGATGAAAAGACTTGCCGTAAAGTTTGGAACGTGCCAACCAAATATTTAGCTATAGGCTGACTGTTCGGGCAGATTTTTTGAGGTATCAACTTATTTTCAAATGAAATTTTTTATATTTTCTTATAATTTATTGTTCAAACTTTACAATTAACACCAATAAAAAATAAAGATAACTTTAAAATCTAAACCTAATAATCTACTGTACAGACAGATTTATATATAAATACATAGATTGATGTTCATATTTCCGAATGTACAACTGAAAACTTTAAAAGAAATAACTATTTTATTCTAGACAATTATTTTTAAGAAGATATTGAACTTTGTATTTCGATTTGAAACAAATTTCTTCACAAGTTAAGACATAATAAGCTACTGTCCTGGCAGATTTGTTTTTACTTTAAAAGTGAAAAGTATTTAATTTCTTGATTTTTTTTATGATTGTGTCTGTTATTTTATAATAATATCAAAATAGTGTATACCAGACAATCGTATTAAAGAAACTATTTCATTTATAGCCAAAAATTGCGTTGTTTATTTCAGCCATTTATACAGAAATTTAACGTAATACCTGGCTACTGTCCTAGCAGATTTTTTTTTGTGTTAAGGAAATAAAAGTCCATAAAATTTTATATTTTCATAAAGCTTATATTTTAAACTTTTAATGAACAAAAATATGCTTACCAGACATTCATTTTGAAGAAGATATTCAACTTTATATTTTGATTTGAGTGAATTTCAACAACATTTCTAATGTAATAGGCTACTGTCCTGGCAGATTTTTTTTTACCTTTAAAAGACGAAAAAAGTATTAAATTATAAATTTTTGAAATGATTATTCACTAAACTTTATAAAAGTACAAAAATGTTATGCCAGGCAGTTTTTGGAGAAATTATTTCAATTGTAAGTAAATTTTTCTCAGCATTTTACGCCATATTTTTCTTAAAATTTAACTGTCCTGGCATATTTTTTTTTACTTATAAATTTTTTATTTTTAAAAACTTTACAAATAATTTAAGTAATTATCTTGTTCTTTATCAGTTTAAATTTAAACAATATGTTGAGTAAAACGAAAGTTACAGATGAAATCATATCGAAAATAACTGTCCTGGTTTTTAGACCTTCCCGTTGGATACAGATACAATACACCTTATCGCTATTCCCGCTTGACCCGAGAATCTGTCCCGCTTGAACTTTTGACGTCATACAACAATCACTTTTCCATTGTGGCGTCAGATATTTTCTATTATGACGTCAAAATTTTACGGGAACTTTTGTGATGTCCAGTAATGGCGACCAAATAGCGATAAGGTGTATATACGGTACGGACAATACGGAAAGTCCAGAAATGATCTTTTTTGCATGCAATATTCTGCAAATAATCTCCAAACGCAATAAGATGGTCATAAAGAATAACAACACCTTTTATCGTGTAAGATTTTTGTTTAATACAGCACTGAATCGGTTTCCCTGTTTCCTCGAATTCTTCATGTTCCCGACCCAACCCGCTCCCTCCCGGTTCCCGCCCTCCTTACACCCGGTTCCCTTCCCCCTTATGCCTGGTTCCCATTCCCCTTACTCCTGGATCCTGCCCCCTTTACTCCCGGGTTCCCGCCCCTGTCCATCCCCTCTTTCTGCATATTGAACAAAGGAAATCTGTTATAATAAAAATATATAGTATTTACAGGGTAGCACTCATTTCAATGCAATAAAGTCAATTTTTAAACAGGAAGTATTTACTGATGTGCCCTTCTTCAAACAAGGAAAATATGCAAAACAAAAACTCAAAAAATCTAAACATTTGGATCAAAATGACACTACCTTATAACACTGACTGGAAGGAGCCTCCGGTTAAAGAGTAAAATCTACTCTCTAATTAAGGTTACAAGAGCGCAATTATTTGTTTACATTTTACCGGCAAGTTTTTACCCCAAGATGGTACTCAGAATAGAATCCTATACGGCTTCTGATTGGATGATACAGGATTGGAATTACATTTAATCGAAAGCTTATCCAATTAGGTTTAAAATTGCAGAAAATCATATTCACATTTTACGTATAGAAAATATCTTCCATTTCTGCACGCCGGAGCCATTAAAAATATGCCTTTTTCATTAAGCGAAAAAATAGACGATCTTTTCAACTGCATTTTAAGTCAATTTGAGCCACATGACCCTATATATTTTTTGGTTGTAATGCAACACTGGCATTTCTAGCAACAGGAACTGCTACCCGTTTTCCCTAGTTTGTGTAGTCTTGAGAAAAAAATACGGAACACCAGTGGTACCCTATGGAAAATGCATTACGAATAATTGCGCTCTTGTAACCTATAGAAAATGACATTTTTTTAATAAGGCTTTGAAAATATCAAAATAGTCATTTTGCTCGGAAAAATGTGAAACAGTAAGAAATGGGGTCAAATGGACTTTTCATCAACGTGAATTCAAGCTATAGTCTGTTTCCTATTTGTATTTATTTCTATATCTAAATCTAGGGTGGGCTCGAATGTCGACAAAGTTTGAAGAGAATAGAACGTTTTGTGATATCTACTGTTTTATTGGGAAAAGCATGTATTTATCTTAAATTTGAAGATAAATTTTGGTTTTAATCATAATGACCGTGACTCAGTTGCTATTCTAGCAAAAAGCTAATTTGGTGAAAATTGGCCAATAGGGTCCCTAAGCAAACACCAACGATTTAGTTAAATTGCAAAGTAGAAAAATAATCTTGGCATTGAATATTGTAGTCCAAGAATAGTTTCTCTTGCCAAAGTAGTAATATTATCATATTTTCAAAATTTGGAAAACTATAGTCTGTTTCAAAACGTGTTTTTCAAGAAATGGTTTCATTTAAAGCCATTCTTCAAAATTCGATGTAGCTTTTCCGTATCAGAACGGTTTTGTTGACAATATGATCAGTGCTGGATGACCTTTGAAAAATTAGGCAAGTAAATAAACATTATCTTCATGTCTTTTGAACAGTACCGTATTTGGTGAAAAATCAGTTCCAATTTTGGCCTGATCGGCGGGCAAAACTAATTCTCCAAATTCAGAGAGTGATCAGATAATGTTTTGAAGATGTGATATTATCTTCATAGACGCTAGCGCTTCTTTTGGCCCGGCGCTTAATTTTGAATTTTTTTCATTACCGTATAGGTTACAAGAGCGCAATTATTTGTTTACATTTTACCGGCAAGTTTTTACCCCAAGATGGTACTCAGAATAGAATCCTATACGGCTTCTGATTGGATGATACAGGATTGGAATTACATTTAATCAAAGCTTATCCAATTAGGTTTAAAATTGCAGAAAATCATATTCACATTTTACGAAGTATAGAAAATATCTTCCATTTCTGCACGTCGGAGCCATTAAAAATATGCCTTTTCATTAAGCGAAAAAAATAGACGATCTTTTCAACTGCATTTTAAGTCAATTTGAGCCGCATGACCCTATATATTTTTTGGTTGTAATGCAACACTGGCATTTCTAGCAACAGGAACTGCTACCCGTTTTCCCTAGTTTGTGTAGTCTTGAGAAAAAATACGGAACACCAGTGGTACCCTATGGAAAATGCATTACGAATAATTGCGCTCTTGTAACCTTAAAGGCAGTGGTAATGGAGGAAACAACATTGTAGTTTTCTCAATAATTGGAATAAAAAATGATATTTTTTTTTTTTTTTTTTAATTTGGTTGTCAGTTAAGTAATGGGCAGAATTTTTCATACTTTTGAGCACATATATTTGATTGTGAGTCATATCTAACATCTTAGAATAAAACAAACAGATTAGTTCTGTCAAGATAAAGAATAGCAATTTCTTGCATTTAAATGTGCGTTACCTGAGGTTGGGGGAGTGGATTTAACAGGTTTAACTTTGCCACATTCTGTATGTGCTTGTCCCAAGTTGGGGCCTTTAAATCAGCGATAGTGACAGTTCATCATGTATATGATTTCATAATAAATAGTTCAAAATTTGACAATAATGATTTCAGTTTATTTTTTATTTTTTTATTTGAAAAAAATCTAACACTGAACTGGAGTGAAGTTATATTTTAACCATTAATCTTCTCATATATATAATTAAATCTTGGCAACTATGGAACTAGTCTGAAGAACAAATACTAATTATATTTTACAGCTCTAAAGTTAGATATTTCCTGATTTGGTTACGTGGGCTACCAGACTTACAAGTATGGTAATTCAGTTAATATACATCAATATGTCTTACAAGGTTTGGAAACATTGTAATTAAATCACCATTAAAATTTACAGTTGTTAAAAATCTGATTTGAAGATTTACCAGTAGTCAAATATATTTAAGCTGAAATATTTTTTGTATTCTTTTAGTTGTCTTTTAAAGATATAACAGATAAATAATAATACAACACCATCTTCTGGCATTACTGACAAACATATCAATTCATTATTAGAGCAGAGATTTTTAAAACATATTCAGTTAAATAGTCAATTGAATTAATGTTAAAGATGTATTTCAGTAAAACTAGTGGACATGTTTTCTGTATCAATCCAGCTCTTGTTTAAGCATTTGCAGTAAGTTAAAAACACATCAAATCTATTACATATATGTAAAGTCTAAATAGTGATTATGTCTTCATGGCATGAATTACAACTTTGAAAGGTTAGAAGTCGGTATTTCAAAATTTGACCTATGTATAAATAAAATTGAGAATGGATGTATACATCTACTGATGAAATTACAATATACATAACTATGAAGAATAAATCTAAAAGGATTCAAATGGAATGTGTGACCAGACTAATATGGATACCATAGGACCCAAACTGACATTAGTCGATAACAAACTGAAAATGCCACATCAAAAAACAATAAAATGCTCCGCTGGGTGCAGCTTGATACAACCGCAGAGGTCAAACCCTGAACAGTTGGGGCAAGTATGGACACAACATTCAAGCTTGATACAGCTCTGAATTTGGATTGTGATTAAATATTTGACACAGCATAGGTTTCTGACACAGAATGAATGTGGTCTAAGAACTTAAAAATTTTTTTTATTTACCCATTATGGATGAAATCAAACTATATCATTATTATTTGCTTTTATATATAAATCAGAAATAATCAACTTAAAATGGAAAATTTTAAAGAAAAAAAAAAGGAAAAAAGGAAAAAAAAATCCCCCCTCAAATTTTTTTGAACCCCCTTATGATTCATCACCATCAATCTCAATCCCATCCTTCCCTTTGTGGTATGGTACCTTGCAGTACAATTTCAGAGATCCATACACTTGAACACAAGTTATTGTCTGAAACTAGAAAATGCTTGTTTTTGCCCTTTTGGCCCTAAATTCCTAAACATTTAGGGCAATTACCCTAAATTCAAACCCAAATTTCCTTTGTGATATGGAACCTTGTAGTACAATTTCATAAAGATCCATACACTTACACACAAGTTATTGTCCTGAAACTAGAAAAATACTTGTTTTTTGCCTCTTTTTTGCCCCTTATTCCTAAAATTTTGAGGTAATTACCCCCAAAATCAATCCAAGCCTTCCCTTTGTGGTATGGTACCTTGCAGTATAATTTCAGAGAGATCCATACACTTGAACACAAGTTATTGTCTGGAAACTAGAAAAATGCTTATTTTTGGCCCCTTTTTGGCCCCTTATTCCTAAACATTTTGGGCAATTACCCACAAACTCAATTCCAGCTTTCCCTTTGTGATATGGAACCTTGTAGTACAATTTCAGAAAGATCCATACACTTACAAACAAGTTATTGTCATGAAACTTAAAAAATGCTTGTTTTTCCCCCTTTTTTGGCCCCTAATTCCTAAAATTTTGAGGCAATTACCCCCAAAATCAATCCCCACATTCCCTTTGTGATATGGAACCTTGTGGTACAATGTCAGAGAGATCCATACACTAACACACAAGTTATTGTCTGGAAGTTACAAAAATGCTTATTTTTGGCCCCTTTTTCCTTAACTGTTGGTACCAATTAACCCCCAAAATCAATCCCAACCTTCCTTTTGTGGTATTGAACCTTATGGTAAAATTTCATAGAGATCCATTCACTTAAACTAAAGTTATTGTACGAGAACCAATGTGTCTTTGGATGCCAACAACGACGCCAACGTCATACCAATATACGACCGCAAAAAAATTTTGTGGTTGTTTTTTGCGGTCGTATAAAAAACAACCAAAAGACAAACAACAGTAAACAAAACACAACATAGAAAACTAAAGGCAGAGCAATAACAACCCTACTAAAAACTGGGGTGATCTCATGTGCTTGGGAAGGCATACTTGAAAGGCGAACTTTCTAAGTTCAAATGTCCATAACTATGGGAAAACTAATTGAACTAGAACATCTTATCTATACTGAAGTTTGCATGTGGTCAGCAGAAACATATAATGCAAGATATTGAAAGTCCACTTTACGTTGTTTTCAAATAAACAAGACCTTTGAACTTTTTATTCATTTAACATATTTCTTAACCAATAACTGAATTATTTTCTTACTTATTTCCTGATATAGTCTAAAAATTTGAAAAATATTGAAAAACAAAAAAGATATTAGGGAAAAGTGGAGACTTGACATGAAAATATTGGAAGTTTAAAACTACGAACTTGTTTGCTTTTGAAACTCCTTTTTATTTCTGTGAGCACAACTTTCTGATTTTAAACTTAAATCTGATAATTTGTTGATAGAGTTTAGAATATTTTATTTTGATTATTTCTTAGGTTAGATATAAGTTTAATTTAGAAAATAAAATTTTCTAAAGCCGTTTATGGATGACATTACAGAATACACAAATACACAGATGAAAAGACTTGCCGAAAGTTTGGAACGTCCAACCAAATATTTAGCTATAGCACTGTTCGGGCAGATTTTTAGGTATCAACTTATTTTCAAATGAAATTTTTATATTTTCTTATAATTTATTGTTCAAACTTTACAATTAACACCAATAAAAATAAAGATAACTTTAAAATCTAAACCTAATAATCTACTACTGACAGATTTATATATAAATACATAGATTGATGTTCATATTTCCAATGTACAACTGAAAACTTTAAAAGAAATAACTATTTTATTCTAGACAATTATTTAAGAAGATATTGAACTTTGTATTTCGATTTGAAACAAATTTCTTCACAAGTTAAGACATAATAAGCTACTGTCCTGGCAGATTTGTTTTTACTTTAAAAGTGAAAAGTATTTAATTTCTTGATTTTTTTTGATTGTGTCTGTTATTTTATAATAATATCAAAATAGTGTATACCAGACAATCGATTAAAGAAACTATTTCATTTATAGCCAAAATTGCGTTGTTTATTTCAGCCATTTATACAGAAATTTAACGTAATACCTGGCTACTGTCCTAGAGATTTTTTGTTAAGGAAATAAGTCCATAAAATTTTATATTTTCATAAAGCTTATATTTTAAACTTTTAATGAACAAAAATATGCTTACCAGACATTCATTTTGAAGAAGATATTCAACTTTATATTTTGATTTGAGTGAATTTCAACAACATTTCTAATGTAATAGGCTACTGTCCTGGCAGATTTTTTACCTTTAAAAACGAAAAAGTATTAAATTATAAATTTTTGAAATGATTATTCACTAAACTTTATAAAAGTACAAATGTTATGCCAGGCAGTTTTGGAGAAATTATTTCAATTGTAAGTAAATTTTTCTCAGCATTCCATATTTTTCTTAAAATTTAACTGTCCTGGCATATTTTTTTACTTATAAATTTTTATTTTAAAAACTTTACAAATAATTTAAGTAATTATCTTGTTCTTTATCAGTTTAAATTTAAACAATATGTTGAGTAACGAAAGTTACAGATGAAATCATATCGAAAATAACTGTCCTGGTTTTAGACCTTCCGTTGGATACAGATACAATACACCTTATCGCTATTCGCTTGACCGAGAATCTGTCCCGCTTGAACTTTTGACGCATACAACAATCACTTTTCCATTGTGGCGTCAGATATTTTCTATTATGCGCAAAATTTTACGGAACTTTTGTGATGTCCAGTAATGGCGACCAAATAGCGATAAGGTGTATATTCGGAAATACGGAAAGTCCAGAAATGATCTTTTGCATGCAATATTCTGCAAATAATCTCCAAAGCAATAAGATGGTCATAAAAATAACAACACCTTTTATCTAAGATTTTTGTTTAATACAGCACTGAATCGGTTTCCTGTTTCTCATTCTTCATGTCGACCAACCCGCTCCGTCCCTCCTCACCGTCCTCCCTCGTCCTCCTCGCCCCTTATATATAAATCAGAAATAATCAACTTAAAATGGAAAATTTTAAAGAAAAAAAAAAAGGAAAAAGGAAAAAAATCCCCTCAAATTTTTTGAACCCCCTTATGATTCATCACCATCAATCTCAATCCCATCCTTCCCTTTGTGGTATGGTACCTTGCAGTACAATTTCAGAGAGATCCATACACTTGAACACAAGTTATTGTCTGGAAACTAGAAAAATGCTTGTTTTTGCCCTTTTGGCCCCAATTCCTAAACATTTAGGGCAATTACCCTAAATTCAAACCCAAATTTCCCTTTGTGATATGGAACCTTGTAGTACAATTTCATAAAGATCCATACACTTACACACAAGTTATTGTCCTGAAACTAGAAAAATACTTGTTTTTGCCTCTTTTGCCCTTATTCCTAAAATTTTGAGGTAATTACCCCAAAATCAATCCAAGCCTTCCTTTGTGGTATGGTACCTTGCAGTATAATTTCAGAGATCCATACACTTGAACACAAGTTATTGTCTGGAAACTAGAAAATGCTTATTTTTGGCCCCTTTTTGGCCCCTTATTCCTAAACATTTTGGGCAATTACCCACAAACTCAATTCCAGCTTTCCCTTTGTGATATGGAACCTTGTAGTACAATTTCAGAAAGATCCATACACTTACAAACAAGTTATTGTCATGAAACTTAAAAAATGCTTGTTTTTCCCCCTTTTTTGGCCCCTAATTCCTAAAATTTTGAGGCAATTACCCCCAAAATCAATCCCCACATTCCCTTTGTGATATGGAACCTTGTGGTACAATGTCAGAGAGATCCATACACTAACACACAAGTTATTGTCTGGAAGTTACAAAAATGCTTATTTTGGCCCTTTTCCTTAACTGTTAGTACCAATTAACCCCAAAATCAATCCCAACCTTCCTTTTGTGGTATTGAACCTTATGGTAAAATTTCATAGAGATCCATTCACTTAAACTAAAGTTATTGTGCGAGAACCAATGTGTCTTTGACGCCAACAACGACGCCAACGTCATACCAATATACGACCGCAAAAAAATTTTGTGGTTGTTTTTTGCGGTCGTATAAAAAACAACCAAAAGACAAACAACAGTAAACAAAACACAACATAGAAAACTAAAGGCAGAGCAATAACAACCCTACTAAAAACTGGGGGGTGATCTCATGTGCTTGGGAAGGGTAAGCAGATCCTGCTCCACATACGGCAACCATCATCTTTCTCATTTAAGTACAAAACTGCTGATAACTCTTATTAGGAAATGTCACATTTGAGGAAAAGAGGATGGGATTGTGGTTAAGATAAATGGAACATATCCGTCATCATCTGTGACACAGATATTTCATTATGGTCAACCAACTTGTGATGGTGTCCATGACAGATGTCTTTTCCCTGCAAAGAATATTGGAGAAAAGATTAAATTCTCACTGTACAAAGGATATCATTGGAAGAATAGAATGACATGATGGGATACTCTCAAAAATCTCTGTAAGACTGAATGATATCAATATTAAAAGGATCATGCAGGTCTTTATGATACTGTGGATTCATATATTTTTATGAGTACCAATTTTCATGGATTAGGACTATTTTTATGGATATTTGATTTCATGGTTTTGCCAAAGTCTACGTACAAGCCTATAGAAAATTTGTACTTGGTTGAACATTTAAATTTGTTGTTCACCTTTACCGACGAATTCAACGAAAACTGGTAGTAATGAATAATAATGCATCCACAGTAGATACCCTAGAAAATATTGTAGGACCGCAGACAATCTGTTCCCTCATTTCTGTGAGACTGCATGAAAGAATCTCTGAAATAATTCTGTACGAATATTAGATGTTTAAATAGGGACTGAATTAGTAAATATATTTTCACAGGATGGCAGATCGATGTGATTATATACAGCATAAAGGGTTGTACTCTCCAAAGTACAGAAAAAGCAGATAAACTGAAGGTGTGAAAGACATATCACTGAAAGAAGTATCTGGTGGATCTTTTGTAACAACTGCTTTTGTACTTTTACTGATCTTTACATATCTAATTATGCATATATTGGTTGATCATTTGCTCAGTTTAAGATGAAATTCAGAGTAAATTTACGGATGTAGCTAGGAATTTAAATGAGAAATTGATTAAGTAATCAGTTACATAACAGTGTTAAAAAATACTGGACTTCCCTTGATCAATGATGTCTTGGAAACTAAAATTTCTCATTCTATGGTTACAAACTGTTTTAAAACCGAATAAATGTATTCCATCACATAACCTTGTCTTTGATATCTTGCATGACATGTACAATATGTAATAGAATTAGTGAAAATAATCAGACCTAGGATATGCAGTTTTTCTAATGTATTGTGTTTTTCCTTTTCAACCAGTTCATATGTTTTGACATCAACTTTTTTTCTCATATATATCTATCAAAATTGTAGCCTTTGAAAACTATCATATTTTTAAATTAGTACTAACATGTAAATTTGCCATAAGAGTGAATTAAGGTTAAGGAAGGGGAATTTTTTTTTCAAAAACATTTTCCTATGTACCAGGAGTTAACCCCCAGTCTTTAGTCAGACATGCACACATATGACCTCAGTCATTTCTGTAATGTTTTCACATGCATCACCACAGATATATTTGGTGACATCTTCAGTGATTATCTGCACCATAATGTCATGATTTAATTATATCTTTATGGAATTCTTAACTCCACATCTTATTTAACATAGGTGACAGTATTATTAACTTTCTTTTCAAGCCATTAACTGGATTTCACTAATAACAATTCATTAGACTGATTAAACTGATTAATTGTCCAGCAGCATTGCACCAATTAAGAAACTGTTGCATTATGGGAATGATTACTGTTTTGAATGCTGTGAGGACACTTGATTGTGCACAAGGGAATGTAAAGATGGTTACATAATATATAATAAAGATAACAGCAACTACCAAAAATATTGGATAGAACAACAGACCACAATAACCACCAACGACTGATTCCTGTGAAAAAATAGACATACAAACAATTTGTCAAAGACAAACAACAACAAATAAACCAATTTCTGTTCTTTCTCCTGAGAAAACATTCTAAGTATACAGCAGTTAGGCCTTTATATTGTAACTAGTACCAATCAAACAATACCTTAGTAGATACTTTTGTAACTTGAACAAAACTAAGCTAAAGCTATAATGATCTATAATTGCTTAATTATAAAGATCAGAACTTGAAACATTTTCAAACATGAGAAAAGGATCAATAAAAATATTGATAAAGTATATTTTTAAACAAATCCAATTGGTTCATCATCCTTTTTTCTGATATTGTTTGATGTATAAAGTGGATGTCAAGTTTGAATATTTGAAGCTTCAAAAAGGTAGGAAAGCATATTATCTATTCAATAAGCCTAATAAAAGAGGTTACATTACATCTAATGATCATTATGAAATGTGTTTTCTTGTTTCTGATATACATCTAAGGATCGTTATATCCATTTACTACTTGTAAACTTTCCCCTTTATTGCTGACTTCCTTTGAAGTGGTTACTTAACCTTTCCTTGTTCAATAATTCTTTACTTTACATTTTAAGTATTATGTCCTGCAATCAAAAATAAGCAGTTCATAACACTAACACATTCCAATGGAAACTGAAAAGCCAGTTTTATCTGTACTAACTACTAACATCTGCAAACAAGTTACTTTCTGTAACTAACTTTAATGGAATCCCAAAACCTTTTGGTCTAAAAATCAAAGTACTCCAAAATGAGGTGAAAAGTATTTGTAAAGATATTGAGCACAAGCAAACACCAATCAAATATTTGGATGCAAGGTGTTGTTCATATAGAAAAACATAGTGGCAAATTATTCAGTTGGTTACTTGCTTGTACTATGTACTTCTGTGTTCACAAACAAGATGAAAATTGTTCAAAATCTATGCTTTTTTTCACAGATGCATAGAAGGGTCTTTCCCGGAAACATGAGGCCAAATAAAGTCCTTATCACATGATATCATTAACAAATGTTTTCAGCAAACTGGAAATTGAACACAGAAGTGTCACACAGTATGGCATAACCAAATGAATCTTGGTGTCCCATATCAAAATCTATGACTTGTAGTTGCTGAGAAAAATGTGAAAAATATGAAGTGCATACAATTTAAAGGAAAGAGTTAAACCATTCTAATACCCTTCTTTGGTGAAGGAGTATAAAAAAATGAAAGGCTTACAAACATAAACATCAAGAGGTCAACATATTGCCCAATAACAGTTGCTTTTCCAATGAAAAAAAAACTTGTATGAATTATTTTCTTTTGCTGAGATCTTGAAATTCAATAAAATAAACAATTCTGTCCCTCTCACATACATAGATAGTCAAGGACTCAGATTCTTAAAGTGGCAATACAACAGTGGTCATGAACTGATAAACTTAAAAAGTAATTTCAATGATGTTGTTATTTACAATACTTCCATTAATCAATATTTGACCTCCAATATAAAAATTTATTTTTGTTTGTTTTAGTATCACTGTCTGCTTCTAAGATAGATTGATACTGAATGAAATATTTATCAAATCTAATAATAGTTCTTGAGTAAATTGCTTCTTTGATATGTTCAATTGTGTCATTAGAAGGAAGACTAAATAAACAAACTGTTAACACTGTCTCAGCTTTGTCTTTCCTTCGTAATCACAAACTTAAATAATTGGTGATACCCTGATGCCAGAAACACCATGCCTAAGAGTCCCTTCCTTGACTAGTGGCAGGACTATTTTGGCAGATAGAATATTCATTTTTTAACCAGCTGTTTAAGAATGTTATAATTTGGCATGGTCAAGTGATTTTTAACACAATTATTTGCTGCTTTTTATGGGACAGAATATATATTTTTACCCTGAATAGAACAATATTATTTATTTTCATTTGTTTCCAGTCCAGGATATTCATTTCCAAAATCTTCTTTTTATACTGAGTGGTGATCTTATGACAGGTGAAAATTGTAATGATAAATCTTGATATCATTTACCCCATAAGTTAGGAAGCAAGAGTACTTTTTTCATTGTGGTTCTGATTTAGCATTAGACTAAATAACATTACCAATTTTACTTACACAAGTAACAGGACAGGTACCATATGTAGAGCAGGATCTACTTCCGGAGCATCTGAGATCACCCCCTGTTTTTGGTGGGGTTCCTGTTGCTCAGTCGTTAGTTTTCGATGTTGTGTTTTGTGAACTGTTGTTTGTCTTTTCGTTGTTATTGTTTTATGCCATGGCATTGTCCATTTGTTTTCGACTCATGAGTTTGAATTTCCCTTTTTGGTATCTTTTGCCTCTCTTTTACTTTCCCTAAACCAAGACAGAGCAGCCGATGAAAGAATACAGTTTATTAAAACTGTGTACTTTAAAAAGAAACTGTTACTAACAAGGAAAACATCATGAACACCTACTTTACTATTTGCCCATAAATGTCAGTCAATTGTCCACAATCAAATAAGCCTTGCTAACCTGTTAAGAAACAATTCCAATAGAAAGAAGTATATTGTGATTTTTATTCTAAATTGAACTTGAAAAACTAAATTGCCTATTTGCTTCTCCTGGAACCCTGTCAGTCTGTGAGAAAATGTCATTTAAAGAAAAGATATTACACTATAAGGTAATTGATCATTGCTATTTTAACAATTGTAAGTTTGACAAATGTCATTCAAAACTTAGTAAATATCATCCCACAAAAGACACAAATGGAGAGAAGATAAATGGAATATTGCTTAATATATCTAAAAATTATAATTGAAATATGAATAAATTCAGAATTTTTGTACAAACAGTACAATACTCAGCTCAATCAAATTGTAAAAACATGTCTTTTCTTTATTTTTGGAAATTAATCACTAAATAAATTCGTTTCAAAAACTGAAATAGAATAATGCTGAATACATGATATTCAAAATGAAAACTGTAAAAAAAGATAATAACTTCAATTTCTGCAAAATTAGGGATGTCATGAAATAGAAAAGTAATTGAACATTTGTTTGGGTGCCAGATCTAACAAGGCATATGATAGATGACAGAGATTGAGGTCTTCCCAGAAAATCTTGTGAGATCTTGGAAAGATAAATGATAAAAAAGTGAGACTTGCAATGAAATTGGTTACAAGAATAGATTTGAACAATGATGTAACGCAAAAACATTTTCTTTAGCTCTATAAACTTAGAATTAGAAGATCCTTACCCAGTTATACATTATCAAAAATTACTGCAAAACAACAAGTACACAACAGTAGTATAATTTAAACATACAAACAGTTGGCACAGTTCAAAATAAGATTCATTTACTCTAGGGACCACAATGTATTTATTAGAAAGAAGATAAAAAAGAAATTTTTAAATTTGTAAGTAATTTTGCCTTCCAACTTTTTTTTATTTAAACACTACAAATGAGCTTAATACACACAGAACACATGTCTGGCACTACTATGCCTATGCTACTTCTGGTGGACGTATTGTCCCAAGGATATCACAATGCCTGATAGTCAGTGCTCCTGTGCTGGTACATCTTATCATGTACACAGTAACTGTTAATAAATTATAACAAGAGTGCACACACTGAAATGTCTCACCTGCTTTACTGACCATTGATTTTACGCGATAGTTCTAAATATAAAGTTTTACTACAAGTATCACATAAACTTAACATGATCCAATAAAATGAGGTCAAGGTCAGATAAACCAAGCCAGAAATACATGTACACCTTACAATCATTCCATACACCAAATAAAGTTGATCTATTGCTTATAGTATAAAAGAAACAGACCAAATCATGAAAACTTTATATTGAATCATGCAAATGAGGTCGAGGTCAGATGAACTCTGCCAATCACATGTACACCTTACAATCAATCCATGAATTAAATATAGTGTCTAAGAAACAAACTAAACCAGGAAAACTTAACATTGAACAATGAATGAGGTCAAGATCAGATGATACCTGCCAGACAGAAATATACACCTTACAATCAATCCATACACCAAATACAGTTGATCTATTGCTTATAGTTTAAGAAAAAGAAACCAAAACACAAAAACTTAACATTGAGCAATGAACTGTGAAAATGAGGTTAAGGTCAAATAAAACCTGCCAGACTGACATGTTCATCATAAAATATTTCCATACACCAAATATAGTTGACCTATTGCATACAGTATAAGAAAAACAGACCAAAACACAATAAAATGCTTCGCTGAGCGCAGCCTGATACGACCGCAGAGGTCGAACCCTGAACAGTTGGTGCAAGTTTGGACACAATATTCAAGCTTGATACGGTCTGAATTTGGATTGTGATCATATTTTTGACATAATATAGGTTTCTGACACAAAATAAATGTGGTGAATTATCTAAAAATGTTAAATGGGTTAAAAAATTTGTATTAAATTTCAATTGAAGATTTCTTATTATTGCGCAATACTGTGCAAAAGACGATTTCTTGCAATTGCACAATACTGTGCAATTCAATATTTCTTGCTATTGCGCAATAAAGTGAAATTTAAGATTTCTTGCTATTGTGCAATATTGTGCTATTGGATATTTCTTGCTATTGCGCAATACTGTGCAATTGAAGATTTCTTGCTATTGCGCAATACTGTGCAATTGAAGATTTCTTGCTATTGTGCAATACTGTGCAATTGAAAATTTCTAATGGAATTTATTAATAATAAAGTTTTTGGCAAATTTCCAATATACATAATTTAAAAGCAGTTTAGGTGAGATAAACAAAAAAGCTTCATCAGCAACATTTTATATTGGCAAATTTCCAATGAAGTTCATTAAACTAAAGTTATTGGCAAATTTCCAATGGAATTTATTAATAATAAAAGTTTTGGCAAATTTCCAATATACATAATTTAAAAGCAGTTTAGGTGAGATAAACAAAAAAGCTTCATCAGCAACATTTTATATTGGCAAATTTCCAATGAAGTTCATTAAACTAAAGTTATTGGCAAATTTCCAATGGAATTTATTAATAATAAAGTTTTTGGCAAATTTCCAATATACATAATTTAAAAGCAGTTTAGGTGAGATATTCAAATGAGTTTCAATTACCAACCTTACACTGCCTTTTAAATTATGTTTTGTACTTAAGTAATTGTCCATTAACCTGGAAACCCTTTTCCCCCCTTTTTTGCACCTTATTCCTTAACGGTTTGAGCCATAACTCCCAAAGACAATTCTTACCATCCCTTTGTGGTATTCCAATATCCAAAATCTAAATACATGGTTAGATTCAGCATATCAAAGAACGCCAAGAATTCAATTTTTGATGAAATCAAATAAAGTTCAATTTTGAACCCTTTAAACCTCAATGTGGACCAATTTGATAACCGGGCCCAAATATCAAAAATCTAAATACTTGGTTAGATTCAGCATATCGATTTGATTTGATTTGATTTTTGGTGTTTTAACGCCACTTTTAAGCACCGCTTTTGGGCTATTTCGTGGCGGTCAGTTTTTATTGGTGGAGGAAGCCGGAGTGCCCGGAGAAAACCACCGACCTTCGATAGGAAAACTGACAATCCTAGTCAATTAAGATTGGAGTCGAGTGCACCCGCACGAGCGGGGTTCGAACTCACAACCTCAGTGTTGACTGGCTAGTGATTACAGTAGTAACTACTTAAACCACTCGGCCACCGAGGCCCCTTCAGCATATCGAAGAACCCCATATATTCAATTTTTGTTGAAATCAAACAAAGTTTAATTTTGGACCCCGATTTGGACCAACTTGAAAACTGGGCCCATAATCAAAAAACTAAGTACATGTTTAGATTCAGCATATCAAAGAACCCCAAGAATTCAATTTTTGTTAAAAAGTTTAATTTTGGACCCTTTGGACCTTAATGTAGACCAATTTGAAAATGGGACCAAAAATTAAGAATCTAAATACACGGTTAGATTCGGCATATCAAAGAACCCCAATAGTTCAATTTTTGATGAAATCAAACAAAGTTTAATATCGGACCCTTTTGGCCCCTAATTCCTAAACTGTTGGGACCAAAACTCCCAAAATCAATCCCAACCTTCCTTTTGTGGTCATAAACCTTGTGTTTAAATTTCATAGATTTCTATTTACTTTTACTAAAGTTATTGTGCAAAAACCAAGAAAAATGCTTATTTGGGCCCTTTTTTAGCACCTAATTCCTAAACTGTTGGGACCAAAACTCCCAAAATCAATCCCATCCTTTCTTTTGTGGTCATAAACCTTGTGTTAAAATTTCATAGATTTCTATTTACTTATACTAGAGTTATTGTGCGAAAACCAAGAAAAATGCTTTTTGGGCCCTTTTTTGGCCCCTAATTCTTAAACTGTTGGGACCAAAACTCCCAAAATCAATCCCAACCTTCCTTTTGTGGTCATAAACCTTGTGTTTAAATTTCATAGATTTCTATTTACTTATTCTAAAGTTATAGTGCGAAAACCAAATGTCTTCGGACGACGACGATGACGACGACAACGACAACAAAGACGACGACGCCAATGTCATACCAATATAAAAATTTTTGCGGTCGTATAAAAACTTAATCTTAACCACTGAACCATGAAAATGAGGTCAAGGTCAGATGACACTTGCCAGTTGGACATGTACACCTTACAATCATTCAATACACCAAATATAAGACCTATTGCTTATAGTATCTGAGATATGGACTTGACGACGAAAACTTAACCTTGTTCAATGATCCATAAAATGAGGTCAAGGTCATGTGAAAACTGCCTGACTGAGGACATTGCAAGGTACGCACATACCAAATATAGTTATCCTATTACTCATATTAAGAGATATTAAAATTACAAAAAATCTTAACTTTTTTTTTCAAGTAGTCATTGAACCATGAAAATGAGGTCAAGGCCAATGGACATATGACAGACGGAAACTTCATAACATGAGGCATCTATATACAAAGTATAAAGCATCCAGGTCTTCTACCTTCTGAAATATTAATCTTTTAAGTATTTAGTTAACGCCACTGTTGCCGCCGCCGCCACCTCCACATCACTATCCCTATGTCTCGCTTTCTGTGACAGAAGTCGCAGGCTCGACAAAAATCGTTCAAAAAACTTAAGACTTAGACAAACTTTCAGGACAGATGTTGTGGTCCTATTTCTTTAATTTAATCTAGACTACTGCACTGGATATAATGAAATCTATCTATTAGTGTAGTCATTTCCTACAGCAGAAATCGTTTTTATTAACTATCATGACCTTTATGTTTGCATTAAAAATCAAATCCACTACAAATGAATATTCCAAAATAAGAACCTTAATTTACAAAAAATGATGCCATGGTGATTTAAATGATGACAGCTTGATTTGTAGGACAAAATTATTTGATTTTGATTGGGAATTGATTTTTAAACTGGAGAAAGCAAGTAAACCTTAGGCTGTTATTAATTTTAAATAAGCATCCTTCATTTTCTCATTTTTAGTTTTATCGAATTTGATACAAATGTACTAGCAAGTTGTGAAAAGAATATATGATATAAACAGTTCTATAAAAAAATCACAATTACATTTTTGTTTTTTAAAGAAATCCTTTCAATCATACAAAATATTGTGAGGGTCATAATCAGAAGACAGTGATAAACACATTTTGGGTAAAACATTTGGATGTTCAGTGGCAAGCAAATTCTCAGGGTCAAAACCCTAATTCATTATACAATTTTAGAAGTTCACATCATAATGACGTGTTCTATGTTCCAAGTTGATGTCACAGATGTTCATGTTCATTGTAAATCACTGTAATCAAAAATTTAACCTGATACCCACTATCACATTTACATGTTCAATGGAAAGCAATTTCTGGGTCAAAACCCAAATTTGGTGTAAATTAAAAAAAAATTATCATAATAAACATGTGCACTAAATTTCATATTTTTGTAACCACAACTTCATGGTAAACTACCTTGACTAAGAGGTTTGTGTTTCCTATGATGATTTCGATGATAGAGGGTTATACCACTTACAAAGTTCCAAATGCCAAGTAAAGTTGAAAGTCATCCCTTCAAGAGTTTTACGAATGACATCATGATTTTGTTGACCATTTTTATATGTGTAAGATGACCAGATATAATCCTCTTTTCCTAGATTGTGGCAATACCAAACATGACTTATCCTTATTTTTACTTGCAATGAGTACATAACTGGTGCCTCTACTAAAGCAGGAACTGTTAATCATCGGGAACACCTGAGATCACTGTATGAATCCAAGATTTTTGTGGGGTTTGTGCTGGTCAATCTTTAGTTTTCTGTGTAATGATATGTATCATTGTTTATCTTTTTATAACTTTTTATTGGACTCATGATTTTTGATAACTTTAAAAACTTGATAAAGGATGGATGCACTGATCAGAAAACATAATGCCCTCTTTACCTAGCAGAAAGGTAATAACAAGAGTGCACTTGCTGAAATGTCTCGCCTTCTTTACTAACCATTGATTTTATGTTGATAGTCCTAAATATAAAGCTTTACTAAAAGTATCACATAAACTTAACATGATCCAAGAAAATGAGGTCAAGGTTAGATAAACCAAACTGGAAATACATGTACACCTTACAATCATTCAATACATTAAATATAGTTGACCTATTGCTTATAGTTTCTAAGAAACAGACTTAAACAGGAAAACTAAACATTGACCAATGAACCATGAAAATAAGGTCAAGGTCAGATGAACCATGCCAGACGGACATATACACCTTACAATGAATCTATGCTTTAAATATAGCTGACTTATTGCTTATAGTATCTAAGAAACAAACTTAACCATGAAAACTTAACATTGACCAGTGAACCATGAAAATGAGGTCAAGGTCAGATGATACCTGCCAGACAGACATATACACCTTACAATCATTCCATACAACAAATATAGTTGACCTATTGGTTATAGTTTAAGAAAAACAAACCAAAACTAAACACTGAGCAATGAACCGTGAAAATGAGGTCAAGGTCAAATAAAACCTGCCAGACTGACATGTACATTGTAAAATATTTCCATACACCAAATATAGTTGACCTATTGCATATAGTATTAGAAAAATAGACTAAAACACAAAAACTTAACTTTAACCACTGAACCATGAAAATGAAGTCAAGGTCAGATGACACTTGCCAGCTGGACATGTACACCTTACAATCATTCCATACACCAAATATAGAAGACCTATTGCTTATAGTATCTGATATATGGACTTGACCACAAAAACTTAACCTTGTTCACTGATCCATGAAATGAGGTCAAGGTCAGATGAAAACTGTCTGACAGACATGAGGACCTTGCAAGGTACGCAGCACATATTAAATATAATTATCCTATTACTCATAATAAGAGAGTAATTAACATTACAAAAAATCTTAACTTTTTTTTGAAGTAGTCACTGAACCATGAAAATGAGGTCAAGGACAATGGACATATGAGATACGGAAACTTCATAACATAAAGCATCTATATACAAAGTATGAAGCATCCAGGTCTTCCACCTTGGAAAATATAAAGCTTTTTAGAAGTTAGCTAATGCTGCTGCTGGATCACTATCCCTATGTCGAGCTTTCTGCGACAAAAGTCGCAGGCTCGACAAAAAACCAACAACAAAAAAAATACATTTTCAGGTTCATTAAACACTGAAACTAATACATTTATTTGAATTATTCTTGAACCACTCATTTCTTTTCTTTAATAACAAAACCCTACAAAAGTGACAAGTGGTTATTGTACGTCACATCAATACACTAATCCAGTACTATTATGGCCTATTCTTCTCAAGTATATCTAACAACTTTACCAATAAATCAACCAAACATCTTGTTCCTATATAATTTTGCAACTCAACGATTCATCTTTGACTATATGTTTCTATTTTTCTTATGTTGTCCATGTTATAGAATTTCAAATTGTTCACGCTGGGGAAATTAAGTTGCAATGCAATCTTCAAATGTGTTAGATATTGGCTTCAGTAGAATTGGACATTAATTAGGCAATCATATACAATATTCACTGTAATCAATTCTTGTAACGATCTGATGGCTATAATAACAATATTATCTCTAGACAACAGTATCACCAGACAGGACCAGAGAATGTAACAATTCACAATTAGTGAAAAACTTTTAACATCTTGACATTTGTATTTCTGAAAGAACTTACTTTTAGTGACTTTAAATTACTCTTCATTTTCATGTTATGTAACGTTTTCAAGAATTAATGGAATCAATGGGGTAGCATGCAATTCCAACTGTTTATAAAATATATTCAAAATGTTCCAGGATAAAATTATATTTCAATCAATATTATAACTTAGACCATATCAATTATTAGATCTTCAGTTCCAATATCAATTATTGTGATAAATGCTTGATATTTCCCACTGAATCAGGTCACCATAAAATCAACCATTCTAATTAAGTCATTAAAAAATGGTGTCATATGAAATATCTCATGCATCCAACTGTTCCAATTACATGCTATAATGACACTTTCTATTTATAAAGAACAAATTATTTCATGATCAAGATAATCAAAACCTACTCAACTGGTTTCTCAATAATCATAAAGCAAGACTAAGCTGTTTACATAAGAACAACTAACTATAACTGTCAAAACATTTCTGCAGTAAACCAAAGCAAGACTGGATCCATGTGAAGAGATAAGCAATCTACAAACATCCTGGCTTATATCAGAAAAAAGTAGAAAAAATATCTACAATGACCTTATAGTTTATCTAAGACATTTGTGACAATTCCTGTTTACACACTCTGTAATCTTGATGCTTTCAAACAAGTTTTGCAAGATAACCTTTGGCCTATATGTTTATCAATAATTAGAGTTAACAGAAACATGTAAACAGCTCAGACACGAACAGCCATTTCATTAAAAGACAATCTGGAATTCATTCAAACTTAACAAAAAGTACTGCATAGTCTCATATGATTTTATAGATTTACAAAATAGTGAAGCATGCCATGCTTGGCAAAATTTTAGAAAGTTCACAAGTACAAGCAACTCTGGTTTAAGTGCAAAAGCTAGTTATATCTAGGTTATTATATACATTTTTTACAAATGGTCTATCTAGAAATTAATTTTCATTAGAAGTAAAGAATAAAGTTTGGTTCAGCATACTGACGTGGGAAAGTTTAACTAGTGTATTCTAATAGAAAATGTGCACATGCCCAGTAATGTGTTCTACACTATCCATAGAAGCCCACTTTTAACCCACTTGAAGAAACTGTAAGAGTTCAATCAACTAAGACTGAAAAAATTGAAGGTAGTGAATTTCATAATGTATATAAAGGGAAAAAACAGCAAAACTTAGGTTTAGAATAATTTAAAATGTTAGATTTTGTCTTGTTTTAGCTTCTTTTTTATCTTAAAGATGGAAAGAACTACAGGAAATCTGATGACAACAGACAAAGTAGATTATTTCTTGAGATTTCAATGTAAAAAAACAAACCAAGTCACACTTTGATAATGTCTAACGAAAAAAAAAATATATTTGTATGTCTGCCATAATATCCTAATCTTCAGAAGCTAAAATTCAGTCAAATCTGGACTCAAAACTGCTGGCACACATTTTCATTAGTATGTAAAGATAACCATGGAAATGAAACTAGACATCATTGAGATTGGAGCCATCTCTGTCAACTGAAATCAAAGTTTTTGACCTTGACCTTTGACTTAGGAAGCTGTCCATACATTCTGACACACCTTCTGGTGTTGGTTAATATATATGTCATGTGTAAACTTTGAAATCATAACGGTTCTCAAGATGAAGAGTGGACAAGATCTTTACCATAGGACATGGGGTTGTCAACTGAAACCAGTTTTTGACCTTGACCTTTGACCTAGGAAGTTGTACAAACATTATGACACACCTCTGGTGTTGGTTAATATACATGTCAAGTATAAAGTATGATAGATAGAGTGGACACAATTTGTTACGGATGGACGGACAGACAGACAGACAGACAGACAGACAGACAGACGGATGGACAGACTGATCACAATAAGGCGACCCGCCATTCGGCAGGGCCCTTATTAGTTTAAGGTACACTTTTTTTTTTATATTTTCTCTTTATTTTATATTCTGTAGTTATGTAACTTAATGATTAAAATATGGGTGACTGAGGAGCACAGGTGTTTAAAATAGTGTTTGTTTTTTGCATGAAGACTTTTTACGGCAGAGTGACAATTTGAAAGACATTTAAAACTTACTCAGCATATTAAGTTCAAATTTTTGTATTTATGATGAAAAAGATGATTGTGCTCATATTCAGATTTACGTCTTTTTCCATAATATAATTTATACTTCTTGAATAATACTTTCAACCAATAACTCAAATATCTTTATTGCCACTGAAGAATTTAACAAACTAAATGACCTTGCATCTGGTAACAGTGGAATCAATACCTGGGGTCCTATTATTTCATAATTGCAAAAAAAAAAATGTAATCTGTATAACAAAGCATTAACAGGTGCTAGCTAATCTGATTGGCTAAAGAATAGGTGGGTGGGTTTCTAGCACAAATCTTGCTATTATTGATATATTTCTTGCTTCTGAGTTTTAAATCGGACATCAGGACTGTTATAAACAAGGTAAGCTTTATGTATTCAATTAATTAAGTACATTTATTTTACAATAAAAAAATGAAACAAAACCAAAATATGAAGTAGTTTATATAGCTTACTTAGATCATTAAGTTTCTAACTGAAACTTTCATTGGAGTTAAAAATATGATTAAAACTATGAGATTAAAGTTAGTTTGGAATTAAAATAATAAATACAGAAAAAAGACCTTCTATAAAATAAGTGATGGAGGCATCTTTATTGTAACTTTTACAATAAAAGTTCTCCTTATAACCAATATCATAATAATGAATCTTATCTGCCTGGTTTAAGCCTCCCTTATTTCCCATCTGTCTGTACCTGTAGCTATTTTAAGTAAGTCTTATAAATATTTATTCAAATGCTATATAAAATGACTAAATATTTGTACCACATCAAGGTAAACTGTATGATGATGCAATGGTAAACTTTAACAGACATTTAAGGAAGGGTATACTGCTAAGTTGCAAGGGTGTAAAAGGAAAAATAACATAACTTGCCATAGCAATTTTTCTACTATATCAATATCATTTATTAGAAGATTAAGTGTTGAACACACTTCAATATGGAGATCATACACCTAAAGACACAAGAAAAGTTGTGAAACACAGTAGAATGCAAAGTAGAATGCAAGTCTCGTACGCTTATGCAGAATAAAATAATAAAATAACAGGAAAGTGCTCATAGCAAAGTTTTTCTAGCCTCTTTGTACAAATGCTTTTAGCAGGAGAAAGGCATAAAAGGAAGGTAGGATTATCATGGTAATAAATCTAACTAAATGAAATCTTCATTTAAGATCAAGAACTGCATCAACAGAAAAATAAAAATCTTCTCAAATAAGGCTATTTATGGTAAATTCCTGTCCTGGCTCCTTCAACTTCTTAAAGACCAAAAACTAAATTATGATTGCGATTGGTGTGTGACCAATATTTAAAACTACATTAACAATATAAATTTAATAAGTCTCTGCAAACAAATTTAAGGATAATATTATCTATGTATTTTTCTGACATTCATTTTTTCATATATGCTTGTCATTTAAATTAAAAAAAATTTAAGTGGGTTGACACATAATTAAAAATCTGATTATACAGACATCTTATTTCATAATATTTACACCAAAACAAAGAAGAAATAATTAAAAAATCTGAATATACAGACATCTTATTTCACAATATTTACACAAATACATAAAGAGCCATCAGATAACATATCAAATTTTTAAAATAATTACTTTTGAATGCACTTTAACAAGAAATATTTTTCTTCAGACTTTGTTGTTAATGCATCCATTGTACCACACTATACTAAACCCTAGTCTTTTTGTTATGAGAAGAATAATTTGTCAATAGCTTCTATCTATGTCTGTCTACATTCCATTTATGTTTCAATACATGACTTTTGTTCACAGATAAAATTGATTTCAATCTAACAGAAAAAAGAATCTTTATGACAGTTAGATTCACTTCTTAATTTCTTCAAATAAAAATCAATTTACACTTTATATATTCTACGAAAATCAATAGAAGAATTATTAAATGAATCTTTATGGTGGAAATCACAACAAAATCAGTGCATGCTCCGAATGTACAAAAATAAATTTGCCAAGAACATTTAGATATTAATTTCAACTCATTAATTTCCATTTGTTTCCATATTTGAACCACTTTCATAATCATGGCCATGAAAAGTTGGAAGAAATTCAAAGGGGCAATTTACTTGAATTATTTTGTGAATTTGTCTTACTAGAAATGAATTTACTAGAAATGAATTCATAATTCAACCTAATATGATCATTGGAAGCTATCTAAATGCCATGAACATGCTGGTTGGTTATTTTATGTATTCTTGCAGGAAGTTTCAAGACTTTCAAGCAGCTTTGTTAATTTGATCATTTAGTAACAAAAACAAATTATAAGACTGAAAAGATCAACACAATACATGAATACAATGAATATCTCAAAACATTCTGCTTCCTTATTTTCTAATTAGACTATTTTGCCATAACTCAATACTTCACTTTTTTTAAGGAAAAGATGCAATAACTACAATATAACATTTAAGTTCATGCATGTTATGGGAATGATACAGCATTGAATTTCTTTTGTCAAATTTACCGATTTAATAAGTGGAGAATAAGAGCAAATTAACACATATAAAATAAGCATTAAATTCAGAATTAATATGTTCCAAATTACTTTATTTACAAACTCATAAAGTGAAGATATGCCCATGAAGACAAAAACTGACATTAATGAAAAGGAATGCAAACATTTTGTATTAGATTTGGGGTTTCTGTTATTCCCATTATTAAATCTCTGCTGCAGATCAAGTGAGTTGAATAAGTGTTTTCTTCATCAAAATTGTAAACCCAATACACAGATGTATAACTGCATCTGCAGCAAATCAATATCAATGTAAACACAAACATAAACAAAGATGTAACATTTATACATGCTGCCTGTTTTCCATATAAACTGGAAATATACTATTTTGATAACCAACCAGATAAAACATGCTAAATTTCAATGTTGTGGCTAAGTCAGGTGCACTCAATTTGTAATCGATCAGTTGGATAACTAACTTAAGCACACATTTTTCAACATTATTTACTAATTATAAAAGCAGGCACTTAAGCATAATGATGCGAGTGCCAGTTGAATGTTTGTAACTACTTTTCATAAAAAAGATCTTTCCATTTCTTAAATTAATAAACTGCTTCGCTGAGCACAGCCTGATATGACCGCAGAGGTCGACCTTGAACAGTTGAGGCAAATTTGGACACAATATTCAAGCTTGATACTGTCTGAATTTGGATTGTGATCAAATTTTTGACATAGTATAGGTTTCTGACACAAAATAAATGTGGTCAAAGATCTTAAAAATCTATTGTGCAATACTGTGCAATAGAAGATTTCTTCTTGAAACTTTTCAAAAATTTGAAATTTGAAAAATTTTGAAAAAAAAAATATGAACCCCTAAAAACAATTGGGGGAAAAAATCCCCCAAACTTTTTAACCCCTCCCCCCCCCCTTTGGAGCAATTACCCCCAAACTCAATCCCAGCCTTCCCTTTGTAGTATAGAACCTTGTAGTACAATTATAGAGAGATCCATACACTTAAACATAAGTTATTGTATGGAAACTAGAACTAGAGGCTCTAAAGAGCCTGTGTCGCTCACCTGTATTTTCTGATGCTTTGGAAATCATGTAAAATAAGGTTAAAATCATAGTTTATAGTATTATATCTAAGATAATAGCAAAAAACAGCAAAATTTCTGTAAAATTACTAACTCAGGGGCAGCAACCTAACAACTGGTTGTCCGATTTGTCTGAAAATTTCAGGGCAGATATATCTAAATCTGATGAACATTTTTGCCACCAGTCAGATTTGGTCTAAATGCTTCAGTTTCAGAGATATAAACCAAAAACTGCATTTTACCCTATGTACTATTTTTAGCCATGTCTGCCATCATGGTTCACGGGCAGGGTCATCGAAAACATTTTTTAAACTAGATACTCTTATGATGATTGTGGATAATGTTTGGTTACATTTGTCTTAGTAGTTTCAGAGGAGAAGGTTTTTGTAAAAGATTACAAAAATTTAAGAAAAACTGGTAAAATTGACTATAAAGGGCAATAACTCCTTAAGGGGTCAACTGACCATTTTGGTCATGTTGACTTATTTGTAGATCTTACTTTGCTGAACATTATTGCTGTTTACAGTTTATCTCTATCTATAATAATATTCAAGATAATAACCAATAAAATGCTCCGCAGGACGCAGCTTGATATGACCGCAGAGGTCGAACCCTGAATAGTTGGGGCAAGTATGGACACAACATTCAAGCTTGATACAGCTCTGAATTTGGATTGTGATTAAATATTTGACACAGCATAGGTTTCTGACACAGAATGAATGTGGTCTAAGAACTTAAAAATTTTAAATTGGACATTCACCTATTATGGTCCAATATCCAAAATCTAAATACATGGTTAGATTCAGCATATCAAAGAACCCCAAGAGTTCAATTTTTGATGAAATCAAACAAAAGTTTAATTTTGGACCCTTTTGACCTCAATGTGGACAAAGTTGATCACGAGGCCCAAAAATCAAAAATCTAAATACATGGTTAGATTCAGCATATCAAAGAACCCTTATATTCAATTTTGTTGAAATCAAACAAAGTTTAATTTTGGACCCGATTTGGACCAACTTGAAAACTGGGCCCATAATCAAAAATCTAAATACATGTTTAGATTCAGCATATCAAAGAATCCTAAGAATTCAATTTTGTTAAAATCAAACTAAGTTTAATTTTGGACCCTTTGGACCTTAATGTAGACCAATTTGAAAAGGGACCAAAAATTAAGAACCTAAATACACGGTTAGATTCGGCATATCAAAGAACCCCAATAATTCAATTTTGATGAAATCAAACAAAGTTTAATTTTGGACCCTTTGGACCTCAATGTGGACCAATTTAAAACGGGCCCAAAATCCAAAAACTTAATATACGGTTAGATTCAGCGTATTAAAGAACCCCAAGAGTTCAAGAATAAAACCCCATTGAAATTGGTCAAGAAATAAGCAATTTATACAAAGTATCTTCTTTTGCACAATACTGTGTAATTGAATATTTCTTGCAATTGCAATACTGTGCAATTGAATATTTCTTGCTATTGCGCAATACTGTACAATTGACAATTTCTTGCTATTGCGCAATATTGTGCTATTGGATATTTCTTGCTATTGCGCAATACTGTGCAATTGAAGATTTCTTGCTATTGCACAATACTGTGCAATTGAAAATTTCTTGCTATTGCACAATACTTATTATATAATAATTTACACATCCTGTTTGGTGTGTATCTCCTGCCATATCATTATTATTTGCTTTTAAATATAAATCAGAAATAACCAACTTAAAATGGAAAATTTTAAAGAAAAAAAAAGAAAAAAATCCCCCAAATTTTTGAACCCCTTATGATTCATCACCCCAAACTCAATCCCAGCCTTCCTTTGAGGTATGGTACCTTGCAGTACAATTTCAGAGAGATCCATACACTTGAACACAAGTTATTGTCTGGAAACTAGAAAATGCTTATTTTTGGCCCTTTTGCCCCTAATTCCTAAACGTTTCAGGCAATTACCCCAAACTCAATTCCAGCTTTCCTTTGTGATATGGAACCTTGTAGTACAATTTCAGAAAGATCCATACACTTACACACAAGTTATTGTCATGAAACTAGAAAAATGCTTGTTTTTGCCCTTTTTGGCTGCTAATTCCTAAAATTTTGAGGCAATTACCCCAAAAATCAATCCCAGCATTCCTTTGTGATATGGAACCTTGTGGTACAAAGTCAGAGAGATCCATACACTAACACACAAGTTATGTCTGGAAGTTACAAAATGCTTATTTTTGGCCCCTTTTGGCCCCTAATTCCTTAACTGTTGGTACCATAACCCCAAACTCAATCCCAGCCTTCCTTTTGTGATATAGAACCTTATGGTAAAATTTCATAGAGATCCATACACTTAAACATAAGTTAGTAGGAAACTAGAAAGAGGCTCTAAAGAGCCTGTGTCGCTCACCTGTATTTTCTGATGCTTTGGAAATCATGTAAAATAAGGTTAAAATCATAGTTTATAGTATTATATCTAAGATAATAGCAAAAACAGCAAAATTTCTGTAAAATTACTAATTAAGGGTAGCAACCCAACAACTGGTTGTCCGATTCATCTGAAAATTTCAAGGCAGATAGATCTAAACTTGATAAACAATTTTAACCCAATGTCAGATTTGCTCTAATTGCTTTGGTTTCAGAGTTATAAGCCAAAATCTACATTTTACCCTATGTTCTATTTTTAGCCATGGTGGCCATCTTGGTTCACTGGCGGGTCATCGGACACATTTTTAAACTAGATACCCAAATGATGATTGTGGCCAAGTTTGGTTAAATTTGGTCTTAGTAGTTTCAGAGGAGAAGATTTTGTAAAAGATTACAAAATTTAAGAAAAACTGGTAAAATTGACTATAAAGGGCAATAACTCCTTAAGGGGTCAACTGACCATTTTGGTCATGTTGACTTATTTGTAGATCTTACTTTGCTGAACATTATTGCTGTTTACAGTTTATCTCTATCTATAATAATATTCAAGATAATAACCAATAAAATGCTCCGCAGGACGCAGCTTGATATGACCGCAGAGGTCGAACCCTGAATAGTTGGGGCAAGTATGGACACAACATTCAAGCTTGATACAGCTCTGAATTTGGATTGTGATTAAATATTTGACACAGCATAGGTTTCTGACACAGAATGAATGTGGTCTAAGAACTTAAAAATTTTAAATTGGACATTCACCTATTATGGTCCAATATCCAAAATCTAAATACATGGTTAGATTCAGCATATCAAAGAACCCCAAGAGTTCAATTTTTGATGAAATCAAACAAAAGTTTAATTTTGGACCCTTTTGACCTCAATGTGGACAAAGTTGATCACGAGGCCCAAAAATCAAAAATCTAAATACATGGTTAGATTCAGCATATCAAAGAACCCCTTATATTCAATTTTTGTTGAAATCAAACAAAGTTTAATTTTGGACCCCGATTTGGACCGACTTGAAAACTGGGCCCATAATCAAAAATCTAAATACATGTTTAGATTCAGCATATCAAAGAATCCTAAGAATTCAATTTTGTTAAAATCAAACTAAGTTTAATTTTGGACCCTTTGGACCTTAATGTAGACCAATTTGAAAAGGGACCAAAATTAAGAACCTAAATACACGGTTAGATTCGGCATATCAAAGAACCCCAATAATTCAATTTTGATGAAATCAAACAAAGTTTAATTTTGGACCCTTTGGACCTCAATGTGGACCAATTTAAAACGGGCCCAAAATCCAAAAACTTAATATACGGTTAGATTCAGCGATTAAAGAACCCCAAGAGTTCAAGAATAAAACCCCATTGAAATTGGTCAAGAAATAAGCAATTTATACAAAGTATCTTCTTTTGCACAATACTGTGTAATTGAATATTTCTTGCAATTGCGCAATACTGTGCAATTGAATATTTCTTGCTATTGCGCAATACTGTACAATTGACAATTTCTTGCTATTGCGCAATATTGTGCTATTGGATATTTCTTGCTATTAGCAATACTGTGCAATTGAAGATTTCTTGCTATTGCACAATACTGTGCAATTGAAAATTTCTTGCTATTGCACAATACTTATTATATAATAATTTACACATCCTGTTTGGTGTGTATCTCCTGCCATATCATTATTATTTGCTTTTAAATATAAATCAGAAATAACCAACTTAAAATGGAAAATTTTAAAGAAAAAAAAAAAAAAAAAAAAATCCCCCAAATTTTTGAACCCCTTATGATTCATCACCCCAAACTCAATCCCAGCCTTCCCTTTGAGGTATGGTACCTTGCAGTACAATTTCAGAGAGATCCATACACTTGAACACAAGTTATTGTCTGGAAACTAGAAAATGCTTATTTTTTTTTGCCCCTAATTCCTAAACGTTTCAGGCAATTACCCCAAACTCAATTCCAGCTTTCCTTTGTGATATGGAACCTTGTAGTACAATTTCAGAAAGATCCATACACTTACACACAAGTTATTGTCATGAAACTAGAAAATGCTTGTTTTTGCCCTTTTTGGCTGCTAATTCCTAAAATTTTGAGGCAATTACCCCAAAAATCAATCCCAGCATTCCCTTTGTGATATGGAACCTTGTGGTACAAAGTCAGAGAGATCCATACACTAACACACAAGTTATGTCTGGAAGTTACAAAAATGCTTATTTTTGGCCCCTTTTTGGCCCCTAATTCCTTAACTGTTGGTACCATAACCCACAAAATCAATCCCAACCTTCCTTTTGTGATATTGAACCTTATGGTAAAATTTCATAGAGATCCATTCACTTAAACTAAAGTTAGAGTGCGAAAACCAATGCGTCTTCGGACGACGACGACGCCAACGTCATACCAATATACGACCACAAAATTTTTTTGCGGTCTTATAAAAACCGCAAAATTTCCTTAAAATTACCAATTAAGGGGTAGCAACCCAACAACGGGTTGTCCGATTCATCTGAAAATTTCAAGGCAGATAGATCTTGACTTGATAAACAATTTTAACCCAATGTCAGATTTGCTCTAATTGCTTTGGTTTCAGAGTTATAAGCTAAAATCTACATTTTACCCCTATGTTCTATTTTTAGCCATGGTGGCCATCTTGGTTCGCTGCCCGGGTCACCGGACACATTTTTTAAACTAGATACCCAAATGATGATTGTGGCCAAGTTTGGTTAAATTTGGTCCAGTAGTTTCAGAGGAGAAGATTTTTGTAAAAGATTACAAAAATTTAAGAAAAATAGGTAAAATTGACTATAAAGGGCAATAACTCCTTAAGGGGTCAACTGACCATTTTGGTCATGTTGACTTATATGTAGATCTTACTTTGCTGAACATTATTGCTGTTTACAGTTTATCTCTATCTATAATAATATTCAAGATAATAACCAAAAACCGCAAAATTTCCTTAAAATTACCAATTCAGGGGTGGCAACCCAACAACCGGTTGTCCGATTCATCTGAAAATTTCAGGGCAGATAGATCTTGACTTGTTAATCAATTTTACCCCGTGTCAGATTTGCTCTAAATGCTTTGGTTTCAGAGTTATAAGCCAAAATCTACATTTTACCCCCTATGTTCTATTTTTAGCCATGGCGGCCATCTTGGTTGGCTGGCCGGGTCAACGGACAAATTTTTTAAACTAGATACCCAAATGATGATTGTGGCCAAGTTTGGTTAAATTTGACCCAGTAGTTTCAGAGGAGAAGATTCTTGTAAAAGTTAACAAACGACGCCAGACGATGATGATCGACGACGGACGCAAAGTGATGAGAAAAGCTCACTTGGCCCTTTGGGCCAGGTGAGCTAAAAATGCTTGGTTTTGGCCCCTTTTTTGCCCCTTATTCCCAGCCTTCCCTTTGTGATATGGAACCTTGTGGTACAATGTCAGAGAGATCCATACACTTACACACAAGTTATTGTCTGGAAACTACAAAAATGCTTGTTTTTGGCCCCTAATTCCTAAACTGTTGGTACCATAACCCCCAAAATCAATCCCAACCCTCCTTTAGTGATATTGAACCTTCTTGTAAAATTTCATAGAGATCCATTCACGTTAACTAAAATTATTGTCCGGAAACCAAATATGTCTATGGACGACGACAACGATGCAGACGCCGACGACGACATCAAAGCATTATACGAACCCCAAAAAATGTTTGCGGATGTATAAAAAGGAGACAATGTTGTTACCGTCAATCAAACTAATTGAAGAATTTGTTGTTGATGTCATACCTTCGGTAGTCTCTGCTTATCTAAGACTTGTCCAAACTGCAGGCAGTTATTACTCAGCTTATCAAATGGTATAAAACCTCTTATTTAATAGATATAAGAAGATGTGGTATGAGTGCCAATAAGACAATTCTCCATCCAAGTCAAAATTTATAAAAGTAAACCATTACAGGTCAAAGTACGGTCTTCAACACAGAGCCTTGGCTCACACCTAACAGTAAGCTATAAAGGGCCCCAAAAATATCTAGTGTTAAACCATTCAAACGGGAAAACCAACGGTCTAATCTATATAATAAACGAGAAACACTTATGAACATCATCAACTAACGACAACTATTGAACATCAGATTCCTGACTTAGGACAGGTGCAAACAATTGCAGCGGGTTTAAACGTTTTAATGGTACCAAACCTTCACCCTTATCTGAAACAATAGTGTTAAGTAAAACCATAGCAGGGTGCAATAATAAAAATAGCAGGCGTGGATGAGTATTTTTACATCCAAACACCATAAAATATAATTAACAATAAGACTTGATCTATTGCTGATGACATTATATTGACCTTGAGATTTGATGAATTGTAAACCTAAATTACAAATGTTCATAGGCATCTGCAGCTGAATGATATCAATGTAAACACAAATATAAAGCATAAACTATTGACTAACAGATATGTCTCACTTTTTTGTAATTTGATAGTGTAATGCAAAGATTGAATTTAAATGGCAATACTTTAAAATGTAAACAATGCAACCTGCATACCAAATACCATTGACTTATCATAATTGGTTCCCTTTTAAACTAATCCAAATAATATCCATGGAAATGAGATGTGCCAATGCTAATACAACTGCATACCAAATATCATTGATCTACCACTAATGGTTCCCCTTAAATTGACCTAATCACAAACTAAAACATTGTTGGCGCCGCTGTCGCCACCTCCACTCCCCTCGGAACACCAAGCCTTAAAGTCTTAGTTCTTTTGACTTTATCAAGGAGAGACAAAAATTGTTGAGAAGCTGCCTCATTGTGAAATATCAAACTTTTCCTTTAACTTGTATCTTCACATTTTTTTTTTTTTTTCAAAATTTGTTTCTATCTTAATTCTTATATAAGAAGAGTAATCTATATTTTATTCACAAATTCCATCAATTATGCTGTAAGATTGAAAGCTGTCTGTGTTGTCTGAAAAACAGATTTTATTCCCTGCTCAAAACTCTTTCAATAGAATCTTATTTAAATTGAATTTTGCTGTAAGCATATTTTGACTTCCTAATGAGCTTTTGTTGAGAAGGACAGATATAACTTGAAGCCAGCTAATTAGTTTTTTGGTTGTTAACATATACAACTAATGTAGCAGAATTGAAATTCAAGACTTTTGATTTTCAATAATAGGTTGCAGAGTTTGTTAAAGAGAGTCTCATTGTGAATTTTTATATGTTTTATGTTTTTAATTCAAGGTTTAAACCTTGTCATTAATTTGAAATATTGGTATTAAGAACTATGGTATAGCATCTAGACTATATGAGACTTGAAGGTACTTACCTAGACTTCTCCAAGACATTAAACTTAAACAATATTAACATGATTTTGTATGAAAAATCAGCAGATACTTGCTATGTATCCCTTTCACAACATAAATGGATTGACAAAAATATGAAATGGTTTGAAAATGATTTTTGTGTAAATTACAGTTTAAAGGATGGCCTATATCTTTTGTAAGCAAGGACTTCTCAACTTGTTTTGAAAACCCGGTTAACTGCTAAAATAAAAAAAGCAACAAAATATCTGTTCCTTTGATATGTTATTATTTCCAATCAGTTCATGTGGTTTACTCAGTTAACATAGACTGTTTATTTAACACAAACAGTGGCATTTTCTAATTGAGCTAACTTAATACATTATGCGTTGCCTTTAAAAATTCAGCGTACCACTTGAACTTTGCTCCAAAAATCACTTTGTAAATAAACATAATCCATAATCTGTAACTTGACCTCTGGAAAGTTAGGGATAGAGGTCATGGTCTTATGCCATATAGATATATACTTGATACAACAACTCCACACAACAAATTTTGAAGCTCTGTCCTGCGATGTTATAGAGAAACATGAGGTAAAGGTCAGGTGACGTTTCTTATAAAATACTACATTTTGTACCTTCAAATAATATTTACCTGTAGTTTAATAAGGTGAAAGAAAAAGAGTTAATGCATAATGGTATTTGCATTATATTATGATTCTTCTACCACTACCAGGAAAAGAAATACTTGTATTGATGTCTCTCTTAACTTGGTTGCTTGCAAGACAAAATTAAAAATAAAAAATCTACTATTTACATAGTGCTTTTCTTATCAGATTATCACATGGCATTTTTCATATCAGATGTATTATGAGCCCAAGAGTGGAAGGCTGGAGGGCTGATAATACATCTGATATGAAAAATGACATGTTATGATCTTTTTATCATATGCTTCAACAATGGAAAAAAATAGCAGTTTAATATACTGATCCTTTTAAGTGGTTCGAAAAGTGAAAAGTTTATTGACCACGGACCCCAAATGTAATACATCCAAATCTTTCTACCATATACCTCAACAGAGGAGAAACACAACGGTATACAATGCAATATATTTTTATATTCACGATAGAAAAAAGCAACAAAACAAAATATACACTGTTTGGAAAAGTCAACATTTGTAAAGTAACTTGCTAAATTATGCTGGAAACTTTGAAAAATGTATGTATTGTATCATTTGTTTTGCATTTTACATAATATATATATTCCTGTTTCCTAATATTTGTTTTGTACCCTACTTTGTTATGTTTTTCACTGAAAACATACCATTGAGATGTATTTTCCATAATTTGCCGAGTAACGCTGGAATGCCATTCTATAACGTTATGGAAAGGCATGCGATAATAGCCGGAAGCAGTTGATAAATTTTTCATATCACCCCCCCAAGCACCATTTCCGAAAATATGGAATTCACGTAAATTTAATGCTATTATCATACTGTAAAAATCTCTAAGTATATGATAAGGTGCAATATTCAATTGGTACAATAATGACCAAAAGTTTAGAGGGTAAAATTGATTGTTGGTTTTTTATGCCACCTTCCAACATAATTGGTATCTCATGGTAAGTGGAAGTTATAAAAGAACAGAGTTCCAATGTTCCCTGCGTTGCACATATCTTATCTGTAACTTTTTATAATTATCTCAAAGAAATGAAGGCTTGAGAGTAAATGCAATTCAGTTTCCAATATAAATAATATTTCCAAGGTGCATAACTCTTTTTAAAATTTTTTGATCGGCACTGATTTTTGAAATGTCCAAGACATTGCTGATATAACCCTTTGATATAATTTTAATAAAAATCTGACAAAAAATTGTACACGTGAGTCAGTGCTTATAATGCAATTTTCCGTACAATTAATATTTCCAATGGGAACAACTCTTATAAAAACAGTTGATTGCCAGTATATCCAAACTTATCCAAAACATCGCTGATATAAACCTATGATATAAGTTTTATGAAAATCAAACAAGAATTGTACAGGTTAGTGCGCTAACCGGACTGGATGGACAGACCAGGGGACAGATGCCTGGTATCTCTATCCCCTCCCGCCAATGTGTTGAGGAACAACAATGACAATTCCAGTTATCGTACAATATGTGAAAAATTTACTAAAATCTGACAATCAAAGTCCCCTAAAGCGACAAACCAGAAAATTAAATAAATTACAAGGTAGCTTCCTTTCATCAATCCCACAATAAAGTAAAGTTTGGAGGCAATTAATTCAGGAATATTGGAGTTGGTGCACTATTTGTGAAATATTGCCTGAAATGTAACAGTTAAAGTTCCGTTACTCTGGAACAACAAACTTAAAAATTAAAAATAAACAGCTGCGCCATGAGCACATGATACGCCCGTCGCTTTTTCAAAGAATAAAGTTCAATAACTTCTCAATGTCATATCAGAAATTTAAAAAAACTAAAGGGAGGTTATTTTAATAAATATAAACCAGTCACCAAAGTTTCATGAAAACTGCTCAAAGCACTTTTAAGATATTGTCAGAAAACTGGAAAATCACCCCCTTTTTATGAATAAAATTCCAGAACTCGGAAATGTAAAATCTAAAGTTTATAAAAATTGAAAGGGAGCTTACGTCAATAAATATAAACAATTCACCAAAGTTTCATGAAAACTGTTCAAAGTATTTTTGAGTTATTGTCCAAAAACTGGAAAATCCCCATTTTGTAACGAATAAAACCCCATAACTCGAAAACGTAAAATCTAAAATTTATAAAAATTGAAAGGGAGATCATGTCAATAGATATAAACAATTTACCAAAGTTTCTTGCAAATTGGTGAAAGTGTTTTTGAGTTACTGTTCGAAAACTGAAAAATCCCCCTTTTTTAATGATTAAAAACCCATAACTGGGAAACGTAAAGTCTAAAATTTATAAAAATAGAAAGTGAGCTCACGTCAATAGATATAAACAATTCATCAAAGTTTCATGAGAACTGTTCAAAGCATTTTTGAGTTATTGTCTGAAAACTGGAAAATCCCCCTTTTTTAATGAATAAAACCTCATTACTCAGAAAAGTAAAATTTAAAATTAATGAAAATTGAAATGGAGCTCACGTCAATAGAAATAAACAATTCACCAAAGTTTCATGCAAATTGGTTGAAGCGTTTTTGAGTTATTGTCCGACATGTTGACGACGGACGGACAACGGTATACCATAATACGTCCCGTAAACAGGTGTATAAAAATCACAAGGGGCTTCCTGTCATATATCCCCACAATAATGTAAAGTTTGGAGGAAATCAATTCAGAAATACTGGAGTTAGGTCGCAATTTATGAAAAATTGCTGTAAATCTAAAGGTCAAAGTATCTCTGGAACGGCAAATCCAAAAATAAAAAAATGCAAAAGGAGCTTTCTGCCGTCAATACTAATGTTGTGTTTAAAGTTATATGAGCATTGGTTAGAGCAAATTTAAGTTATCGTACAAAGTGTTGACGGACTGACTGACATTGGTATACCATAATTGGTCCGGTCTTCCACGCACATATAAAAACTAAAAGCACTAATTAATTTCAACAAAACAGATAAAAACCTACTAAGTAACTTAGCAGGCAAAAGCAAGGTCACATAATATCAGACATGTAGCTTTAAATCATCAAAGAATTATAAGCTTTAAAAAAGAGAGTTATAAGAAATAAAACTGAACTTAATCCTCCTACATACTCCAGTTGTATAATTTATATGATCTAGTTAGTGTATATTAGAAGGCAGTTATTTCTCCCTAGAGGGAAGTCCTCTAATTTATCATGTAAGTGATTAAAGTCTTGATGGGATAAATCATAACTTAGCTGTTGTATTCCCACCAGCTAATTAACTCTCAAACACTGTATGTAATGTGTTATTTGATAAATGTCATTTTGATCTTTATAATTTTTCCAGCAAAACTAATTTAAAATGGCTACCTGTTTAAAGTTATCTTTATTACAGGACAGATAATAGAAAACAATATCAGCTGTTGCTTCTTATAGAATGTCTTGTAATAGTAGTCAAGACCAATATCATAAAAAGGTTCACTCATAACAATAAAAGAAAAAAAATCAAATCATTGAAACTAGGCACATTATACAGTCAAAACAGAAAAATCATAAAAAGAGTCACTAAGGGTTTTTTTTTTATAGCACAGTGATTTTTTACTTTGTATTTATTTGAAAACAAGCTTTTTTTCACCTAGTCAATTCAAATATGTAAGTAAAAACATACCTTCAAGTGCTACTTTTAGAATTAAATGGGGTCGCAATTTTTTATATCTTCTCAAACGTTTCTAGGACAATTCTATCCTTTCGACATACATACATAGTTTTTTTTGTTTCAAAAGGTAAAGAATATTAAATGTTAAGGCAAACAGTTGATATGGTGCATAAATTCATGACAAAAAATCCCTACATACACTAACTCGAATAATTCAAGCCCTTTCTGTGTCCGATTTTCTCCCACACGAGGGCTTGAACTCCTTATGATCATTGGCCGCGTCGCCTGCTCTCTGTGAGAGAGAGCCAATCGGCGGCGATCAGGATAATGAGTCTGCGCAACTGTCTTGTAATTGTCTTACCAAACACGTGTGTTCAATTAACACAAATCCGATAATAATTAATTAACATCAATTAACATCAGTTTACATCATTTAACATCAATTATCATCCGGAACTCCTCCTTCTTTAGCTGCCAACTTAAATCAAAATTCCCATATTGCATAGCGGTGTGAATTTTCCGGTTGACGGTCTTTATCGAGGAAGACGTTCAGGCGTTAATGTAGCCTTCGTAGGTCAGCGGAATATAACGACTGAATTATTCGGGTTATACATACACTTGAAAAAACACAGATCAAAAGAAGAGCACTTTTATTGCAGTTCTTTATCTCAAAGTAACAGTATGGCCATCAAAATAGAGCAAAAATTCACACCTCACTACAATTTCAAGACCCTAGCTCTCACCTCAAGCAATGCATAATCATGATATTACCCACTTGTATAGACATGTAACACATAATTTCTTACCTATTACAAGGAAGTGACAGCACAACTGTACCACAACAACCTTTACTGAAGTAACATCATCTGAAACAAAAACATTAATACATATAATATAATTAAGGAAATAAATATATCTAACCAAACTATATAAACACCTGTAATCTAAGCCTTGTAGGCTATATTATTAATAACTGTATAGCATATATCTTTGATCTCTTAACAGTGATCTTCCTGAATGTGAGCAGCATGTATGTCTGCAGATTTGTCTATTAAAGATAGATTTCCAGAACACCTTGCTCAGTTGAACAACTGAAACTGAAAAAAAAGTTCAAATACATTTTTTTTTAGCACTGGAGGAAGTAATAAACTATTTTAAAAACCAATTTTTATTAGTCAATCAGTTGCTTTCAACAAAAATAGCAGATATGAAAAATTGTAAATATACAATGAATATATAATTCCAAATCAAACTTTACTAATACTAGATTGGCTTATTTTTATGCACTCACCGCAGTGGAGAGGACATTAAGTTTTACCCTTGTCTGTCTGTCTGTACCTCCATAAATCTGTCCGTAGTTTGCCTCAACCAAATGTTACGAAACTTATACACAATGCATATAACCACCAAACACAGATCAAATTTGAATTTTGGTGGCATCACTTTCACAGTTCATGAGTTATGTCCCCTTATAAATGGTAAAATTACTAAATTTGCCATTTCCACCTCAACTAGATGTTATAAAGCTTATACACAATGCTTTTTACCACCAAACACAGTTCTTGAGTTACGTCCCTTTGTAAATTGAAAATTTGCCGAATATTTACAAGCAGGGGCATCCGTGTCCCATGGACACACTCTTCATTTATTTTTCTCATGAAACAGAGAGTAAATCATTGGAATTGGATGGAAACAAATTATTCATTCCATAGTTCTTTTTAGTAACAACTTTTCACTATCAATGGGCTAAAATTTTCAACTGTTAAGATTGAAGAGATAGTTGGCCAATAGGTATTGTGAAAGGGCATACTGTAAAACATGGTATGGTATGATAGTATGGTATGTGTTATGGTATGGTGGTATGGTACGAATACCACAATACCATGGTATGCATGAATGGTACCATGGTATGGTATGATGGTATGGTACAAATTATTATACCATGGTATAATTTGATGGTATGAAGCATGGTATGTTTTTTGAAGTAGGACGTTTTGAAAAGTTAATTAAGATAATTTGAAACATGATTTTATTTAATTTGCTGACATTATGTATCTGATTTTTTTTTTTTTTTTTTTTTGAAAAGAAAATATTATTAAAAAGAAAGTGGATGTAGACAAAACAGATATCTTACATAAAGTTGTGAACAGGAAACAAGAGAAAACTCAATTAAAACTTCTCATATAACCAAAAGTTAAGTATAATGTCCCGGTCTGACACATTGAAAATTTCTGAGAATTATCCTTTGAAATTTTGGTAAGTGCTGCATATCTTATGATTATAATCTAGATAATGTAGTTAAAGTTTTATTGCTTAGCCTTCTGTCAATGGCCAACTTTTATTTAGTTTTGAAATATGACACTAAGTCTTTAAACAGTTGCATATTCTGTCTACATGTATGCCCAAGAAATCACCTTTAAAAATGTGAATAAAAATTGAATGCATCTCTACATCAATTAGAAAACACCATACTTCCATATTAAACTGTCACATATATAATACTATGTAAGTTGATAGATACCACATGTTTTTATATGTGAAAATTGTTGCATGAAGGAATAGTCAATACACAATATCAATCAAGGAATTTGTCTTCTTTTATTATGTGCTATTTTTTTAATGACTTTATTTCATTTTTTAATTAATTGCAAAACTGGAATATTTTGTATACTATATGTAACAATAGTAATAGATATCCAATTATATATTGAAACTCAGGATAAACAACAACAAAGAATATCGTCCAAAAAAAATCAAACACAAAAATAAAAGGATGTCCATTACACATGTGTCTGTGAATTTTCTATGACTCTTAAAATTTAACATTTTTTTGTTTTAGTAATAAGCAATAATATCTGTCATCTTATCAGCATTGTAAGCTCTTCTTAAACATTTTATAATTGAGAGAAGATATGTAATTTCCACTCTAAATGTGGTTTCTTGGGCAAAGATGTAGGACTGTAGAAATGATTGTTTGCTTATGGAACTATAACATCAAATATACTATAGCTGAGGTATGCTGTTTTATAAAACGAAATTCATTTTTCTTGCCATGTGACGTTAGTCATAGTGATCCTAATATTGTAGAGGCTAGAGCATTCTCTATAACTACATGTCAGGGCTATATTGCATTCAAATTGTCTGTATGTAAGTCTATTTGTCTATGTTTCCCCCAAACGTTTCTCATATTGTCTGTGAACCAGAAAAATAATTGTTTTTGTTGGCCCCTTGTATGCCCCTTATTCCTAAACAGGTACAATAATAACCCCCAACCTTCCTATTGTGGTATGGAACCTTGTGCTAAAATTTAATAGAGATCCATACATTTATACTCAAGTTATTGCCTGCAAACCAGAAAATAGTTGTGTTTAGCCCTTTTCCACCCCTAATTATTAAACGGTTTGGGCCATGACCCCAAAAATCAATCCGAACTTTCCTTTGAAGTATGGAACCTTGTAGTAAAATTTCATAGAAATCTATACTTGTGAAAGGGCAAATCCTCTTGGATAAGCAAAGATATATTATTGAAAGTTTTGACTGTTGCTTAATTACAGCTTTTCTATACTGATTTTTTTTCAGTAAGCCTGTTACTAGATTTGTGACTTGCCACGTGGGAAATACAACACAAATATAAATCAAACTAATAAATAAACTTCCACAAATTTCATCCAGAGCAATTGTACTAATCAGTGTACAAGACGTAACTTTGCTACCGTAATATAGAGTTGCTTGGATTTTAAAATATGCTTGAAAAGGGAATGGTAACAAATTTCCATCTCCTTGTGTACTCCTTCTCACTGTACTGACTAATCCAAAAAACTTATAAAATTAACACAATATAAGAATTTTATATATATAGGAGGTATTTTATCACAAAAATTCCAGATGTTTCATGTGAACAACTATCCATCAATATAATTGGTGTAACAAGATAATAATATAAGATAAGCAATCAACCAGGCAAATTATTGCAATTGTGATATTGTTTTATGTTGATGCATCATAAGATTTGAACCTTTGTTATAACTACAGCTTTGATTACAAGATAATCCTCAACTCTTATTATTCATAGCAAATTTTTACAGAATGTTTGGTAAGACAGTACATTGTACTACTCAAAATATAAGATTTAATGTAAATGTATGTCATATGACCAATTCTTATTAAAAAAAAATCTTTAAACGCCCATTATTAAAGTTTAACACTGCCACATTCTGTATGTGTCTGTCCTTTAAGCCAAGTGCCTGTCATTTATTGGACATTGCAAGCAAGAGTTGTTGTTACAATTCGACATGTATTGTCACAAGTTAACATCCTCATTCTGACCTGATGGGACTGTGTATAAATACATCACTTACTCTTGCAAGAGTTGTAATTCTGATGTACTTCGAATCTAACACCTAAACAATTATTACTGATGAAAAGAATGTATTTTGTTTTCATCAGTGGTGTAACCTTGCAACTACTCTGTCATCAGCCTAGAACTTAAGAAATATTCAACAATCAAATATTTTACAAACACTCCCTATTAGGGATTTTGATGTAATTCAGATTAGGAAAATGCTTTAGAGTGTAGATTTCTAATAACCAATATTTCATTATTTGATAACTGCTTATCTGCTGTTCACTTGAAAAAATCTATTTCTATTTTTCTTCTAAATACAATGATGAACTGATCAAATTAAGATTATCTTGATCTAGTATTTATCTGATGATAACATTTTTTCATTTCTAATGAAGGTTTCTTTCAATGCAACCAGTAAGTGGCCTCCAACTTTTGAGAATCTGACTTGTTTTCATAAAATTAACTTCTTTCATTTACTTAAAGCAGTCGACTTATTCTGATGTATTTTACTCAATTTTACTACAATTCACTAAAACTTAAAACTAGTTATAAATATAATAAAGCACTGTCTACATTGAACTATTTCAGGTACAATCTAAGAAAAATGATTGAAAAAAACATATTAGATTTAAAAAATAATGTGAAAATATAATAGATTTCAAACATTAAGTTAGCTCCAAAACAAATCTTTAGTTCCTTAGTGGAATGATCATGTTAATGCCTACTTTCACAACATAATGTTGCATTTTTCAACCATGTGAAAAATCAGTTCAGACAAATATATTACTACAAAGTTAATGAAAACTATTGAGGTCACTATAATAGTACCATTTTATTCTGATTTTTAAAAAAAAAAGTAGAAAAAATGTGATATTAAGTGTAATGCCTATCATGTAGTAGCTTATTCAATAAGAGACAGTAACTGTTCCATGTACTCATAAAAATATCATGCAAAAATCACCACACTAGTAACCTGTTTTTCCTTGCTAATATTAGGTAAAAGTTAAAAAAAAAAAGAATGATCATGTTTTTCTCTGGCTGTTAATGACATCTTTACACTTAATCCATTGGATGTTGGATGTGTACTGATTGATATTTTAGTCTTAGATACATGATTTTTTTATTAGTTGTTATTGGCTTTGAACTAGCTGTCAGTAACTGAGAGTACTCTCAGATATGTACTTTGTGTCTTTTTTTGTTGTGAGGGATGAATAAAGTCATTGCCATGTCCAATCTGTGTTTTTGTTAGATGTTTTTCTGCTTAGCATCAATCTGAGAAGTTAAGCCCTTTTCATCTGATTTTGATAGTTTGTTCTTATATTGTACTGTTACACTACTGTCCCTGATTAGGGGAGGGCTGGCGCCTTCAAACATGTTTAACGCTACCACATTCTTTATGTGCCTGTCCCAAGTTAGGAGCCTGTAATTCAGTTGTTGTCGTTGGTTCATGTCATACTTTTTTTTTTGTAAATTGTTTGGTTATAAACTAGGCCGTTAGTTTTCTCAATTGAATTGTTACATATTTTTCATGTCTGGGCCTTTTATAGCAGACTTTACTTTATGAGTTTTTCTCAATGTTGAAGCCATACTTTTGCTTATAGTTGTTTACATCCACTTCATTCAAACTTTGATGGATAGTTGTCTCATTGGCAATCATACCACATATCCTTATTTTTATAAAGTTTGAGTCTTTTGTTTTAGACCTAACTTTTGGTAACCCCTTTGACTTATGTTACAAAAATTCCAAACTGAATTCCTGTTGGAGAATATTCAAGAAAAACTATGTGAATTTATGACAGTAACTGGTACTAAACCAATATACCGGTAGTAGAAGATTTCGCTTGATATCTAGTTTTTGTCTTCTATAAAAGGTAAGCGACAATAAATACGAGTGTTTAATGCAAATATAGTTAAATTTATATGTCTTCCTAATGAATGACATTTAAGATTTTCTTCAAAACAAGAAAAATTAGGATGAATTCTAAAGTGAATTCATCCCAAAATAAACAGGCTAATTAAAGATATAGAAAAACAGATTTTTTCCAAGAAAATCAACACTCCTACTATAATCCTCCTCAAATCAACAATGAATGTAAGTAAACAACTTATCTATCCATGCCTACATTATCTACCTAATACCATTGTTACAGCTGACTTGTTTGTCTCATCAAAACATGAAGATACTAACTGTCAGCAATGAGTAATACATCAACGATACAGGAATCTATCAATACAATAAAACCAAGGAAAGGAAGACTAAGCCCGCCTCCAGGTGTGGGATTTTCTAGCTGTGTTGAAGACCCATTGGTGGCCTTGGGCTGTTTTCTGCTCTTTGGTCGGGTTGTTGTCTCTTTGACATATTCCCCATTTCCATTCTCAATTTTATCTGACATCAGGTCTATATAAGCTAATATTTTTTGAAGGATTTTGTGTACAAGTCCGCTTACAAACATCAAAACATGTTAAAAAAAGTTTCAGTTCACATATGAATAAATTATATATCAACCTACTATTATTAATGAAAAGATTTGAAAAGTTCTATACCTTTTGATAAATTTGTATTACCGCTTTTGGCTCTTTGCTTTTGTAATATTTGAATTTCAAGCTGCTGCTATTAAAATGATTTAAAAACAGACCAGTAATTTCAAGCTGATTCATTTTTCATTAGCTAAAATTGTACATGAATTTGTTTCAGGAAGCTGAATTTTTACCTGGATGTCTGATAATATAACAGACAACTTGGAGCCTGTATAGGTAAATTAAATGGTTTCATGCAGTAATTCTCTTTTGAATATATTGGGAACATTGGAAGTTTTTACCTCTCTGAATACAGAACATATTACTTGCAATAATTTGATCAATGTTGTAAATTAAACCAGCAATTTTATGTTTGATAAATCCCTTCATTAAATAAAACATTCATTTAAGTACAGTCGTGTTTATGAATTAAATATATTTATGAATTGTGAAATAATCATAAAGTAACAAACTATGATTACATCACATTAAGTACACATGATTAATCAAACCCACCATCAACCGAACCAAACAGGAATCATCCATTTACAGAAACAACTAAACTGATACAGCTTTTATTAATTTACTTTTGTGTTCCTTTTGCTAGCGGAACTTTATTAAGCACGGCTTATTCAATTGAACATGTCCAGATATTGCAATAAAAAACACTGAGGGAAATACATAAAACCAATATAAGTTGTTAAGCCTGGAATTGCTTTGGAGAAAACCGATGATATAAAAAAAACATTACATCTAAGCAGTAAATACAATATCAATGTTTAAATAACAAGTCTTATTGACAATTAACCAATTAGAACGTCAACATTACTCCCTTATTACTAATCATACCAGAACTAAATGAACTGAACCCAAATATTCATATAGTGATTCTAATCATTCATAGTGTAGTGAAATATCAATAGAAACAATTTACTTTTACCAAATTCACTGGATATTCACTTATAATTAATAAAGAGCTGCGCCATGAGCGCATGATATGCATGTCACTTTTTCAACGAATAAAGTTCCATAACTCCTCAATGTCATATCAGAAATTTATAAAAATCGAAAGGGAGCTTACGTCAATAGATTTAAACAATTCACCAAAGTTTCATGCAAATTGGTTAAAGCGTTTTTGAGTTATTGTTCGACATGTTGACGACGGACGGACTGACAACGGTATACCATAATACGTCCCGTAAACGGGCATATGAAAAATGGTATGTGTTGTTTCAACTTCCACCAAAAACTGACTTCTTAGTTCATACCACTGCTTGTGGACTGCTTGTTCCAAAGGGTATTATTAATCCATCAGTAAAGACTTAACCCCTTCTACGAAGACCATTTTTTACATACTTATTTCGCATAATATATTTCAATATAATATTGGAATTAAGCTTACTTAGGTGGAAAAAAAACTTTGACAAACATGGTATGGGTTTTGCCCATAGTTTAAGGCCACACAGTGATCTATAGTTGTTAACCTTATGTCATTTGGTCTCTGGTGAGAGTTGTCTCATTGATAATCATACCACATCTTCTTATTTTCATTTTGACAGCGATTTAAAAAAAATTCATTACACTTAAAATAATGATGCATAGTGAAATTGATTAAGTCATCAAGAAAATGAATGTCAGATATACCCAAGTATATAATTTTTATATTGGATACAAATTTGAATAAGTCGGATACACATTTTTGAATGCAAAATGCTTCAACTGAGGTATCGCATAGAGGCATCAAAAGATGTTATTATGGAGTAAAGGAGTCTACTACAAAAGGCATAATTATGGAGTAAAGCCAGAAAAGGCACTAAAGGCATGATTATGGAGTTAAGGGGGTGGCACCATAAGTCATGGCAGCAAGGGTTAAGATACTATTATAAAGGTACTTAATTTTTTATCTCTAACTGAAGTTTGCCTCATCAAAATGTTATGAAACTTTAACACAATGCTCATTACCACAATACACAGATCAAGTTTGAATTTTGGTGGCGTCACTTTTACTGTTCTAGAGTTATGCCCCTTTACAAATGGAAAAATTGCTAAATTTTGCATTTTTTTTCTAAAAATATCAATGTCATTATTCAAGTAATTTTTAAAATTGGAGTTATCTTCCTTTGTCCATGATTATAGTTGAATCAACTACAATCAATGCTTTATACAATGCAATGTTTAATTTTGCCTTCCACTGATAAAACACAGATCAAGTTGAATTTGGGTAGTGTCACTTTAACCATTATTGAGTTATGCCCTTTATAAATCGCAAAATTGCAAAATTTTAAGTTTCCATTCTGTAACTTAAGTTTGCCCCAACCAAACATTATAAAACCTATACACAATACTCATTACCACAAAACTAAGATCAAGTACAAATTTTTTGTTTCCGTTCTCTAACTTTAGTTTGCCTCAACCAAATGTTATGAAACTTATACACAATGCTTATTACTACATAATACAGTTTAAGTACGAAATTCGGTGGCATCACTTTTACCGTTCTTGAGTTATGCCCCTTTATAAACATAAAAATTGCTGAATTTTTCTTTTCTGTTCTCTAATTTTAGTTTGTCTCAACCAAATGTTATAAAACTTATACACAATGCTTATTACCACAAAACTCTGATCAAGATCAAATTTGGGTAGCGTCACTTTTACCGTTCCTCGGTTATGTCCATTTTTAACTATATGATATGCAAGCAGGGGCATCATCTGTGTCCACATGTGGACACAATCCACATTATCTTTTTTCAAGTTTATTTCCCTCAAGTCAGATCTAATAAAATGTCGTATTATGGTTTTTAGTTTCAGATTTATCCCTAAGTCAAATATTTTTCTGCTTTCGAAATTTTTATTTCATGTCCATGATTTTTTGACAAAAACATTTAAGTGGGTCTACTGTCAATATTCCTAAAATTTGATGAAGTCTAGTGGACAATTATATTCATCCATAATTAAAGAACCGGCTAACAACTATAATACAGCACTGTTAAAGGATATGGCATTTCTTATATAAATATTCCATGCTGAAACATAACTTCATGAATGTGGACATCTGCAGAATATTCTGGATGAAAACAGCACTGTACATCCATAATTAGTTTGATTGTTGTATAAACATTGCCTTTATCTGCTTGAAAAGGTGCATACAAACTTTTACAACAAAATACAGTGAATTCCTTATTATTTGTTGGATACTGGATTTTGTGTATAGGGAAAAACAATGAGTTTTGAACCAAAGAAATACAATTTTTAATTACTTTGATAGAAGCAAATGATTGAACCACAAAATTATGTACCAAAAATAAATTTTTTTCCAACCACAAAAATTGGGGTCTGACGACTTACAGAAAAGAACAGAAAAGTACCAAAAGGAACAGAAATGGACCGAAAAGGAAATTGATTTTTTTGTAATCGAGGGAGACTAGCAAATTGTAAAATCATTAAAGTCTATAAATGAAAAGATAATTTCCAAAAAAGTTTCTTATTAGGTTTTCAAACTTACTAACTTACATGTGAAAAATTACCCTCTTTTAAGTATAGGTAGGGTCGGATGCCTTTTATACGACAGGAAGGGGCTATTTTGAAAAAGCGCATACGTTAATTTGTGTGTTGTATTTATTTAAGTATTTAACAACATCGACTGCATCTTTCATCCGCTTTCTCTCCCTTTCCCAATCTGGTAGATTTTGGCCTCTCCGATCTGTAGATTTAACCAATTTTCAATCTCCATGTGTATTTCCTTACTTTTCCTTCTTCCTAAGATCTCTTGTTTAATTACTCTTTCTACTTTGTGTGTCTTACTATCTGACACCCTTTCTAATCGAACTTATCAATGTATAAATGAACTATTCACATGTATATATACATATAATTACATTGAATAACGCACAATCTTTTTTAGTAAATAATGAACTTCAGAAGAAATTCTATGACGACATTATGGCAAAAAAACTAAGTTCTCTTAAGGTCAGAACAGGCAAATATTTGTAAAATTTTAAAACAATATAATTTAGGATACAATCAAATCTTAATGAAGCACTTATTTATAAAATTCTTTAATATTTGGATAAAAGTTAATATGGCCTCGCATTGATTTCTTTAACAATGAAGTTAGTTAACAGTATGTATTCGCAATATACAAGTATTCTTTGTTGTTATTTTACTTTACACCTTGCCGTTTTGCTGTATTTGTCCTATCACCTCTGTTTCTTCTTCTATCCTCTGGTCCTAGCATCGTTGACCACTCGTCTGCCATCTGTTGACTGAACCAATTTGGTCTTAATGTGGTATCGGCGGAACCTGGCAAAATATTTGTATCGTTCTATTAAAGTCTTGTTTGCCCATACCTGTCTAGCAATTTTTGTGTGTCCTCGCAAGCGCATAAGGTCCTCTTCCTATCATTGCTCTCCGCAGATCTTTATAGTTAGCCTCAACCTATTCTGTCATCTTCTGTTTTGGGAACGTGTATTATATACCATTAATCAGTTAATATATATATATATATATATTCAAACTTATACTTATTTATACAATAACACCTTCAAAAGTTTTCCATCACGCTTTTATACGGTTTTTGTTTTGTTTGTTTTGCTTTTGTTTGTGTTTTTTTCTGTGTGAATTACATGTTTAAAAATAAATACAAACTAATTATCACTTTGACACATTCAACTTGTCAAAGATATGAATTTGCCAAGGAAAAGTCCGGTTATCTCCATGCACAAGTTTCCTATAGGTAGCACAGGCCAAAATTTCTTACCATCTGACATCGTTTTGAGTATCTTCATTTCTGTGATAAATGGTTTATTAGATAAAATTAATTGAAATCAACAGGCTACTATTTTTTCACACCCTTTCATCTATAGGCTAATAAACAATTTTCAATTGCCGAGGCGGTTGCGCTTTTCATTTTATTCCTGAATAAATGGGGAATGTGTCCATGGGACACAGATGATGCCCCTACTTGCATGTAGTAATAAGCACTGTGTATACATTTCATAACATTTAATTGAGACAAACTTAAGTTAGAGAACGGAACGAAAAATTTCGCAATTTTTCCATTTGTAAAGGGCATAACTCTAGAACGGTAAAAGTGACGCCACCAAATTTTCCAACTTTATCTGTGTTTTGTGGTAATTAGCATTGTGCATAAGTTTCTTAACATTTGGTTGAAAAACTGAAGTTAGAGAACAGAATCGAATATTTCAGCAATTTTCCATTTGTAAAGGAGCATAACTCTAGAACGGTAAAAGTGACGCCACCAAATTTTCCAACTTTATCTGTGTTTTGTGGTAATTAGCATTGTGCATAAGTTTCATAACATTTGGTTGAAAAACTGAAGTTAGAGAACAGAATCGAAAATTTCAGCAATTTTTCCATTTGTAAAGGAGCATAACTCTAGAACAGTAAAATTGATGCCACCAAAATTGAATTTGATCTGTGTTTTGTGGTAATAAGCATTGTGTATAAGTTTCATAACATTTGGTTGAGGCAAACTTAAGTTAGAAAGCAACGAAAAATTCAGCAATTTTCCATTTGTAAAGGGCATAACTCTAGAACGGTAAAAGTGGCATACCAAAAATCAAACTTGATCTGTGTTTTGTGAGAATAAGCATTGTGTATAAGTTTCATAACATTTGGTTGAGGCAAACTAAAGTTAGAGAACCGAAACCAATTTTGGGACGCACGGACGGACGGATGGGCGGACCGAAGGACTTACAGACAGACAAAGGTAAAACTTAATGCCCCTCAGCTACGGTGGGGCATAAAACGAAATGACTGTGTTGTGCACAAACCCTATTGGAAAAACAAAGAAAACTCTTTTGTCAGAAAACACTGTCAAACAACCAAACATACTACCCACACTGATCTGTGTCCACATTTGCATAGTTCTTAAAACAAAACCAAAATCGCAGAAAGGGAGAAAAATCATTATTTAAGGACAATTAATTTTAAGGAGTTGATTTCTAAATAAGTTATCTTAACTTATTTGTTGACCAGATATGGCTGATCTATTTCGCTAACATTTTCTTCAAATCTATAATACTTTTCAAGAAAAATAGCCAAAACAACAGTTTACAGAATATTTATTTATTTATTTATTTAATGACAATTTGTCGCATCTGGGACTGACATGAATAATACAGTCTCTTTGTCCAAGGTTGTCTATTCCTTCGTTTTTTAAATATCAAAGACTAAAAGCTAGTTTTTATGCCCTGCCGTAGCGGAGAAGGCATTAAGTTTTACCCTTGTCCATCTATACGTCCGTCCTTCCGTCCGTCCGTCCGTCTGTCCATACGTCCCAAAGTTGGTTTCCGTTCTCTAACTTTAGTTTGCCTCAACCAAATGTTATGAAACTTATACACAATGCTTATTACCACTAAATACAGATAAGTTTTAATTTTGGTGGCGTCACTTTTACTGTTCTAGAGTTATGCTCCTTTACAAATGGAAAAATTGCTAAATTTTTCGTTTCCGTTCTCTAACTTAAGTTTGCCTCAACCAAATGTTATGAAACTTATACACAATGCTTATTACCACAATATACAGATCAAGTTTGAATTTTGGTGCCGTCACTTTTACTGTTCTAGAGTTATGCCCTTTACAAATGGAAAAATTGCTAAATTTTTCTTTTTTTTTCTAAATATCAAGTAATTTTTAAAATTGGAGTTATCTTCCTTTGTCCATGATTATAGTTGAATCAACTACAATCAATGCTTTATACAATGCAATGTTTAATTTTGCCTTCCACTGATAAAACACAGATTAAGTTGAATTTGGGTAGTGTCACTTTAACCATTATTGAGTTATGCCCTTTATAAATCGAAAGATTGCATAATTTTTAGTTTCCAGTCTGTAACTTAATTTTGCCCCAATCAAACATTATGAAACCTATACACAATATTCATCACCTCAAAACTAAGATAATGTACAATTTTTTTGTTTCCGTTCTCTAACTTTAGTTTGCCTCAACCAAATGTTATGAAACTTATACACAATGCTTATTACTACATAATACAGATTAAGTACGAAATTTGGTGGCGTCACTTTTACCATTCTTGAGTTATATCCCTTTATAAACATAGAAATTGCTGAATTTTTCGTTTCCGTTCTCTAACTTTAGTTTGTCTCAACCAAATGTTATAAAACTTATACACATCCGTTGCCAGAGATGTGTTGTTGTTAAAAGGTTATATCTTGTGCAAAAAACGTGTAAAAATCCTGTAATCCATTACTAGGCATTGATTCAAGACCAGCACCACCTCTTTGCAGACACAGTTTATTCTATTGTTCTGTGTAATACTCTTGCAGTTTTCTGATATATCTACCAATTGAAAATGAAACCACTTTTAATTAATTCTATTAATAACTTTAAATTTAATAAGATTGTTTATGAAATTCAAGGTATTTAAGGTTGTAACTACTTATTTATTAAACAAAATATTCATGCTGTTCATTCAGTGATGCATTATATAAATTTCAATTAAAACATATGAAATTTTAATGCAATATGCACTGATGATTATTTTCAAATCCCATGTTATAATTTTGAAAGTTTATGATTTCCATATTTGGTTGTATCATTTGCTTTCATTTACTGTAATATGAATAAAAGCTGATGAGAATGATACTTAAATAAGACAGCAACCTTAAATAACACCTAAATTGTTGACACAGAGATACAATTATTGATGCTGCCAATTCTGGAAATAGCATGCCTAAGTCTTGCTTCCTCAATTTTCGTCATAGTCGAAGCAAACAAAACAAAAGACATCTATAGGTCATTCATTTACTGTTTGCTACTGATCTTTGAATACGGGGATTGCAAAGCCTTCAAACCAATTAACATATTATCAAATTCAAATATTTCTACTTCAGGCCAGAAATAAAGAGATTTAGTGATTGCCTTTGTAATATTTTTTCTGTAACTTATATATAAATAGAAAGGGAGAAAAATCATTATTTAAGGACAATTAATTTTATGAGTTGATTTCTAAATAAGTTATCTTAACTTATTTGTTGACCAGATATGGCTGATCTATTTCCGCTAACATTTTCTTCAAATCTATAATACTTTTCAAGAAAATAGCCAAAACAACAGTTTACAGAATATTTATTTATTTATTTATTTAATGACAATTTGTCGATCTGGGACTGACATGAATAATACAGTCTCTTTGTCCAAGGTTGTCTATTCCTTCGTTTTTTTAAATATCAAAGACTAAAAGCTAGTTTTTATGCCCCTGCCGTAGCGGAGAAGGCATTAAGTTTTACCCTTGTCCATCTATACGTCCGTCCTTCCGTCCGTCCGTCCGCCTGTCCATACGTCCCAAAGTTGGTTTCCGTTCTCTAACTTTAGTTTGCCTCAACCAAATGTTATGAAACTTATACACAATGCTTATTACCACTAAATACAGATAAGTTTTAATTTTGGTGGCGCCACTTTACTGTTCTAGAGTTATGCTCCTTTACAAATGGAAAAATTGCTAAATTTTTCGTTTCCGTTCTCTAACTTAAGTTTGCCTCAACCAAATGTTATGAAACTTATACACAATACTTATTACCACAATATACAGATCAAGATTGAATTTTAGTGCCATCACTTTTACTGTTCTAGAGTTATGTCCTTTACAAATGGAAAAATTGCTAAATTTTTCTTTTTTTTTCTAAATATCAAGTAATTTTAAAATTGGAGTTATCTTCCTTTGTCCATGATTATAGTTGAAACAACTACAATCAATGCTTTATACAATGCAATGTTTAATTTTGCCTTCCACTGATAAAACACAGATTAAGTTGAATTTGGGTAGTGTCACTTTAACCATTATTGAGTTATGCCCTTTATAAATCGAAAAATTGCATAATTTTTAGTTTCCAGTCTGTAACTTAATTTTGCCCCAATCAAACATTATGAAACCTATACACAATATTCATCACCTCAAAACTAAGATAATGTACAATTTTTTGTTTCCGTTTCTAACTTTAGTTTGCCTCAACCAAATGTTATGAAACTTATACACAATGCTTATTACTACATAATACAGATTAAGTACGAAATTTGGTGGTGTCACTTTTACCATTCTTGAGTTATATCCCTTTATAAACATAGAAATTGCTGAATTTTTCGCTTCCGTTTCTAACTTTAGTTTGTCTCAACCAAATGTTATAAAACTTATACACATCCGTTGCCAGAGATGTGTTGTTGTTAAAGGTTATATCTTGTGCAAAAACGTGTAAAATCCTGTAATCCATTACTAGGCATTGATTCAAGACCAGCACCACCTCTTTGCAGACACAGTTTATTCTATTGTTCTGTGTAATACTCTTGCAGTTTTCTGATATATCTACCAATTGAAAATGAAACCACTTTTAATTAATTCTATTAATAACTTTAAATTTAATAAGATTGTTTATGAAATTCAAGGTATTTAAGGTTGTAACTACTTATTTATTAAACAAAATATTCATGCTGTTCATTCAGTGATGCATTATATAAATTTCAATTAAAACATATGAAATTTTAATGCAATATGCACTGATGATTATTTTCAAATCCCATGTTATAATTTTGAAAGTTTATGATTTCCATATTTGGTTGTATCATTTGCTTTCATTTACTGTAATATGAATAAAAGCTGATGAGAATGATACTTAAATAAGACAGCAACCTTAAATAACACCTAAATTGTTGACACAGAGATACAATTATTGATGCTGCCAATTCTGGAAATAGCATGCCTAAGTCTTGCTTCCTCAATTTTCGTCATAGTCGAAGCAAACAAAACAAAAGACATCTATAGGTCATTCATTTACTGTTTGCTACTGATCTTTGAATACGGGGATTGCAAAGCCTTCAAACCAATTAACATATTATCAAATTCAAATATTTCTACTTCAGGCCAGAAATAAAGAGATTTAGTGATTGCCTTTGTAATATTTTTTCTGTAACTTATATATAAATAAAAAGATAAAATGTTTATACAACTCTTTTCTTGGAACATGACAAAGAACTTTCTTGTTTTTCATATTATTTGCAAATTATAAAAATATATGAAACTGATAGCAACAAGTCCAAAATTGCAGCACAGTAGAGACACAATTTAGATGCTCAGTTAAACAGTGACTATCTATACCTAACCCATATCTGGTTTACTTGATTTTTGAGTTTTTGCTTTTTCCCTATTTTGAGTCAACTTTGGTATGGTATTAGCTTAGTGATTGGTTGATTGATTGTTGGTTGCCTAGCGTCCAGTGGTGTCAAACACATATTTTCCACTTACTTCGTCATTCTTATGCAAAAAGCAGCTTAAAATATTATGCAATTTTAAAAGAAATGATTGCATTCATGCAACTTCTATCTATCTATATATATAAAAAGCTTCTGTCAAAATTTCATAAAATTCTATGAAGGTTTGACAAAGTTATTGATGTTTAAAAGATACTTTAACCTCAAATTTTGACAACGCTGATGGCAACTGAATGTAGGATTGCTATATCTCTTTTCCACGAAAAATGTTGGAGGCTTGACAAAAAGGTACATTTTGGGATTATTTGTCCTTGCAAATGTACTAAAAATCTAAAACTTGAATGATACCATTATTTGTTATATCTTGAACCTGCAAACTATAGCCTTTTAAGAAAATGTTCTTGATGAAGCAATTTGTCTGTGATGTCATTAAAGTGAAATAAGAGATAACAAAGTGGCAATTTATCTTATTTTAGATAAAATAGGTTAATATCAGGAAATTGTTTCAGCTAAATTGGTTTGGAGCACAAAATACACTTCTTGTGTGATTATTATTGTGGGCAAGGGTTCACTTCTTGTGTTAATATCATTGTGGGCAAGAAGTTATAATAATGCTCTATCTCATTTTGTAGCATCTTTGAGTCAAATGGGAAATTAAAAGTTTTATTGAAGAACACAGATTTAACATCAAATTCTGTAAAAAGAAAATTTGAAAGAAAAAAATATTTGTCTGGCCAATTTGGCCCCAAATCTTACTAGAATCAATAACAGCTTTAACAAATCAACAACTTAGTCCAACCATATAATTTTGTGTATACAATAACTAAAACAGAAGAAAGACTACTTTATTTATGAACAGACTAGCTGTTGATTTTATCATATTATATTTTCCTTTTCTTTGATTATTGAGTTCTAGTCTAGGCCTAGGTTTTATTTGATACATATTTTGAAGATGTTCAAAATAATTCAAATTTTATGCCACAGCACTCTAACTTAAGTTTTCATCATCTAAAATTTTATGAAACTCGCAGACAGATTCAAATTTGGGCAGTGAGTCACTTACCATTCTTATAACTTGGAAAATTGCAAATTTGTTCGTTTGCACACTCTTACTTAAAGTTTGACTCATTCAAATTTTATGAAACTTATAAACAATGCTAAGAACCACAACAGGCAGACAGAGTTCCAATTTGTGCAGTAAGTCATTTACCATTCTAGAGTTTCAACCCTTTTAACCTAGAAAATCGCAAAGTTTGAGCGGGAGCATTTGTGTCCTCAGACACATTCTTCTTTAATTTACTGAAATTTCACATTAATTATTCAATCTCAACAAAAAACTGTGGCTTCAATCTCTCATCAATTTCCATGAAGTACATATACTTAGTATTCTATTCAAATTATTTGCTGAAATTGTAGGCTCAGGTGGCTTATGACTATTACAGGAAGTGAAATAAGACATATCTGTATAAAAATATTCATGTTTTCAGAATTCTGGATGAAAAAAAAAAAGAACTCCAAACAATTGTAAAACTCATCAAAGATACCTTCAGTATATCAATGTACCAGACACAATCAAATAAACAAATGCAAAAGCCTTTTCAACACATCTTTCCAATTTGGTTTATAAGTTCATTCCCAAGAGAAGTATGTCTCTGGGCAGATATTTTAATAAGACTGACATAATTTACAGCAATATATTTCTCAGTTACATAATATTAAATTCATAAATGTTTGATTGGATTTATTAAAATATCACCATATCAGTATTGAGTCAAAAGATACCCTATTTAGGTAGCAATTTATAAGCTAATTACAAACTGCCAGTGGGAATTAAGCTTATCAGAACAAAATTTCAAGTGTTCAAGTGAATCCACATAAATGGTATTAAGTAATTTCAAAACTTTAGAGACTCAAAAATAGATTTATTGCTCTATTTTTTTCACCATCTTCAAGAAATTGCTTACTTTTTGTGCAGATTATTTGAGGACTGCAATTACCTATTTTTCAAGTATCTCCGACATTTATCCCAAAAAGATTATCACAATAGTTGTATTTATTCATTTCTATTAAAATCATTCATATTCCACAAGGTTGTGAATAGGCATTTTTAAAAAAAATAACAGAGTTAATAATGTAGGCGACAGTTTACACAATTCATTAGCAGAGTTTCCCATATGATTCTTAACTTTTTAATACTATTCTTCTGGTAACCTTCATATGCGCAAGAATACAAGATTTGTTGTTCTAAGCATACATCTGCTGTTCTAAGTATACCTTTGCTCGTATTTCATAGTATCAGAAAACAGGAAGCAGGTTTCAGACTGATCCAAAAAGTGTTACATATTACAACTTATCAGTTGAGTTGCTGACCAAATATGAAGCCGCTAATGTCCTAATAATATTTGATGGATAACGGATGAACAGACTGACCATCAAGGTGAATGCAATATATCCTCACACCATGGGGGTTAATAAAGGTTATGTAGGATGTACAAAGACAAAAAAAAATCAAAAGACATCTTAGGGGTAATCATAAATTTCTCTGCAATAGACAAGTGTCTATTAAATATGTTAAACTGTAAATCAACCTGAATCTATCTAACATTGTGAATAAAATTTAACAGAGAATATAGTACATCTGTCATCAATATCAATCTCTCTAAATGACAAAAAAACCTTCCATATATCAAAAGACAACCACTTATGGAGTTCCTGACTTTGGACAAGTTGTAACATGAATGGCAATTTTTCCTTTGATCTTCGAGTAGGTTAATTTTGTTATTTTTTAGAAGAGTGCATTAACTGGACTGGTTTTTTACTTATTGCACTATCCAATCCCGTCATTGACTTTTTGACATAGGAAAAGCAAAGAATGAGAGGAGCTTAGACCAGTGCATTAACTTCCATCTCAAAAGTTGTTTTAAATGCACTGTCTGGCTCTGCCTCCTTGGAATAATAATCAATGAAAGAACAAAATAAAAAGAAAAATCAATTATCATAAAATTTTCATATGAATTCAAATCAAATGCATACACAATAAATTATCAAAACATAAATTCGTGAGGGGGGGGGTTAACTAGCTCTTACCCATATCTTAACCCAAGATTTGGTTTAAGGTAGTTTGTCGTCACATCAACTTGAAACTTATTAAACATGTTCATTTTGAAGTGGGGGCGAGTTGGTGGCTCAGTGGTCTAAGTAGTCCAACTATTGTATCACTAGCCTGTCGAATCCCGCACGTGCACTCGACTTAATTGACTAGGATTGTCAGTTTCCCTACTGAAGGTTGGTGGTTCTCTCCAGCTTCCTCCACCAATACAAACTGACTGCCACGAAATAGCACATTAGTGCTGAAAGTGGCATTAAACACCAATCAATCAATCATTTTGAAGTGAACTACGTGTATTTAAACTTTTGGGCAAGATTTGGTGGTTCACTGAACATTGAAACGTGATAATTGCAAACAAGTTTCATTTTGATCCATGGAAATATTATATAAAAACAAAAACTCTTCAAAGTAGATTATTCCTGCATTGAAGCAGCTCTATTTGATATGAACATAGCATGCTTGTAAAGTTCAAAACAGGGTAAGTCAGATTTTTAGCATGCTATCTCACAATGTAACAGTTCTCTGGAAGACATGTCACCCTACTATGACACGTTTTTGTGATTCTCAAAGTTGACAAGTCTTTTATCTACTAATGTTGCAAAAAAAAAAAAAAAATACAAAGTTTAAAGCTTTGGCTCTACCCAGCTAGGGATCAAATCCATGACCTCCCATTCTTGTGGAGATCTACCACAATGCAAACCAGTAGTTGATCCAAAAAAAAAGAAAGCTTCTTTCACTGATAGTGAATTTTTGAACCGATAACAAATTAGAAGAACCCATAACTGTTCCATTAGCAGTTAGCATTAAACCAATAAAACACAATTTAACACCATGTTTAAGTGATTTCAATAATCACTGCCACATATAAATACTGTTAGTTATGCCTCTGATCTTGTAGAATATCAATTTAAAATGGACAACACCACAAAATGTTATTGCCAAAAATAGAATAGCACAGAACATGTGACATTCACAAAAGTACATATTGTACATTAAAACATGGGAAAACCTATTCAATTAATTAACTTGTAAAGACTGAATCAGTTGAACAACCCAAAATTATGTTACTCTTTGGAAAAGAAAGAGGCCAATTAATTGCGATAATTGAAATAAAGTAATGAAGCAAGCAAGACAAATATGTAAATGGAAATAAAAAATCGTTACCATAATTAATTGCTTTATTATACAACTTTCTCCTAATGTTAAAATCATTGTTCAAATATTGAATACATTTTGACGAAAATCAGGTTCCAGAATTACAACATTTTTCCTTTGTCAAATTATCATACAGAACCATTGAATAATTCTATTGTTATATAAAAGGAACTAAATGATTATGAATTTTCAAAACTGACAATATTCTATTGAAAAATAAAATGCCGATCCAAATCGGTACAACTGTGATACAGATGGTTCAGCAATTTATCTATCATGTTATCATGCTAGTCTGTAATCAGTTCAAAGAAGAGAATAGAAAGCAGAAATACAAGCGTAATGGCTTTATTCTACACTCCAACCTTTTTAAAGATGCTATATGACTTTACAGATGGAATTTACATGCCTATGTTCAAACACTTTGATGTAACTACTGTTGATATTTCAAACAATAATGTAATGTGCAATGCATTGTTAGAGATAACATCTCTTTTAATTTAAACAATAGAGTAGTAAAACATCTATTTAAAGCATTAATCATTTACAACTGTATAGTGCAATAGAAACAGGACTTAAAAACAACCACAATGTTAAACATATAAAAAAACAAAGAGTGCACAAGCTGAAATACCTCACCTGCTTTACTCATCATGATTGAATTTATGATGAAATTATTTAATACAATGGTTTAATTAGTATCATACAGACTTAATATAATCAATGATCCATGAAAAGATCCTTGTCAGACAGACATGTATACCTTGCAATCATTCCATTCACTAAATATAGTTGACCTATTTTATGCTTATACATGTACATGTAGTAGTATCTGAAAAAACACAGACCAAACAAGGAACCAATGAACAATCGCTCCCTATCCCATATACAATTGACCTTTTGAATACAGTATCTAACAAATGGACTAACCATGAAACTTAATTGCGATCATTGATCCGTGAAATGAAGTTCACGTCAGACGAAACCTGGCTGACTGACATGTACACCTTTCAAGGATAATATATACCAAATATAGTTTTAGCTACTACTCATAAGTGTTCAATAAATTATACAGCATTTTTAAAAAGTTGCTGAACCATGAAAATGAGGTCAAGGACAATGGACATATGACACACAGAAACAAAAACAAGTAGCTGTGTCTCTGTATGTCTTGAGTGCATTTTTTCAGATAACAGAGCTTCATTTCTAAAAGGAATTACCTCTGACCCATCCTGATCTTTCAATAAGATGATAATAATAATCCAAACCTAGCACATAGACACAGGAAACTGAGGGACACCAGTTACTGTACATCTGCTTTGTCTGTACGACAAATGTGATGCCTAATTGACTTCAATCCTGTAATTCAACTGTAATAAATTTAAGTTCAAAATAAAATTGAAATAATTTGAGAAAATAGAATATACACATGCAAATAAGTAGCATTGTCCCACTGTCAGTAAAAAAAAACATTTTAATTATATTCAAATCACAGTGGTTTTTTTTTCAGATGTTACTGTTGGTCAGTTCCATTTTATAAGTAAGTAATTTTCCTGATTATTTTTGATATTTTAATTTCACAGTCTTTTGTACCCTTTTTTGTTTTATATTGCGACAGACATCACAGTCATCTTAATCATAAATATATGATATCTAAACATTGTTCTCAGGCAAACAGAACATCATAATTTCTACATCTACAAGGTATTAAACTGACAGTATCCATTGAAATTCATCAATATTTTCATGAGGGATATCAATGTATGACCACAGAATTCACAAAGTAGTTGGACGGTTTAATATACCAAAAAAAGTTAATAATTTCTTACATCGAAGTACAAAATCATATTACAATTGTAATTTGTTGTTTCCAGTACATGAAACATATCTCCAGTACTTAACAAGGATTGTATATGATCCATATCGAAATATTTCATGACAGACTTTTTTCTAAAAATGATGGAGTCTTCTCAAACCAGACTTTATTTTGTATCAAGTTCTGTGTAGAATCATTTTCAGATTTATTCACTATGTGAAAAAATACCAAAACAATAAACAAAAATGAAATGCTCCGCAGGGCGCAGCTTGATACGACCGCAGAGGTCGAAGCCTGAACAGTTGGGGCAAGTATGGACACAACATTCAAGCTTGATACAGCTCTGAATTTGGATTGTGATTAAATATTTGACACAGCATAGGTTTCTGACACAGAATGAATGTGGTCTAAGAACTTAAAAATTTAAAATTGGACATTTACCTATTATGGTCCAATATCCAAAATCTAAATACATGGATAGATTCAACAAATCAAAGAACCCCAAGAATTCAATTTTTGTGAAAATCAAACTAAGTTTAATTTTGGACCCTTTGGACCTTAATGTAGATCAATTTGAAAACGGGACAATACTGTGCAATTGAATATTTCTTGCTATTGTGCAATACTGTGCAATTAAAAATGTCTTGCTATTGCGCAATACTGTGCAATTGGATATTTTTCTTGCTATTGCGCAATACTGTGCAATTGAAGATTTCTTGCTATTGTGCAATACTGTGCAATTGAAAATTTCTTGCTATTGCACAATACTTAATACAATAATTTTCACATCCTGTTTGGTGTGTATCTCCTGCCATATCATTATTATTTGCTTTTAAATATAAATCAGAAATAACCAACTTAAAATGGAAAATTTTAAAGAAAAAAAAAGGAAAAAAGGAAAAATAAAAATCCCTCCCCCACCAATTTTTGAACCCCTTATGATTCATCACCCCAAACTCAATCCCAGCCTTCCCTTTGTGGTATGGTACCTTGCAGTACAATTTCAGAGAGATCCATACACTTGAACACAAGTTATTGTCTGAAACTAGAAAATGCTTGTTTTTGGCCCCTTTTGGCCCCAAATTCCTAATCTTTAGGGCAATACCCCAAACTCAAACCCAGCTTTCCTTTGTGAAATGGAACCTTGTAGTACAATTTCAGAAAGATCCATACACTTACACACAAGTTATTGTCCTGAAACTAGAAAAATGCTTGTTTTTTGCCCCTTTTGTTGCCCCTAATTCCTAAAATTTTGAGGCAATTACCCCCAAAATCAATCCCAGCCTTCCCTTTGTGATGAGAAACCTTGTGGTACAATGTCAGAGAGATCCATACACTAACACACAAGTTATTGTCTGGAAGTTACAAAAATGCTAATTTTGACCCCTTTTTGGCCCCTAATTCCTTAACTGTTGGTACGATAACCCCCAAAATCAATCCCAACCTTCCGGTATTGAACCTTATGGTAAAATTTCATAGAGATCCATTCACTTAAACTAAAGTTATAGTGCGAAAACCAATGTGTTTTCGGACGACGACGACGCCAACCTTATAGCAATATACGGCGGTCGTATAAAAAATTAAAGAAGAATGTGTCCATGGGACACAGATGCCCCTGCTTGTAAATATATGCCATATTTTGCAATTTTTCCGTTTAAAAAGGGACATAACTCGAGAACAGTGAAAGTAACGCCACCAAAATTCAAACTTGATCTGTGTTTGGTGGCAATAAGGATTGTGTTCAAGTCTAATAACATTTGGTTCAGGCAATATAGAGAACAGAAACATATTTCTGGACATTACAGACGTACAAACAAACAAGGGTTAAAGTCAATGCCCTGCTGACTAGCGACAGGGGCATAACAAAATGACATATTCATTACAATAACAATGACTTCAGCAGCACAAATTATCTACTATGGTACTGTTGTATAACCAATCTTAAGTGAAAATATCCTTTTCTTTGATATTACTTAATTCAAAGAAGTCTTTTATTTCATGATCTTCCACTAATTTTATAATATTAATCATTTATTGTTATACACTTGGAACATGCTCCCAGATTATATTACGCATAAACTAGACTACTGTTCTAGGAAATAAAACATGGAAATTCAATTGACAAGCACAAATCTAATTTCTTTAAGAGCCTCATTACTACCAGTAGAAACATAAATTTATTTTTTGTACATGTAATTTTCCCTGACAGTGATTTAAATTTGTTCAAAATGAACCATAAAAGAATTTTATTTCTATATTTTGAGAGTGAAAACAATGATTTTTACTGAACAAGAAACCTCAATTTCCTTGGAAGATTTTTGAATAGCGATAAAGAGATGTTGGATGAGCAAACCTATTATTTCAAAAGGTTTTCAGCATGGAAACTTATGGTATAGGAAACTGATAAGAGTTTGAGCAATAAATTGTCTTCTTAATTTTTTCTTCACACATTTTCATTTCACATTTGGTAAAAGATATAAGAACATGTGTTGCAAAAATCCATTTATTTATCTAATTACCTTAACATACTGGATGACTGGGAGACAAAAAAGTACAAATGATTTCCTTATTCTTTATCATGCAAATTAAAATGCACAAGACAATGAATGGGTTTATTCATTATCAATCTGAATCATCCCTAAACGTAGTATGACGTAAAAAATAAACAAGTTTGGCTCTAAATTTTAACAATACAATACTAATTAAGTCACTGAAGGGTACTTCTCTGAGCTTAGAACTCCCAAGCAAATTGAATTATATTAAGCTGTACATGCAAATTGCTAATCAATTTAGAAATGTTTGGCTATAATTATTATCCTCAAATCAGTTATTACTTTTGCTATGTTATGGTATAACATGGACATGCAATCACGACTTACCTATAATTATCAGTTACATTGTATAATAAACAGCTGCACCATGAGCGCATGATACGCCCGTTGTCTTGTGTGTGAATTTTTATGCAATAATCATAAATAGTTTCTGACATACGGCCTGACATGCAAAAAGCCCCTTCTTTTTTACAAAAAACTCAATATCTCTAAAATAAAATTTTGAATCAAAACCAAAAAGTATACAGATCTTTAGATTAATATAACTAAGAAGTGTGTAAAATTTTAAGCAATAATCATAAATTGTTTTTGAGATACGGCGCGACATGTGAAAAACCCTCCCCTTTTTTACAAAATACTCAATAACTCAAAATAAAATTCTGAATCATCACCAAAAGTATACAGATCTTAAGATTAATATAACTAAGAAGTGTGTAAAGTTTTAAGCAATAATCATAAACTGTTTTTGAGATACGGCGACATGTGAAAACCCTCCCCTTTTTAACAAAATACTCAATATCTCTAAAATAAAATTTTGAATCATCACCAAAAGTATACAGATCTTAAGATTAATATAACTAAGAAGTGTGTCAAGTTTTAAGTAATAATCATAAATTGTTTTTGAGATACGGCGCGACATGTGAAAAAAAACACACAATTGTTTTAGTTACTAAGTCCCGTAACTCAAAAAGTTTTAATCTTATTTTCACCAAAAAGTATACAGATCGTTTGACCATCATAAGAAACAACTATGTTAAGTTTCATGAAATTTGGATAAGTCGTTCTCAAGTTACGATGCGACATGTTTACGCCGGACAGACAGACGGACGGACACCGGACATTTGTATACCATAATACGTCCCGTCAAAAATTGACGGGCGTATAAAAAAATAAAAGAAGACTGTGTCTGAGGACTTACTTCCCAAATTTGAACTCTGTCTGCAGGTTTTGGTTCTTAGCATTGTGAATGAGTTTCATAAAATTTGGACGAGAAAGAATTAATTTAGAGTGCTGAAACAAAAATGGGACAGACAGAAGGACGGTCAAGGGTAACACTTCATGCCCTTAAAGCCTTCTCAATAATTTTTTCTCTTTTCTAAATTATTTTTCAGATTATTGCTAGAAATTGTAATAATAACCTGATAATGTGTCTCCTTCAGAGCACACATACTGTCCAAGTGCCCCTTGAAAGGAAGATGCTCTTGCTAAGGCATTCTAAACCAAACAAATAAATTTGTTTCTGTAAGACAATAAATTGCTTTGCACTAACAGTAGCATTTTGGTCTTAGTCTTTAGCCTATAACTCAAGAACTACCATAATCAGATGATTAACAATTTTAAATGAACAATTCCCTAATATTCTCTAACTTGCTATGGATACTTACCTAATAATAACAATCATGAACCTTAATTATTGGGCATCAAATTAAAACCCACTGAATGCAGTTTCACATTTTTACACTGTGCATTCATTTACGTTTCGGATATATTTTTCTATGCTTAATAATCCAAGAGAATTTGTATTTTCAGAATACCAATGGACATTGTTGAATAACTGAAAAAAGTTGAAATTAAATGGTATTTAAAATTATCTATGGTTCTGAAAATAATATTAAAACAACTGACCTAAAGCTGTCTTTTAATACGAACCTGGGGTCAAACTTGTTTTCTGTTAAACCACACATGTCACTATGAAATATGATAATTTACAGTGACAGATGTATGATAGACAAAATTGTTACATTTCAAACAGATCCATCAATTCATACATAACATTATTATTGAGCTTAATGATTAAAGTCTGCATCAAAGGTAGGTGCAAATATAGTTACTTCTCTCCGCCTATCATTTTGGATTTTAGGCCCCGTTATCAAATTGGTCCACATTGAGGTCCAAAAGGTCCAACAATAAACTTTGTTTGCTATCATCAAAAATTTAATTGTTGGGGTTCTTTGATATGCTGAATCTAACAATGTATTTAGATTTTGGACTATAATAGGTAAAAGTCCAATGTCAATTTTTTCAGTTCTTTGACCACATTCATTCTGTGTCAGAAACCAATGCTGTGTCAAATATTTAATCACAATCCAAATTCAGAGCTGTATCAAGCTTGAATGTAGTGTCCATACTTGCCCCAACTGTTCAGGGTTTAACCTCTGCGGTTGTATCATGCTGCCCCTCACGAGCATTTAATTAAGATTATTAAGTTTTCATATTTTTAAGACTATTAAGCTTTTCATATTTTTAAGATTATTAAGCTTTTCATGGATTATAAAACTTTTCATATTTACATATATATGTAATAATTTGGCCAAAACAGTAATAGTCAAATCCTTTATTGGTAGAGGCATCAGGTTGAAAGTATCTATCTAGAATCATATATTTTTCAAGCTTATATTTTGCCATAGTTTCAAAACATTGCAAAAATTATATGTTAAATGTAAGAATATCTCAATTTTGATATTAACAATGTTATTGACAAATTATTGGGAGTTATTTCCCTTGTGTTCTGTTGGCATTGGAAGTTTAATGTATTTTACTGATAAAAACTAATCACCTCCTATTGTAGATTTAATTTACTAATTAAATGATAAACAAAATAATCTAACAAGACATAAATATATATTAAACTGTTAAAACTCTCAAATAACTGTTGAAACATACAATTTGAGTAATCGTACCATTAAAATATCAATAATTTTTAAACAAAAGCACAAAATACTGCTAAAATGGTATTTGATAGGTGTAAGGAATTAAGTTATTAAATGCTATTATCGGTTTTTACCAGGTATGTGATTTATGCCACCATTATAAAGCTGTAATTGTAAAACTATAAATATTTCTGATAAAATCTGGGCTTTTCTGTTCATGAAAACAATGGTCACTGCTAGCAGTTTTTCTGTTCTGTTTGAGATCTTTATCTAATCCGTCATCCTGAAAAGGATTATTATAGCATTTAAAAAATTGCTTTGGGGCAAAATCAATGAGGAAACTGAATTCTACGGAAAACAACTTGTTGAGCAGATAAAAATACAATGTGGGTATCTGATTAGACAGGGAAGCAAACAGGGAATTTACATAAATGAAATGAATTTTAATAAAAAGACTGTGCAAAATGCAGATTATTGGCAACAGACTTTTTGTGACAGTATTATGGATTTTAAATGAAGAAGTAAGCATCTTATTTGCATTATCAATCATTCAATTTAGACAATAATGCAAAATTATCATAACAATGCAATTGATGAATCCATTTTCCTTCAATATGGCCACTTTCTATATCACACTATTTGAGAAAAGTAGAGTATATCCTACAGCCTTCAATGGATGGATTGAAAACTTCTATCATAAACTGGTAGGAGTATATCATGTCTTTTTTTAAGTGGTAAAAAAAGAAGATCAAAACTGAATAGCGTTGTTATAATTAAAGTTGCAATGACTTGTACAGGGTGAAATGGTTCTTAGAATATAAATTTGTTTCCAGTGTCTTACTTATAAAATGGTTAAACTCAATGAGCAACGGATACCTGCTTTTATTTACAGTCTATAAATTATTTCTTTTGAAGAAAATTTGTTGATAAATGGTTCTTGACTTTGTGATTTCTAATGGTTAAATGCAATTCAACTGGAAAATTTGCATTCACTTTGTTAGACTGTTTAACACATGTCTTCATTTGAACTTCAAATATCTTTAAAAATATGCTTATATGCAATTGCTTATAAAAGAAGTATTGATTGACGTATTTCTACTGAAGTGAAAAACAGCCTATCTTTCAATATAAGGCACACTTTTAGCATGAACTGCTGCAATTTCAAGTAAAAGAAGATACAATGGGTTATTCCTAAATTCTAACACCAATTAGGATGGATTTAGAATACCTTGAACTTTATTTTGAATATTTTCATTTAAACAAATTTTTACTAAAAGCTGTGCAAAGTTTCTTGATCATGAATTTAAACATAATTACTGTAAGGAAAATCATCAACTTCAGCAACAGGCAGCTTAATGAAGATAGAACAAAGTCCTATCCTTTATCAGATTATGAATATGGTGATGTCCATTAAATGTCAACAAGACATCAAACAAACAATACAAGTTTACCAAAAAAAGATATATTAAGTTTATTTTATGGTTTTAACAGTGGGAATTCCCTATAACCATATATGTTCTTCTGAGTTTCAACAAGTTGAGAATAAGTTACAGAGAATACTGTAAATAAGACCTGGCATCAAATCCAATTTATAAAGAAAAAAAATCCTAGAGGTTCTGCAAAACTATGTGTAGCTCTAGAATGTATCTTAATGTCAACTTATCAGTGCAATACTAAAATAAATGGGGAATGTGTCCATGGGACACAGATGATGCCCCCACTTGCATGTCATATAAAGTTTTAAAGGGACATAACTAAATTTGTACTTGATCTGAGTTCTGTGGTAATAAGTATTGCATATAAGTTTCATAACATTTGGTTGAGGCAAACTTAAGTTAGAGAACGGAAACGAAAAATTCAGCAATTTTTCCATCTGTAAAGGAGCATAACTCTAGAACAGTACAAGTGATGCCACCAAAATTCAAACTTGATCTGTACTTTGTGATAATGAGCATTGTGTATAAGTTTCATAACATTTGGTTGAGGCAAACTTAAGTTAAAGAACAGAAACGAAAAAATTCAGTAATTGTTCCATTTGTAAAAGGGCATAACTCTAGAACTGTTACAGTAACACCACCAAAATTCAAACTTGATCTGTGTTTTGTGGTAATAAGCATTGTGTATAAGTTTCATAACATTTGGTTGAGACAAACTTGAGTTAGAGAACGAAAACGAAAAATTCAGCAATTTTTCCATTTGTAAAGGGGCACAACTCTAGAACGGTAAAAGTGACGCCACCAAAAATCAAACTTGATCTGTGTTTTGTGAGAATTAGCATTGTGGTTGAGGCAAACTAAAGTTAGAGAACGGAAACCAACTTTGGGATGTACGGACGGATGGACGGACGTACAGACGAACAAGGGTAAAACTTTATGCCTCCTCCGCTACGGCGGTGGCATAAAAAGAAGAACAAATTATTTTCAAAATTTTGCTTTAGTTCCTGCTTCTTGCTCATGGATAAGCTTCTATCCAAGTTTTGTTAAATTCTAAGAAGCTTAAACAAAGTTTTTAATGTTTTAAAAAAACTTAAAATGTTGAAAAAGCTGGTGATGAATGTATGATAGCTGTGTCTCACCATCAGGACATTGGTTGCAGGCCAGACAATAAAAAAAAAAGAAATATAAGTTTTTGACTAGTAAATGACCTCCCTACCTTTGGTCTTGATCTATAAAATAGAATTGAGAATGGATACAGAGAATGTGTCAATGAGAAACAACCCGACCAAAGAGCAGTAAACAGCCAAGGCCACCAATGGGTCTTCAACGCAGCGAGAAAATCTCACACCAGTCACTGGAGGCGGGTTTCAGCTGGGCCCTAAACAATAATGTATACTAGTTCAGTGAAATGGACACCACAATAAACTTCCAAACATATAAATGACCCAAAATTTCAAAAACACACAAGAGGTTCCTGAATGATCCTCTAAATGCACACTAAATAAAACAATTGATAAAAAACCTCTAAATCAATGATATTATTAATAGACCATTAAAATCAATGCTTCCTGAAAAGCAGTACTTAAGATAATCTAATATCAAAGAATGACTACATGCCCATAACCATAACAAAATATAGCAGTTGAAAGTAAGTCCCAATTTTGTATTTTTAAACATTGACTTTATATGCATGAGTTGGTTTCATTTGCATTACACATTTTTATGATGCACAAAATACCACAAAATCTTTAAAATGTCCTGAGTATGACATTTCTTTTGTCCACAAACTTCCAAACTGAAAAAATAGTATGTCAGATGATTTCTTAAACATTGGATAATTATTGACAATCACTTTTGCAGAAGTAAATGATAAATTAGAAAATAACAACTTCCCTTCAATGACAAAATCAATGATACAACACCACTGTTCTCTTGCCTTAACAAGTTTCTTCACTTCCGACTAAATGCTTTACATTGTGTGCTAATGATCATATGTCTTTACAGCAATCTAAAAATACTGGCAAAAGACATACAATCTTGTTCAAGTGTTAAATTTTTGAACAAAACAAAATAATTTTTATGTTTTATATATAGGTTCCTTAAAAATTACCATATCTTAAACCTATCAGAGAATTTTGCAAATCATATTTTTGTTTGATCTTCTAGAAAAACATATATATATAATATTTTCATAGATGCCCTCATATTGAGATCTCACTGTTCTTTTCATGTTATCAGAGCCTTTAGATACTAGATTGCTTACAAATGTAATTGGTTCCAATCTCTTGGGTTTATGGTTGGGTACAAGCATACATCTATTGAACTCATGAACAACAATCAATACAAAACAAATATTGCAGACAGCAACCAATTACAACTACTGGATTACAGGTTCCTAGTTTGGGACAGACACTTAAAGAATGTGGTGGAGTTTGATATGTTTTTTCAGTCCCCTACCGACGAAGTTGAGGGGACTTTAGGTTTGCACTCCGTCCGTCTGTCTGTCTGTCTGTCTGTCCATCCATCAGTCCGCAAATCAGTTTTCCAAACTTTTTTTCTTTGTGCTTGAAGATATTGATTTGATAATTGGTATATAGTTTTATCTTGACAAGTTACAGATCAAGTTCAAATTTTGTTCTGGTCTGATTATTTTGTGCAGAGTTATGGTCCTTGGACTTAGGAAATTCACTTAAATAATCAGTGTTCCACACTTTTTTTCGTCATGCTTGAAGATATCGACTTGATATTTGTTACATAGTTTACACCATGACAAATTACAGATCAAGTAAGCATTTTGTTCCAGTACAATGAATTTTTAACCGGTAGGGGACTATGTATTGCCATGCAATACTCTCAGAATGCTTGTTTAGTTTTAAAGTGCTCAACCGTCCTCTTTCCTTAGACAGTGTAACAATATTGCATAAAAACAAACTTTAAAATCAGTAAGAAAGATTGGTAGTGTTTCTTTTTATGAATTTATCAATCTGTGAGTTTCATAATTTGTTTATATCTCGGATTTGCCAACATTATGCTGCATGATTTATGGTATCTCACATTTTGGTAAACCTGATATATTTTAAGGTAAAATGTTTGATCATGTATTTTAGTAATAACACACAAAATGACAAAAAGTCATCCAAAATGCAAAATAGGATTGTTTTTAATATGTAAACTCAATGGTGATGTCTATCTATGTCCATAGTGATATGATCTTGAATATTATACAATGCTATATATTATACAAGTGCTATTAGACTTGATAATTTCTACTGGCATACCCATGGGAAATATTTCACACCTCTATCTCTACTGAAAACACTTTTTTATTGTCTGAACCAATCTTTAAAATTGGTAAAAATGATCATTTCTGACAAGCTGTATGCACAAAATATTAAGTTATCTCAAGCAATAAATTGCACTACAAAATTAAAATGATGGTTGACAGATTCTCCTTCTTCAAAAGAGATGATGGCTTTTACATTCAGTAATGCTTGTTTTTTTCTAGTCAGTTTAATGACACATTCTGGTCATAAAAGATTTTCTTACATGTAGCAACAACACAATAACACAATAATATTCATTATTGACATAAACAATTTTAAGGTCATCTTGTACTGAGATTCCTGATTTAATATTAAGTTTTATCAATATACTATATATAATGCTTCCTTTTTGATTGAGAAGGATATAGGAAAAATGCATTTTCATCATTATCCTGACACTGTGGTCAGAAAATTGTTAATTTATTACTGATATATAGTCAAAAATCCATTATCCCTGGTGACATTTTTTGTAATAAATTTGACCTTTTTATGTCTGTCTAATACTGGTTTTATACAGAAATCCTAATTATACATCTTGTCCAATTTGCAATTCCAGAAACTTATCTTCAAGCTATAAATTCAGTATAATAGAAAAAAGCAGAATTATCTATGTTGCTGCATGAAACCAGTTCAAAATAATTTCAAATTAATGTGGATTCATTGTGTTGCAAGTATTTGGATGCAGGCAATTAACAGATAATGACTAATTTGAAAACATCTTTGGAAGAAATAGTTATCTAGATATTCCAAATGGCAATATACCAAGGGATTACGTTTATTCTTAGTTTTTTGTATTAAAAAAAATGGCTGCTTCTGGAAAGAGAATCTTGCAGAAATCTACTGAAAGTGCAGCATATTATATTACTGTAACAACAAATGATAATTGTTTGATAAATAGTAGGAACACTAACAGAATGAAGGCATACTATAACATATGAAAGTTTGACTATTCTGCTAACCTTTACTATTACTTATAAAATAACTAAATCGAAGAATTCACATATATAAAAAAAAAATTCATCAACACGTCAATTGTCAGTCACACGATTTGAACATTTTTGATATTTGAATAATTAAAATTAGTTTTTGTTTTATTACATTAACCATGGGCTTTTTAATGAAAAAAAGTATAAACTACAAGGCACTATATCTTTTTCTACGCATTTACAATTTGCTTTGATGCAAAATCATCAACATTGTCTTGACAACACCCTTTGTAGTATGATGTCAGAGGAGTGAAATAATCAGATTTTTTTCACATGTGGAATTATCAGTTTTTATTTAACTGGGAAATCAGTCTTACGTTGCAATCAATGTAATAAATTATATTCATATCTAGTAGATTTTTGTTAAATCTAAAGCCTAGTACCTCAACATGTGCTTGACAACCATACAATAGTTATGTTACACTAAAAATCAAGTCAAAGTAAGACTTACTAATTTAAGGATGATGCGGCACACTCACCTCCAATAGGTCATCCTCCAGTAAAAAACATTTACATGAGGACAGTTAATCATTTATTAAGCATATGACCCCTCTTTTTGAAGTACATGTATATTGATGTCAAATGGTTTCAAACATTTAGTAGCTTTGTTCTGATAATAGTTTTGTTTTAGAAAAGTAACTAGACACAAAAAATGCTTCACATATGAAAATGTTTTACATCAGAATAATTGATGTTCATTAAGCATCCAAACTGTCACTTTCCAATACATGTATAACCATATTAAAATGCTTTAAACCCTCAGATGCATTGTTCTGAGAATAGCTTTGTTCTAGAAACATCTAAAGAACCAAAGTAAAAGATCAAAAGATGAAACATATAAGTATGATTTATATCAAAAGTATTTGATCTTTAATCCAAAGTCTAACCTTTTTAATGTTCTGATAGAATGGTATATTGTCATTTATAATAAAAATAATCCATCTCTCTAGCACAATCAAATGAATCACATAAGAAAAGGAGAAAAAAATATCTCTTTCTTGCAATTCAAAATAAAGTTTTTATTAACATTTTGATAATTTTTTATGCCCTACAATTCTAACCTAGAATTTCATAGATTATGTTCAGGTACCAATTTGTCAATCCCTACCTAAATTACAATCGCCACATAGCCAAAACAAAGAAAATTTATCCCAATCATCTGCCTATACTTGAAATCAAACCACAAATTCTTTCCAAGCTTTTAAGCATCATAATGTTAAATGTAGCATGTTGGACTTATCTCCTCAAAGTTAATGAAAGGGTCTATCCAATGACCACAAAAATCACCACAGTCTGAAATACCGATACTTGATTCATCAAGTATGGTAATTTGAATACAAATGGGATAGCCATTAAATTTCTTCTGTCTGATCACCTTCGTTAATATCTCCACACAGTCATTGATCAGCACTGGACACACACAAATTCTCAATCCATCAATAATCATTTTTTTAACAGTTTTACTTACATCTTTTTAAGTTTAAAGACCATGGGGAACCTAACATCTACCCCTGTCCACTCAAATGAGCCTGGACATCTTTAAGACTCAAGATTTATTTTCAGATGCAGAAATTTTGATACAAGTCATACCTTAATTGTTATGCTATAAACTACATAGACAGACATTATAAGACTTGTTGCAATACTTCTCTGAGCATACAGAAGACATCTTATCTATTTCGTAGTATAATGGAACTAAATTGTAGATCTCAATATATTTAAATATTGAAAACCTCTTATTTATGCTCCATTCAAATCTCATACTGGTAAATGCAGAAACCAATAAAATGCTTCCCTGAGCGCAGCTGGATATGATTGCAGAGGTCCAATCCTGAACAGTTGGGGCAAAAATGGACACAATATTCACGCTTGGTACAGGTCTGAATTTGGATTGTAATTAAATATTTGACACATAATAGGTTTCTGACACAGAATAACTGTAGTCAAAGAACTTAGAATTGGTTATATGATTTGAATTTATATTCAATTTTTTGCTTTTGTGCAATACACCATGCTGTTGTGTATTGAACCCCCCTCCCTTTATTTTGCAAAAAAAAAAAATATTTGAAGAAATTTTCTTTTTAATTTCTGAAATCTGAAATGAGAAAAAAATTGCCTAAAGTTATTGTGTGAAAACCAATGTGTCTTCGGACCACGACGATGATGCCAACATCATACCAATATACGACCGCAAAAATAAAAACAGATAAGAGTTTTAAGAGAGACATCAGTTTGGCTGAAGTCATTTCAGTATCGACAGACATGCTAACACTACAACCCCTGCTAGTAATATTAGGGGCTATAGAAAGAGATTACTATAGACCCACACTGGTGACAAGTTTTTCTTTTTGCCTTCCTTCTTTTTAATTGCTCAAGCTAGTAAACACAACATCCATTTTCCACAAATAAATACTATACTAGATCAATTTGCTTTGTCAACAAGATGATATTTTACAAGCCAATACAAATCTGTGTTAATTCTCACCATGAATGTTAATACAAATGTCTAAATTGTACATTTACCTTCTTAATCCTTTAATGTTATTGAAATCAAGGATGTCAGTCATGAAATCAACACATTTCTCTGTTGCTTTAATGCTATTGATTGTCAAGTCTGAAAATAAAAAATAAAAGTTATTTTCACAAATCAGCATACTAAAAGTTCAGTCTGATAAGTTCAGATTTAATAATGTTTTAATTTAACTCCTATATGTCTGAAGATGTCTCTATTGACAATGTAATGCAACATCAACAATTTATTTGTTCAAGTTAAACCCCACATTGTTAAAGTGCACCTAGCTATAATCAAGTTTGCAGTTGTTTTTGTGGTATTCCTTTTACTGGTAAAATGTACTTTTCTAAAATGTCAACAATGGTTCAACTTATATTTACACTAATAGTTTGTTTGGTGCCATCAATGACACTCTAATTAGAGAATGTTTCCATCAATAATTGTATGCATTTGGAGTCTATTCTTTCCAAACATATATTTCCCAACTAACCATCAATGAACTAATATGTATATCATAACTAGAGTCCCTAAAAGATAATGAAAATGTAAATTGTCTAAGGCAGACAGACAATGGACAATGGAAAGACCAAGGAAAATATGTGATGACAACAGAAAAATAGCTCTATGGGCATTAGATGACATAAAAAAGGAATACTGTTTTTACTTAATAATATCCTTCTTAAAGATTGAAGATTGTTTGACTATTTGAAATTTCTGGTTAAAAACACCAAAACTAGTCAGAAAAGTTTGCAGAGAATGAATTGTTTGTTGCTAATAAAAATATCTATAAGGATCATAATTTATTGCTACATATTTTTATCAATTATTCATATTCACAATATATATAGTGTCAATTTCTTTTTTCAAATAAATAAAACCAGCAATTATTTAAACCATACCTGTTTGCAGGATGTACACATCAATGTGCAAAAACAGTGTTGATTTATTAAGTGGGCATAGCTAATACATTTGTAGTTCTATAATGCTGGGTTGTTTTCATACCAATTGGAAACATATGACAGAAACAAATAACTGTTTAAGCCAACAAAAGATCAGCATTTATATGAATTGAACACCTACTGTAAATATTGTGCAAAGACTTGAGAAACTTCAGGATCTTCCCTAAATTTTTATTTCAAGTTGTGTTCATACAAGAGCACAATTTTTGCCTATATATGTAGAAGGAATCAATATTGTTGCATGATAAGAGGTGTTAAGGTAAAAGCTGTTCAGTCCTATTAATTTTATCTATAATGAATATTTCAAAACTTTACTTAAAATTTAGATAGGACATTGTGATAGCAATATGTGTCATGATATTTGGTAAAGCTTAAAGTACATGTGCTTTAAGCCTTTAAACATGTAATTCTTAATATGCAAATGCAAAAAATTGCAATTAAACAAATTTCCAAACTTAAAAGATATACATAGAAGTACATGAAAACCAGATTCATGACAAAACTATGTTTGAAACAGAAGAGCTTATTGGACAGAACAACATGCATAGACATATCTTCAAGTTTTTTTCAAACAGTAGTACAATTTTGGCTAAAAGAAGCAATCAATGTTGTTGCACAGTAAGAGGTGTTGATTAAAAGCTGTGCAATCCTATTAAGATTATCTATAATGAATATTTCAAAACTTTACTTAAAATTAAGATATGACATTGCGATAGCAACATGTGTCATGATATTTGGACTTCTGTAAAGATTACAACTAGAACAATGTACTTTTAACAGTTAATTTTAAAGATGCACACAATATAAAATAATTGGCCATTTAACTAATACTCAAACCTTAATAGATATATTAGATTTAGTGTTGAATAAGGAAGTACATGTGACCCAGATTCTCAACAAAACAATGTTCTAAACCAAAGAGTTTATTAAACAGATCAACATGCATAGAAGTATCCCAAAAAACTTAAATGGCTGTTTCTCCATAATGCTATCAGATCTCAAACTTTGCCCTAATACCTTGAAATTGTATACTAGGGCAACAAGGTACCCTATGGTCAAGTATTTTACCAAATTGAAGACGAGTTGCACAACTGGAGTTTTATAGTGTCTAAATCTACATGAGATTAAAATCATATCATTTGTTTAAACTTAAATCATATCATTTGTTTAAACTTTATTAAGTTCTACATTTAGGAAGTACACCACTAATTCATGGCCCCATTGCTTTCTATGTTAAATTCCTCAATTTCAAGCAGACACAGCTCTTTGTTTTAAGTTCAAATAAAGTGACAATCATTGCATGTCAAAGCAACACTTCATGGTGTCTTGTACTGAAAAATCAACATACCTTTAATGGCATATAAGAAAGAACTGGTTCCCGAACTTGGGATGTACCAAAACAAGTACTTCAGATCTGACAAACAGGCAAATGTACCCTCTTTATAAAATTTGGTGCAGTTTTTAATATTCAAAATTATAAGTCAAAAGTGTTCTACAATGATCACTAGTCATTCAGCTTTCATTTGATACCAACAATACCTAAATATTCTACATATTTTGAAAGTTACACTCATGTGTAGGAACTATTTTGTGTTAAATATGTACTACTTTCTGGTATGTGCTTTCTGGCCGGGCGAATTAGTGGTGTTACACCTATAACAGAACCAAACTTGCTATATTGACTTCAGCATTACTTCATTTCATTCTATGATCTATTTCAAGCATTAAAAACATGTAAAGCTTTAGTCCAAATACTATTTTACTAATTTTAAGCTCAAATTGACTGGTAGTAACATATGGGTTATTCAAAGAAAACTGCATATGGATATTACTAATGGCCAATATACTTTTTATTCTCAATATCATTGTTATATTTAATAATTTCTAATACGAAAACAATGTGCGTACCAATAGTCATATTTCACTAGAGTTTGTTCATTTAATAAAAATATATTAGACCAGACCTAAGACATAATTGAGAATATTGTCCCCTTTTTCTTCAAATTGGAAAAGGGACATTTTGGTATAAACCATACTTCTGTGGTACAACATAGATTATTAAGAGCAATTTATATATCCTCAGCTGGATAACTTGCTAAACTGGTTCAAAATTGCATGTACAGTGAGATTTTGGAATTCTTATATGAGTATATACCAATTGCCTAGATTGTAAAAGGCTACCATAAGAAAACCAATAAAACTTGAAAATCATAGGATTATTTGACCAAGAGCTATTTTTTACCATGAACAAGTCATAATATACATGTTTTATTGATTGCAATCCCAAATAATGCAAAATAAGAACTTGGAGTCAAGTCTTAACTGCATGCATGTTGTGTGACCATAAAGGCCAAAATACCTGATTATGTCAATTTAAGAGCTGAAATTTCCATAAACAGACTTGTTCATCCAAAAGATGATTAAACATGATTACTTACATTGAATATGACTTATTTTCATTGGAATAGGTACAACTTCTAAAAATTGAATTTCTGATGATTCTCTGTAATAGGAAGTACACCACTAATTCATGGCCCCATTGCTTTCTATGTTAAATTCCTCAATTTCAAGCAGACACAGCTCTTTTGTTTTAAGTTCAAATAAAGTGACAATCATTGCATGTCAAAGCAACACTTTATGGTGTCTTGTACTGAAAAATCAACATACCTTTAATGGCATATAAGAAAGAACTGGTTCCCGAACTTGGGATGTACCAAAACAAGTACTTCAGATCTGACAAACAGGCAAAATGTACCCTCTTTATAAAATTTGGTGCAGTTTTTAATATTCAAAATTATAAGTCAAAAGTGTTCTACAATGATCACTAGTCATTCAGCTTTCATTTGATACCAACAATACCTAAATATTCTACATATTTTGAAAGTTACACTCATGTGTAGGAACTATTTTGTGTTAAATATGTACTACTTTCTGGTATGTGCTTTCTGGCGGGCGAATTAGTGGTGTTACACCTTTAGATTTTTATTTCATTGTAAATTGCTGTATAATAACACACCTCAGAATGCACTCCTATTCAGTGCAATGCCCAAAGCAGGCCAAGACAATACATTAGTAAATTGTAGGACAAGCCTCATTAACTTTTTTTTTAATTAATTCAATAATCTAACTTGACTCAGCATGATAAGTCATTTTCAAATATCTTGTCTGTAAATATAGTCTATATACAGACTGCAAATGTAGATTTAAATCAATTTGTCTGCTGAGGCTTCTGACTATTTCCTGAACATGTTGAAAAATCTTGACAAGATCTTTTATCATCCTTTCACTGACTTTTTTCCCTGTCTCCAAATTAAGAAAAGTATATATTTTGTAATTGACAGATGACATGATAGTGGAAAGACTAGGCTGAAGTGACATACCCAATATTTTTGGCAGCAGACACCATATATATTTGTCTATCCTAAATCAGCAAACCTGTTCTTACATTTATTTTGCTTAAATGAATGAATGAATGAATGAGAGGTTTGTGTAAACATTTAACAATAAAACTGCAACAGATGTTGATTTTTTACTGACTAACCTTTAAAAGGGGATTGAAAAAATTATTTTTCTCTAGTCTACCCAAAATTATTGATTGACAAGTAACAGAATAGTTCAACAGTAAAAAAGAAAAGGTAAATTCTGACAAGCCTTTTATTTCTTGGAAAAAGGTTGGGACAAAATATGATCAAATATTGCAAAACTACACACGAGAATGACATTGCACAAATGAAATACAATATAGCTAAAAATATATGCTCCTCTCCTAAATAGTTTTAGATTTCTCTAGTAATTATCATCAAATAGTAACAAATCTACTTAGTATAATGATATGTCCTGATTCTATTTCCTAATTCCATGACTAATCAACCTGTCAATTTCAATATGTCAACTGTGTAGTTAAAAAACAATTAAGAGTTACTGTAAATTAAGAAATTATTTGGCATTTAGTATTGCGACTTTTGAAAAATGGACAAAAATGCTAGATTAACAAGTAAAACTGTGAGCTACTGCTCACTGATGATACCCCCGCCGAAATATTTTGGTAAACAGGAAGTTGTTGAGCGATGACTCTGAAAACGCATCACACGGTATAGCTGACTTATATAAACCCTGAAACCAAATTTCAGAAATCCTTGTCAAGTAGTTCCTGAAAAAAATGTGACGAAAATTTTCAACTTGGCTATCATGTATAAAATAATACAAGTGTTCGGTAAACAGGAAGTTGTTGAGTGATGAATCTGAAAACGCATCACACGGTGTAACTTATATATACCCTGAAACCAAATTTCAGAAATCCTTGTCAAGTAGTTCCTGAGAAAAATGCGACGAAAATATTCATGGGACGGACGGACTGACTGAGGGATGGACTGACGGAGGTAAAACAGTATATCCCCACTTTTTTAAAGTGGGATATAATTATTGCGATTTGAGCAAAAGCTGCATACAGATATATGTATCAGATATCAGAATGCAAGTTTTATTATTGCGGTACTCACACAATCGCATTATTCACATTAATAAAAACCTCACAATAAATTCTGAATTTACAGTAGTTCGAAATGTGATGTAAAACACAAACAAACTATTATATACATTCCAGTTAAAAGCTGGCTTTAAAACAAATACATGTATAAACAATGTAAAATGTAAGATATTTACTTTATTTGAACAGGCGTGAAACTGTTGTTTTGCGGCAAGTACCAAGATATCATGCCTTAAAGTCAAACTAATGCAAGAACATTAGAGTTGAGATGTATTTTTTGTAAGGCATCCCCTCAACTTTTGTCCTCAGAGTGATTCCTGGAAATATGTTCATACTGCACATAAATGAAACTACTTTTTTCCTTGGTCAGTTTTTGGATACATTACTAACCCAGTCAAGTAGATAACAAAAGTTTAAACCTCATGTGGTTTAAAACCTTCACATAATAAACCAGTAATTTTAGGAGCTACGAATGCTAAATAAATCATACTGACTGTGCTAGTAGGTTTGATAAGAACAACACCATTATCATGGGGTTTATACAAAATAGGCAAAAAAAATACAGAAACAGTTTTTATCTCTATTGGATCATGAGTTACAAAATTTCCCCATTCTTATTAGTTAAAAATTTTCAACAGGGCACATGTTGAATATCTTAAAATGAAGTATCTTGAGCAGAGAAACTAGTAACTCAAATGCAACAGAAGGAGAATCTTAATGTTATCCTAAATATACCACATTCACTGCCAACATCTTCTGTGTTACAATTTGACTTACTATTATATTTTTCATGAGAACTGTGAAAGCAAAGGTATTTTGTTAAAAAATTATGCATGTTGATACTTCAGATACTTAAATAAAATGCTTCGTTGAGCACAGCCTGATAGGACCGCAGAGGTCGAACCCTGAACAGTTGGGACAAATTTGGACACAATATTCAAGCTTGATTCTGTCTGAATTTGGATTGTGATCAAATTTTTGACATAATATAGGTTTCTGACACAAAATAAATGTAGTCAAAGATCTTAAAAATCCATTGCGCAATACTGTGCAATTGAAGATTTCTTGAAACTTTTCAAAAATTCGAAATTTTAAAAATTTTGAAAAAAAAATATGAATCCCTTAAAAAAATCGGGAAAAAAATTCCCCTCCCCCCAATTTTTTGAAACTCCCCTTGGAGCAATAACCCCAAAACTCAATCCCAGCCTTTCCTTTGTAGTATGGAACCTTGTTGTACAATTTCAGAGAGATCCATACACTTACACACAAGTTATTGTCTGGAAACTAGAAAAATGCTTGTTTTTAGCCCTTTTTTGGCTCCTAATTCCTACATGTTTGGGGCAATTAACCCCAAACTCAATCCCTTTGTTATATGGAACCTTGTGGTACAATGTCAGAGAGATCCATACACTAAGAAGTTATTGTCTGGAAACTAGAAAAATGCGTTTTTGGCCCCTTTTCGGCCCTTAATTCCTTAACTGTTGGCCCCATAACCCATAAAATGAATCCCTACCTTCAACTTGTGGTATTAAACATTGTGGTACAATTTCAGAGCAATCAAAATACTTATACACAAGTTATTATCCTGAAACTAGAAAAATGCTTGTTTTGGGCCCCTTTTTGGGCCCCTAATTCCTAAACGGTTGGGACCATCATCCCTAAAATCAATCCCAACCTTCTTTTGTGGTATTGAACCTTCTTAAAAAATTTCATAGAGATCCATTCACTTAAACTGAAGATATTGTCCGGAAACCAATGTGTCGTAGGACGACGTTGCAGACGACGACGACTTCATACCATTAATGATCCCAAAAAATTTTTTGCGATCGTATAAAAAGGTTTGATTGATCATGAACAGACCAAGAATTTTTAAATAACTGAAGAACGGTAAAAGTGACGCTACCCAAATTTGAACTTGATCTGAGTTTTGTGGTAATAAGCATTGTGTGTAAGTCTCATAACATTTGGTTGAGGCAAACTTAAGTTAGAGAACAGAAACTAAAAGTTTTGCAATTCATACTTGATCTCAACCCAAAGGCAATCTAAAAAAGAGGCTGAATATACAAAAGGGACATTCAAAACTCACAATTCCAGGAGAAACTGACAACCCCAAGGCAAAAATTAAAAAAAAACAACAAATAAAGACAAACAAGTCCACAAAGCTTTACACAGAAAACTAATGAATGGTATAAGCAGAGTGACCTGCTCCTCATGCAGCACTCTTCATGTTGCTCCACTTGGAACCCTTGATTCAACAGCTTGCTTTAAGCCGTCTTAGTCTAACTTTGAATACATACAAAACATTTTACTATTTTTTCCCTTTTGTATTGCTACATTTATGTCTAATTACAGAAAGCAGTTGATTGAAAAATACAACTTTGCTAATATTTGTAATGTAATTTTGCTATTGAAATTACAGACACATTTCTGTTAACGATTCTATTCTTGAAATGTTTTACCATAATAGAATTATTATTTACTAAAGTAGCTCTGGATAGAATGCTCAATAATTCATAAATAAAATGTAATATTCATTTAAAGGATATGTATCATGTTTGATTAATTTAAATGTAACCACTACATACCGAATCTCAAGGCAAAATCAATCTTTTTTAAAAGAAAACTCAATTAAATTTGATACAAAAATTGATTTTGTATATGTAATTACCATGACGATAAATAAATTATGCAAAAAGATAAATCAAATTTGCCTCTGATAACAAAAATGCTATCATCAGTTTTCCCACTGAGCTCAGATCACATACAATAATCAAGTAGCCAAATGGTTATTTGAAATAAATCTACTGGGTTTTAAATGAAAAGAAGCTTTATTGAGTGAGTCCATATACTACACACACCTTAAATAATTAATTTGGAATATTTTACAATTCCCCTTATCAAACAAACAGTTGTTTATTTTCAGAATTTTTTTATTATCAAATTCATCATCCAATTTTATAGAGGAAAGGACAAAGAATGTAGGTCCTATAACAATGGCAACAAGAAATAAATTGTGTTATTTTTACAAGTTCCTTTCAAGAAAAAAAGGTTCCACAATTCCGATTTGTCTTTCTATGGAACTCACCCGTAGAAACCTTCATTAAAATTTGAAGAGGATTTTACAAAAAATGAAGGAGCTTAAGCATGGCAACAATAAAGCTATGCATGGTTGGACAGACTCATGGACTGATGGAAGGGGCAAAAAAGTATATGTATATATTTTTTACATAATTAGGCAGGTACAGTAATCTTTTTCCCCTACCAAAAAAATCAAATCAAATCAAAATATGCTGCTAGTCTAAAAACATTTTCTGGTTTATAGAATGTTTTCTATACTCAGAGTCTATTTTCTCCTTCACATATGAAATAAAAGTATTTTTTCTCATACTTTCACTGGAAGGTTACTTAAAGTTACTCTGTGCACCACTCTTACACACATACCAAGTTGTATCAGATTGGGTAATTTTTTATTTTATGAGTAATTTTGAAGGATTATAACATGGGTATACATATATTTTCTCTAAGTAAACAGAATTAAGTACACATAGCCAATCTTAAAAGATTTTACAATGAAGAGGACATAATGCCTGAATTCTATTAAGGAACTGATATATTATGAAGTTATTTGATTGAACAATTAATCTATAGTCATTACAAGATACAAGCTTCTTGACAAGAAAACTTTCTCTCTCCCATCATCTACTTGGATGGAACAGACACTGGGCAAACAGCTACAACCATCAATTTATTGCATGGTCCATACTACTGGACATAAATTACCACAATCAATTTACAAAAAGTACAATAAAAAATAGTAAGAGACTAAGAGTACTTACTATTTATTCTGTCATCTCGTGTTATGGTTGAATCAGTTAGCTGAAGTTCAGTTGTAAAAAGGGCATTTACTACTTTACCAGACTGACATGCACTTTCAGAAATAAAATTGATTGTTGCTGTGTGCAGAGATCTTTTTCATTTGTTTCATATAAATATCTGCACATCTTTTTCATTGTTTCACATAAATACAATTTCACTCAAAGTGGAAGATACACAATGGAACATAAAAAAACAATACAAAATTTAGTCCCTTTTTTCTGAAAGTAATAATCAGTGATTTCTTTTGTTGAAAGAATGTTATATAGATAATAAGAAATGGAGCCATACCAGACAATAGTTAATAAATACCCTTGCCCGCTCACTTTTATCAAATTTGACTTTATCTTGAAATTTTGGACACTCACACATATCTTAAATAGAATCTGGAATAGGTCTGAAAATATAGGTTATCATGATCAAGTTTTTATATCAAAGATTGTCCACTAACAGAATAACATTCAAATCTGACATGTAATTCCTTAGCCTTCAAAACAAATGTAATTTAGATTAAAGAAAAATAGAGCTACAGCAAATATATACAAATTTTACTTAAAAATCACTCTAGCATAAAATATAGGTCATGATCCAGCTGTTGTACTGTCTATTTCTTATTATTCAACAGTGCCAATGGACAAAATATCAGTTATTTGATTACAGAGTTGCTTACATCTGGACATTTGTGCAAAAATAAAAGAGTCAATTATGCATGAAACCAAAGCTCATGTCTTCTGGAAAAATCTTCTTCTGTAACTTGTAGTTCCTTAGATCTGGACCAAAACAAATATTTAGCCAAAAACATATGGTCAAGGTTAATATAATTTTTTTTTAAATTTCATTATTATGAAAAATATATCTACACAGACAAACTAATATATATTTGCATTGAGTAACTGCAATTGCTTTACATAGAGTACAATGAAGCCAATTTTTGACAGCCCTTCTTTACTATCCCAGAACTGTACACCAGCAAAATATAAATTCTCTACTACTCATAATTACTTAGATGTCAATCTTAAGTAAAAGCTGAATCAGAGTCACTATCAGTATTGTAATTTTATCAGCAAGTTAGCTTTAAAGCATCAAAGGAAATCTTGAATAAGTTGATAAATCATAAATTTGACATTTGCCTTACACCATGTTATGCAAAGTTTACTTTGTCTTCTGTCTGTATTTGACATATGCAAACACACATAATGGTAAAACTGTCAACATTTATCAAGTGGACAAAGATTATCTATTACCATGAAGAATGTGTGAACTGTTGATCAACTCTTCCAGCTTCTAGAATACCAAAGATATCAGAAAAAAAATATGAATGGCATCTTTACTTGTCAAAATTTTCCTATTGGAATTTTTCTAATTTTTCAATTTGTAAAAATTCTAGGCTAAGACAAAGTTTCAATCCCATTTTGCTCTTTATTTTCTTGCAGAAGATAACAAAAAGTAAAATAACAAAAATACCAAACTCCAAGGAAAATTCAAATCAAAAAGTTCCATATCAAATGGCAAAATCAAATGCTCAAACACATCAAACAAATGGAAAACAACTGTCATATTCCTGACTTGGTACAGGCATTTCCTTATGTAGAAAATGGTGGATTAAATCAGGTTTTATAGCTAGCTAAACCTCTCACTTGTATGACAGTCGCATAAAATTCCATTATATTGACAACAATGTATGAACAAAACAAACAGACATAATAGGTAAAAATGTCAAAAACAAGTGCTTGTTTCTTTTCCGTTTTTGAATTAAACGTTGTTATAAATTTTACTCGAAATCAAAGCTTAACACCATCAAAAAATTTGTATGCACAATTTTTAGTCTTTACCTATCTTTTGCAAAAGTTTTTTTTTCTGTACTAAGAGTAATCACAATTTTACATATCATTCTAGCTCAGACTACTTCAAACTCAAATAAAGTTTTTTTTGCAATGTTTTTGAAAGTCACCAAATACTAAAATTCCACCAGATTCCTTAGGTCATACTGCCAAAGAATTTTGTTTATTCATCAAAGACAAATCCAGAAACTTCTGAAATGTCATTCTGGGAAAGGGAGTTTTTAAAATCTTACTTTTCGTAACTTTTGTGTGAAATTTTTAAAAATCCTAAGACTAGACAAAATGATGCCCCCACACTCCACTCTGAAGTAAGTGTATTATAACAAAGTCTATGTAGGACTGTCTTTGAGATATTATTGTGTCTGGGAGATGCAAAGTGTTATTTTAAAATACACAAAGTTGAGCATGGGAGCACATAGGTCTATGGTTCACTGAAGGAGGAGTTATCCAGGAAATGCTATGCACCTGTTGTTGTCTGTTCTGTGGTTGGGTTGTTGTCTCTTTGACACATTCCCCATTTCCATTCTCAATTTTACCTCTTATGCATGTAAATACTCCAAAAAATGACAAAGTTCAACTATCTCCCGAAAGAGCAAATATTAATAAAAATCAAAACCCTGACCACATGCACACCTTCAATATATGTACAAACAACTAGCAACATAAAAACTTCCTAGCATTCAAACTGTAGGAGGTGTTACCTGGAATAGCTATATATAGATATATATATATACCCATAATGGGATGGACGGAAGGACAGAGGGAAGGACGGACAGACGGATGGATGGACAGGGGTAAAATAATATGCCCCCAACTTTCAGTTGCGGGGCATAAAAAGAAGGTTCTACATGCCAGTGTTCTAGTACTTTTCGCCTCAGTTGACAATGTTTTCTCGGGTAACAATCTGCTCTATCACCCTCTCAGCTATGTGTTATTTGTATAGTATCCTATGACATACATGAATTATAATTATTGAAATTTAATAAATGTTTTATGAGTTATCAACTTTGAAATCAACATCTTCATCACACAGCTTTCAATTATGACTCAACAATTTCTGCCTAACTATAGTGTTTAAAATTTTACTTTCAAATTCAAAATGCAATTCTTAATTTGTCTTAATCAAATTCTGATCAAATAAGAAATATTCAGATATGTGAAATATTCTCAGAGAATAATTTGAAGTTACAAACTATTACACAGTACATATAACTATTAAATACATACATGCTTTTGGGTTTTTTAAATCATACAAAATGAAAGCAAGTGATGGTCAGTCATGTTAAGAACGAAGAGTTAGGCATCACTTCATGGAAATGTGAAGGTGACAGACACTTGCTTTTATTTCATTATAATTTTTTTTAAACCAGCATTCAACTCTATATTGACAGTGTTTTTTCATCTTTTATTGACAATACTAATAAAATGCTCCACTGTGCGCAGCTTGATACGACTGCAACGCTCGAACCCTGAACAGTTAGGGCAAGTATGGACACTAACATTCAAGATTGATATAGCTCTGAATTTTGATTGTGATTAAATATTTGACACAGCGTAGGTTTCTGACACAGAATGAATGTGGTCTAAGAACTGAAAAATTTGAAATTGGACTTTTACCTATTATGGTCCAATATCCAATATCTAAATACACGGTTAGATTCAGCATATCCAAGTACACAAAGAATTTAATTAATTTATTTAATAATCAACAATATTAGCTAAGTTTATAAAGGGTTCACTTATTAAAATATATATATATATATATATATATAGCATTCTGAAAATTAACTTATACAGAATAACAAACAAACCTACCACCAAGTTCTTCAAAAATTTCAAAAAAATTTCAAAAAACAATATCATTCCTCATTAATACAATTGTCTTTAAAAATTATAAGAATTACCTGTAATTATTTTTCAAAATATCTAATAATGAACAGTAATTTCAAACTATATTTATACATAATTTCTTCTGTAAAACTACATTTGATGCTGTATCTATTTTAAACTATGACTCTACTTACAATTTCTGCTAATTGTACAATACAGCTCTGAATTTGAATTGTGATTAAATATTTGACATAGCATAGTTTCTGACACAGAATGAATGTGGTCTAAGAACTTAAAAATTTGAATTTGGACATTTACCTTTTATGGTCCAATATCCAAAATCTAAATACATGGTTAGAATCAAGCATATCAAAGAACACCAAGAATTAAATTTTTGATGAAATCGAACAAAGTCTAATTTTGGACCCTTTGGACCTCAATGTCGACCAATTCAAAAACAGGGCCCAAAATCCAAAATCTAAATACACGGTTGGATTCAGCATATTTAAGGACCCCAAAAATTCAAGACTTCTAATTAAACTACATTGAAATTAGTCAAGAAATTAGCAATTTATACAAAGTATTAGAAAAGTATTGTTTTTGGCCCCTTTTTCTTAAACAGTTAGGTCCATAACCCCCACTATCAATTCCAACCTCCTTTTTTGGTACGGAACCTTGTGGTACAACTACATAGAGATCAATAGACATATACTCAAGTTATTGTCTGGAAACCGGAAAATCCTAGTATTTGGCCCCTAATTCCTAAATGGTTTGGGCCATAACCTCCAAAATCAATCCCAATCTTCCTTTTGAGGTATGGAACCTTGTACAATTCTATAGAGATCCATACACTTGTACACAAGTTATTGTCTGAAAACCAAACAACTTCAGAAGACGACAGCGCCATAACATTATACAAATGCATTTTGAGGTTGTATAATAACCAAGAAAGTTTGATCTTCAAAGGTAAAAATAAGTATTAAATTCATATAGAAAATTTGTTATTGTCAAGAAGACATATTAGTGTAGACAAAATATAGGTAAGATCATAGCAAATGATTTTTTAAAAAGCTGAAAAAAGCCTTTAGGTGGTATTGTTATAAAGTCTGATTAACTGAATTGTTAAAGAGCAATTTCACACTCCCTCACAAAATCTGATCACTTAATTCTTGATATGTTTCTCTGCTCTCATCAGTTAAAAAAGGGAAAATAGTCTGTGATGCTGCTTCATGCCATACTTAAACCCCTTTTCTCCAAATAACTCAATACTTATCTATCTTAAATAACAAATAAACCTGTTTTTATTGTTTTGGTATTTGCTCTTAAAGAACAAATTAAAAAAATGAATGAAATATAATTTAATAAAGAAAATCATTAGCAAATAAAATCCGAAAATTTGTGATCAAATGAACTTTTTGGACAGGCAATAAATTCTTTCAGATTCTTGAAAGAGAAGAGGTGTCTGACCTCTAGTGGTGATTTACTGATTGACATGAAAGTTAGATAATTCAGGGAAGTTACTTGATGTTTAAAAGATTTAATTCTGTCAAATTATACATCAAATCCTCACCAACTTAAATCAAGTCTTTATAAAAGACAGCTTATCAAAACAAATCTTATCTAGAAGATTTTAAATTGACAGAGTTATTCTTTTGAAATTATATTTCAAGAGATAAGAATGGCCTATTACTGGCTCCTGGCCAAACATGGTAATTATAAAATTTCCAAAAGTGAATTTTCATTAAAAAGAAGTGACAAGGTGTTTTTCAACTTCTTTTTTTTTTAACAAAACTTTTAGTTCATCAATCTAATATTATCTACACTTGTTCAAACTTATAACTCGATCTACATCTGTTTTTTTATAAATAAACATTTCTGGAATTTTTAGCTGATTGAAACTTTCTCCAACCGGTTGATTATTCTTTTATAATATACATAAAGTTGTTTGTTTTCAGTTCTTCCATTAGTCAAAAATTCAATCAAGACATGAAATTTTCTTGCTATCTACTGAATTGTTAATGTGACCTAATACACAATGAACACAATGTCCAATGACTGCATAGAGAAAGAACAAGATTGATCAGATCAACAGTCAAATCAGTCAAATGAAAAACAATCTTCTTCAGGTCTGTAGCACTATAAAGAGAAAGACAATACACATGATATAACAGGATTAAAGCCCAGTACAGAAAAGTGAAAACTAAAGCTGTCATAGCAGCAGGATCTGGATCAAGTAAAATGTCACTGTTCAATTCATCAACGTAACATGCATCTTGAATGCAAATCTTAACCCATTTCTTGTAGAAAACACAAAAATCAATACAATTGTGATGACATCAAATTGAATCTGTATAAATGACGTATTCTTGGTTAAAGCTTTGATGTGGTCATTAGTACTGCTTTATCAGACCTCTAATTTCCTGTTTTTCCAATATTTTCCACCATTTAGTGACAAAGATGGAGGTTTTGAAAAATGATAAGGACTAAACCAATTACATTAAACAGGTCATGCAAATCTTATAACAAAGACAAAATTTTGTAATAACTGACTTTGAAATTATTAATAATTTCTATTCCCTGGACAATTAATATCATCTTTAAATGAATGATAAGGAATCTGTCTGTATAAATCTAAAAAAGTAGCAGATTTTATTTGAATCCTTAATTCCTACCATTTTCAACTTGAACTTTATCTGTGTAAAGAATGGTTGGATGTAATAAATGATAGCAGAATGTATAAAACAAGAATGGTTGGATGTAATAAATGATAGCAGAATGTATAACACAATCTTAAATTATGTACATATACTTTTCGAAGGAGTCAAGTGTTAGTGGTTGGTTTGGTTTGTTGTTCTAAGTCCAATGTTTTGGTTAATTGCTGTTATGCTTTTTATGTATTACTTATATTTTATGCTTACATTTTCATTATATCAAACATCAAACTTCCTATGCTTGGAAATCAACATATGCTGTTGGTTATTGTTTTTTTTTTTTATGGATGTCAGTTTTTTTCAGTGGTCAGATGTTGGTGTGGTCAGTTGTGCAATAATTTTGGTAATTCATGTTATTCTCTTTAAGTAATATTTGATGAAAAAAAGTAGTTTTATTCCAACTCCTTGAAATACAATAGTATCTAGCTGCCTAACAATATCATAAATAACTTAAAACCTCTGCCATCCAATTTGCATGGTGTAAACACTAAATAACAGAGATTAACTCAGGCATTTCTTCCAAAATTAACTCCTTTTAATGAGCATTTAAAAAAATTCTTAAAAGATTTAAAAAAGTAAAAATAATATATTAAGATAATACTGATATCTAATATATGAACTAAAGGTTTTGAATTTTACTAACTTAGGAAGGGATGGGTTTAAAAAAATTGAAAAAGTCCAAAATCTTAAGGGTTAAGTTAAGTTTTACCAAACCTCTAGTTGTTGCCTAAACTAAAGTATTGCTAATTTACCCTATAAAATCATCTTTTGCTTTACATTCCTTTTAAAAACTAATCCATATAAGAATACATTCAACCTTAAACTTGTTCAGTTTAAGGTAAATAAGGATTCTAATTAATTATTGTTTGGAAATAGCTGCAAAATTAATTGTTGAATTAGATTAAATTTTACCAAAAAATTGTAAAGGGTTCTGTCAGTGTTAAAAGTGTAATGTAGACTGTAAAAAGTGAGTACATTCATCAGGTAAATACAGAATTTTTAAACAAAAAAATCACTTTTTTCTTTAGATGCTATTTATTGATCTTGAAGATTAATTAGCTTTTGTCCAAGTTTCATTACAATCCAAGAAGGTTTACAAATTTATAATGTCAAAAAAAATTGAATCCCTGACTGTCTGTAAATGTTAACTGCAAAAATCTAAGTCCATGCATCTATCAGTAAAATATTGATAAATGAAAAAAAAAAACAATTTAAATTAAATTTTTTGCTTCAGACACATCATGTCGGGGCCTTTTAAAGCTGATTATTATACAGTATGGGGTTTTCTCATTGTTGAAGGCCGTATGGTTGCCTATAATTGCTTACATCCACTTTATTTGAACTTTGGTGGATAATTGTCTCATTGGCAATCATACCACATCTCCTTATTTTCATACTATCTCTTAATCATAAAATGTTTTTTTCTGCCAAAGTAATTGATGTGTAACAAAATTTAACTCTCTACTTGTTAACTGCAAAAAACTAAGTTGTTTTATCAATAAAATATAGAAAAACGAAAATAAATATTTTCAAAATTTGGCTCATAAAAAGCTTCTGTCCAAATTTAATAAAAGTCCATGAAGGTTTGACTAAAGACTGAATGTTGACACCACCGAAGATGTTGCAGAAATGTAGAATTGCTATGTCTCACTTTCACAACAAAAATATTAACTTTGTTGAAGAAATGTAATATGATTAAACTTATGGTTAGTCTTTTTAACCGGATTATCGAAGGAAATATCGGTTATTAAAATGGGGATGTATAGCGGGCGGCTGGGCGGGTGGACGGGCGGCTGCCAAACAGTGTCTCCACAAAAGATTTCAGCATTTCTCCTTTTTGAGTTATCGCCATTTTTAATATCCAAAAGTGGAATTTTTAAATATTTTTCTCATGTTATCATGTTATGACTTGTCTTATCTCACAATAAAAATTGGAATGACAGATTTATTTGAAAATTATTTATTTCCTAAGTGGTGATGATTATGAGCTATATCATTAGACATTTTGAAATTAATTACATTATTAATTATTAATTAGATCTGGGTTATATCTTAGCATATGATAATCATTGGAGTGACAGATTTATTTGAAAATTTTCTGTTTCCTGATAAGATCTGTAGGACTGTATATATAAAGTTTGAAATTTACTAGTAGGACTGTATAAATGAAGTTTGAAATTTACTGTTCATTATTAGACATTTTGTAGATAGTCTCCCCAAACCATATATATTCTTACCCCCACCCCCCTTCAATTTGAGAATGTGCTTTTATCTTGTAAACAGTCGAGATCCCCACCCCTAAACCATATATATATACTTGTATGGGACAATAAAACAAATCAATTGAAATATTGGGAGAGTCCCCGGGTTCACCCCACCCCTTCTTTTTGAAAACTTGTAAACCGTCAAGATCCCAACCCTGAAACCATATATATTCTTGTATGGGACAATACAACTAATCAAATGAAATAAAAGGCGAGTCCCCTGGGGTCACCACCACCCCTCCTGTTTGAGAACTTGTAAATGGTCGAAATCCCCACCCCTAAACCATATATATATTTGTATGGGACAATAACACAAATTAAATGAAATATAGAGGAAGTCCATGGGGGTCACCTCCACCCCCTTCTTTTTGAAAACTTGTAAACGGTCAAGATCCCCACCCCGAAACCATATACATTCTTGTATGGGACAATAAATAAAATCAAATGAAATAAAAGGCGAGTCCCTGGGGTCACCCCCACCCCCTCCTGTTTGAGAACTTGTTAATGGTTGAGATCCCCACCCTTAAACCATATATACTTTGTATGGGACAATAAAACAAATCAAATGAAATTGAGGGGAAGTCCCCTGGAGTAACCGCCACCCCCCTTTTTTTTTTTTTTGAAAACTTGTAAATGGTCAAGATCCCCACCCCGAAACCATATATATTCTTGTATGGGACAATAAAACAAATGATATGAAATATAAGGGGAGTCCCCTGGGGTCACCCCCACCCCCCTCCTGTTTAAGAACTTGTAAACGGTCGAGATCCCCACCTCTAAACCATATATATTCTTGTATGGAACAATAATACAAATCAAATGAAATATAGGGGAAATCCATGGGGGTATCCCCAACCCCCTTCTTTTTGATAACTTGTAAACGGTCGAGATCCCCACCCCTAAACCATATATATTCGTGAATGGGACAATAAATTAAATCAAATGAAATTGAGGGGAAGTCTCCTGGGGTAACCCCCACCCCCCTTCTTTTTGAAAATTTGTAAATGATCAAGATCTCCACCCCGAAACCATATATATTCTTGTATGGGACAATAAAACAAATCAAATGAAATATAAGGCGAGACCCCTGGGGTCAACCCCCTTTTTGAGAACTTGTAAACGGTCGAGATCTCCACCCCTTAACCATATATTCCTGTTCGTAATTTCAAGAAGAATTGAATGACATACAGGGTCAATCCATAGGCGTCACTTATGCATATCACAAGCCAATTTGTACTGGACTTTGCCCAATGTCAGGCGACCATGGGAATGATGAATTATTGGAGCTTTGTTTGAGAGACTTCGTAACAGCATCCTGTTACAATTATTTCTTGTTACTGATAAGTTTTATAGATTTTGAAATATTGTATTAATGATAAATAAAATTTTGGATTTTTTTCTCCTTTTCTTTGGTAAATTGTTTGAAGAATTTTGTGGCAAGTTAGTTTGTTATTCTGTAAAAACTAATTTTCTGAATGCTATATATTTTTTTTTGATGAAGTGAACTCCTTTAAAAACTAAGCTTATATTGTCTATTAATAAAGATATATTTAGATTTCTGATTTTGGGCCCAGTTTTCAAGTTGGTCCAAATCGGGGTCCAAAATTAAACTGTGTTTGATTTCAACATAAATTGAATATATATAGGGTTGTTTGAAATGCTTAATTTAAACCTGTATTTCTTTTCATTATTAATAAGATAATACCACATTAAGGTCCAAAGGGTCCTAAATTAAACTTTTGTTTCATTTCATCAAAAATTGAATTCTTTGGTTCTTTGATATGCTGATTCTAACAATGTTTGAGTGTTAAATAATATCTAATTTTAGAGAACTTAGTCATCACTGGTTGTTATTATATTATTGATTATAATTTGAAAAATTGCATCATATCTTATTTTAGAGAACTATTTATCAAGTTTGAGTTATTTCCCTTTGCACAGAAAATATTATGGATAAAATTAACCTGTGTTTCATTTCAACATAAATTAAATATATATAGGGTTCTTTCAAATGCTGAATCTAAACCTGTATTTAAATATTAGATTTTTGGGCCCAGTTTTCAAGTTGGTCCAAAATATCAGGGTCCAAAATTAAACTTTGTTTGATTCAACAAAAATTGAATTTATGGGGTTCTTTGAAATGATGAATCTAACCATGTATTGAGAGATTTTGGATTGTGGGCTCCTTTATCAAATTGGTCCACATTGAGGTCCAAAGGGTCCTAAATTAAACTTTTGTCTGATTTCATCAAAAATTGAATTCTTGGTGTTCTTTGATATGCTGATTTACTTAGATTTTGGATATTGGACCATAATAGGTATTTAAATGTCCAATTTCAAATATTTCAGTTCTTTGACCACATTCATTTTGTGTCACAAACCTATGCTGTGTCAAATATTCAATCACAATCCAAATTCAGAGCTGTTTTAAGCTTAAATGTAGTGTCAATAATTGCTCAACTGTTGAGGGTTCGACCTCTAAAGAAAAATCCAGTATGCTGTCACTCTGACAGTCTCTTGTTTGTTTTGGTTTTTTTTTAATTAAAAAAACAGAAAATGGTTTCCATTCAAAACTTTTAAACTATGTTATATCCGGGGAGATAACTGAAAAAATATTTTCTTCAAAGAAATGTACAGTAAATATTCCTAATGTAGCAATAAAACTTAAATAACATCTTTCAATTGAATATTTTGATTAATACTGAGAGAATTCATTTAGGAAGATGATTATATTAGTTTGTACACATTAGAGAACAAAGAAACTAAATGTTTTCAATACAAGAATAAACGCCTCAGGATAGTTGAGCTGCATTTGAAGACTATTGGTAACTAAGTATTTCAATGTCTGTAAAAATGCTGACAATATTAATTTATTGCTTTTCAGCAGTTTCTAATATTATCCAACAAGATGCAAAGATACCCTTCATACTGAAATAAAAAAAAAATTCCATCTCTGATAGAGCTGACAGAATAGGTGATGAAAGATCAAATGTAAAGCAAATTTACTGACCACATGAACAGACATCCTGGAACATTCCAGGTGAAATTGACATTTTTCCGTTAAGCTAAGCCTAAATATTAACATCAAAGTCTTAAAACAATATTAATCTTGTAAAATTTGAAAGAAATGTATTGAAAATTTCTCGGTTCTTAATTGAATTAGTTTAATGCACTGCAGATAAAACATATAAAAGTCTATTTTAAATTTTTGGTTTGAATGATTTATGGTTTGCTGAAGTCAACATCTTTGATGCAACTGAATTAAGGTTGTTAAGTTTTATAGCAATGGCATGCCAATTAATTAATATAAAAATGTGATTGTAATTATCCATTACAATCAATCAGTTTAGAGTTTGTGAGAAGAAATAATTGATCTTGTTTCTGAATAAATTCTTTTGATGAAAAATCATATTGCATTGTAATTTAAGTAGACAACAGTTTTAAGATAAAACATTTAAGATCAATAAAAATAGATTGATTGATTGTAGTTTGTGTAACATGCAGTGGCAAATGTGTAATGCATCTTCAAGATGAGAAACCTTCCAAGAAAAAACAACCTGTCCTTGACAAAATATTCCGGCAATGTTAAAAAGTATCTAAGAAAATAGGCTAGAACCAAGGCAAATTATTTGATTGAGATACAGGTTTTAATCTCTTTTGGTCCTTAGATCAAACTATATATCAAAATTGTCATTATTGAGAATACCCTGACTTGAAGTTCCTGAGGAAAATATAATGAAAATGGTTCATGTACATTTTTCATTTTATTTTTATATCATGAAAAAGAAGATGAAAATTACACATTTAACCCTTTTTTTTCTAGTCGAACCCCACTAAATCCTCCCTTTTAATTTTTGTCTTCTATGTATGTGAGAAATAGTTAAGTATATGGAAATGAATTCCAGGGAAAGTTTACCTTGACTAATTAACATATACAAAGATAAATTAATTAGTTGTTGTTCAGTAGACTGTGCCAAAATATATGAACTCCTTAAAGCATTGTGTTAATCTGTATTTTAGCACATGGTTTTCCTTGTAAACATATCACTGTAATTAGATCAAATCTGGGAATACCAATTAAGTACCTGGTGAAAGAAGAAAATTTGCAAGGACAATAATTCTCTGCTGTTAAATTTGGTGCTTCAATTGAAAAACCACACCACTGGTAGTTTAAAGATATGTCTGAGAGTTTTAGACTAGGTTTGATGTTGGATATGATATAATAGAATAACATGCAAAGACACCTTACACTAGCATTCACCACTTTATATCCTGCTTACCTGATTAGTCCCTTTTTCTTTTATCTTGAAATCAGCCAGGCAAATTATTATTTATCAGTTACATAAAATAACACAACTTTCAAATCCTTGATAATTAAATTCATTTTCAAGTCAATAATCTTTACAATAATACTTTGTCAAACTTATTTACAAGCTTTTCCGCACTTTTCAAGAAAAAATGATACTTTAATAGAAGTTGGATATTAAGTAAAACTGAATGTGCATTCAAGTATCCATATCTAGCAATAATTGCTGTTGAAAAAAATCAGATAAAAACTTAGAATGGAAGTTGAAATGAGTATAATATTATAGCTTTGGAAGGTAAACATCAATACCATAAGCCAGTATCAAAGGCCATTTACAATACTGAAGGAAGCCATAGATATCGTTAGGAAATCGCCCTGTCATTCTAATGACTGCTCAGCCAATAAGACAGATCTATAGAAAACATTTGGAGGAAAATACCACTTTTCTTGTGTGTGTACATAATCAAAGGGTTCAGACTAGAAACGCAATAGTATCAGACAGGTGAAAGAAACAACTGTACAATCTGTCTAATAATATAGTATATAATAATTATCTACACTTATTGGAATTTAACACTTGGTCTAAATTACTACAACATTAAAGGTAAGAAATAAAGAATAATTAAAATTAACAATTCAAATTGTTGAGACTTAAAACATTCTATTTGATTTAAATTGTTGTAAGACTTCAAAACATTTTATTTAATTAAATTTGAATTTTCATAGTTGAAACTTGCAACATTCTATTTCATTTACTTGTTTGCTTACCAAATGTTTTTTACATACATTTGTATATCAGAAAGACTCAGAAACTTTGGACTTTTATGATTTTGTTTTAATCACTTTTCTAGACAAAAAAAAATAACATTTTGTGTTCAGAAGAAAAAAGAAAAAAGAAAAATAAGTAACCTCACTCTCCCACTTTCCTACAGAAAAGATGCATTTTTTTTTTTACTTAAATTTCAAACTGTTGCTTTCAAATCAGTATATAAGCATATATTAGCAAATCGTTTTAACAAAAAAATTACATTCAGATGCAGCTTTTGTTTTGTTAATTATTTCTGTAGTGTCACTCTTAAGACTACAATTAAAAACAAATGATAATTTCCTGTTGCTAATGTGTTGTTTATTGCAAAATGATCTTCTTAATATAGTTTCTGCTGTTTTATAGGAACTACATCCATTTAAAAAAAAATTTTTACTAATATTACTGTAATAAAACTAAATCTATTAAAACTAAGATCTCTAACATGAATATATAAAACAAAGTTGTTGTTTTTTTTTTTTTGTGGATATATTGCTAATAGACATTCCAATTTTACATTTTTTTCTTTAACTATAGACACATAGTATCTATTAATTCAGAGTTCCATAAAAAGACGACAAAACTTGCGGTCAATGTATATCTCAGTATAAGCCGTAAATTAATAGGACATCTATAATTTGCTAATCTTATAAGTCTGCAACATATTACAGCCTATGGTAATAATGTTAATATCAAATAATCTATTTTTGTCATAGCTGCCTAGGACGTATATGACATAGTTAATAGATTTTCACTTTTATTATGTGATATTGAGAAAAAGCTGTCATGCAATTTAATGTGTAGGTTACTATGGGTATTGCTCATTGTTGAAGGCAGTACAGTGACCAATTAGTGCTTACATCCATGTCATTTGGTCTCTGGTTGATAGAAGTCTCATTGGCAATTATAAAACATCTCCTTATTTTATAAAACAGAAATCACTGCTAAAGAGAACAGGGATTTTGGTCAATGTGCAACACACAAATTTGAAATTGATCTCCAAGAGATATTTATATATATTTCTGGTTACTTAAAAGAAATTCATTAAATTTACCCAACAATTGTTTCTGAATCTAGATCTACTTTTACGGTATACCTGCATCATAATAAATGTGATGAAATTGTCAATGCTAAAAATCTTTTTGCAGCAACAGGTTGCATACATATATTTGTATGGTATTAAGATTTTATGCATACATTTAACTTAGTTAAGTAAAAATAAAAAGTAATTACAAATTAAGTACATCTAGATGTAAGAAGATGTGGTATGAATGCCAATGAGACAACTCTCCATCCAAGTCACAATTTGTAAAAGTAAACCATTATAGGTCAAAGTAAAGCCTTCAAAAAAGTAAAATCACAAAATACTGAACTCCGAGGAAAATTCAAAAGGAAAGTCCTCAATCAAATGGCAAAATCAAAAGTTCAAACACATCAAACGAATGGATAACAACTGTCATATTCCTGACTTGGTACAGGCATTTTCTTATGTACCAACACGGAGCCTTGGCTCACACATCTTAGCTACATTGGTTCAATATTAAATTCTAATATGATGCTCTTCTTTCGCCTTTTAAACAATATAACATGGTCTTATTCCAACAAAACATTGGATATACATGCTTGACACTGCAAATGAATTTATATTTTAAACAACGCCAGTGATCAAAATGGATATATCTACAGGAGTTGCTCACCACATATTCAATAAAATATGTCAAAAAGCAAGTCTATATGTAAATTTATTCTTTAAATCGTGAAACAGTTGGTTATTATTTGCTTCATCAAATCAAAATTGTGCTTTTCAAATGTATAAATGTATGTTCAAAAAAAAAGGTATTAATTTCCTATTAGAATTGAAGTAGTTCTTTCATCACATGAGTCCCTTTTCTTTTATCTTGAAATCAGCCAGGCAAATTATTATTTATCAGTTACATAAAATAACACAACTTTCAAATCCTTGATAATTAAATTCATTTTCAAGTCAATAATCTTTACAATAATACTTTGTCAAACTTATTTACAAGCTTTTCCGCACTTTTCAAGAAAAATGATACTTTAATAGAAGTTGGATATTAAGTAAAACTGAATGTGCATTCAAGTATCCATATCTAGCAATAATTGCTGTTGAAAAAAATCAGATAAAAACTTAGAATGGAAGTTGAAATGAGTATAATATTATAGCTTTGGAAGGTAAACATCAATACCATAAGCCAGTATCAAAGGCCATTTACAATACTGAAGGAAGCCATAGATATCGTTAGGAAATCGCCCTGTCATTCTAATGACTGCTCAGCCAATAAGACAGATCTATAGAAAACATTTGGAGGAAAATACCACTTTTCTTGTGTGTGTACATAATCAAAGGGTTCAGACTAGAAACGCAATAGTATCAGACAGGTGAAAGAAACAACTGTACAATCTGTCTAATAATATAGTATATAATAATTATCTACACTTATTGGAATTTAACACTTGGTCTAAATTACTACAACATTAAAGGTAAGAAATAAAGAATAATTAAAATTAACAATTCAAATTGTTGAGACTTAAAACATTCTATTTGATTTAAATTGTTGTAAGACTTCAAAACATTTTATTTAATTAAATTTGAATTTTCATAGTTGAAACTTGCAACATTCTATTTCATTTACTTGTTTGCTTACCAAATGTTTTTACATACATTTGTATATCAGAAAGACTCAGAAACTTTGGACTTTTATGATTTTGTTTTAATCACTTTTCTAGACAAAAAAATAACATTTTGTGTTCAGAAGAAAAAGAAAAAGAAAAATAAGTAACCTCACTCTCCCACTTTCCTACAGAAAAGATGCATTTTTTTACTTAAATTTCAAACTGTTGCTTTCAAATCAGTATATAAGCATATATTAGCAAATCGTTTTAACAAAAATTACATTCAGATGCAGCTTTTGTTTTGTTAATTATTTCTGTAGTGTCACTCTTAAGACTACAATTAAAAACAAATGATAATTTCCTGTTGCTAATGTGTTGTTTATTGCAAAATGATCTTCTTAATATAGTTTCTGCTGTTTTATAGGAACTACATCCATTTAAAAAATTTTTACTAATATTACTGTAATAAAACTAAATCTATTAAAACTAAGATCTCTAACATGAATACATAAAACAAAGTTGTTTTTTTTTTTTTGTGGATATATTGCTAATAGACATTCCAATTTTACATTTTTTCTTTAACTATAGACACATAGTATCTATTAATTCAGAGTTCCATAAAAAGACGACAAAACTTGCGGTCAATGTATATCTCAGTATAAGCCGTAAATTAATAGGACATCTATAATTTGCTAATCTTATAAGTCTGCAACATATTACAGCCTATGGTAATAATGTTAATATCAAATAATCTTGTCATAGCTGCCTAGGACGTATATGACATAGTTAATAGATTTTCACTATTATGTGATGTTGAGAAAAAGCTGTCATGCAATTTAATGTGTAAGGATTACTATGGGTATTGCTCATTTGTTGAAGGCAGTGCAGTGACCAATTAATTAACCCCATCCATGTCATTTGGTCTCTGGTTGATAGAAGTCTCATTGGCAATTATAAAACATCTCCTTATTTTATAAAACAGAAATCACTGCTAAAGAGAACAGGATTTTGGTCAATGTACAACACACAAATTTGAAATTGATCTCCAAGAGATATTATATATATTTCTGGTTACTTAAAAGAAATTCATTAAATTTACCCAACAATTGTTTCTGAATCTAGATCTACTTTTACGGTATACCTGCATCATAATAAATGTGATGAAATTGTCAATGCTAAAAATCTTTTTGCAGCAACAGGTTGCATACATATATTTGTATGGTATTAAGATTTTATGCATACATTTAACTTAGTTAAGTAAAAAATAAAAAGTAATTACAAATTAAGTACATCTAGATGTAAGAAGATGTGGTATGAATGCCAATGAGACAACTCTCCATCCAAGTCACAATTTGTAAAAGTAAACCATTATAGGTCAAAGTAAAGCCTTCAAAAAAAAGTAAAATCACAAAAATACTGAACTCCGAGGAAAATTCAAAAAGGAAAGTCCTCAATCAAATGGCAAAATCAAAAGTTCAAACACATCAAACGAATGGATAACAACTGTCATATTCCTGACTTGGTACAGGCATTTTCTTATGTACCAACACGGAGCCTTGGCTCACACATCTTAGCTACATTGGTTCAATATTAAATTCTAATATGATGCTCTTCTTTCGCCTTTTAAACAATATAACATGGTCTTATTCCAACAAAACATTGGATATACATGCTTGACACTGCAAATGAATTTATATTTTAAACAACGCCAGTGATCAAAATGGATATATCTACAGGAGTTGCTCACCACATATTCAATAAAATATGTCAAAAAAGCAAGTCTATATGTAAATTTATTCTTTAAATCGTGAAACAGTTGGTTATTATTTGCTTCATCAAATCAAAATTGTGCTTTTCAAATGTATAAATGTATGTTAAAAAAAAAAAAGGTATTAATTTCCCTATTAGAATTGAAGTAGTTCTTTCATCACATGCTCTATGCTATGATTTTGTCATGGGTATGTATTTATCAATATGTCTATGTGTCTTCCTAACACTGTTTTAAAGATATAGACAAAAAGAAAATCCTACCAATGTTAATATAAGCATAGAGCATGATATGAAAGAATAATTTCTTAATCAGCTCATGTTATTTTCATGAACAGTAGTGTTGCTAATAATCTAAAAGAGATCCTTTTGTAATATTCATTTCATTAAACTATGTCTGAATATCTACCCTTGTTGAACATACTCATACCAACTACAGAGGAATAAAGAAAAACAACTGATCAAAAGAGTTCCACTGTATGTATTTTATTGAACATAATTTGCAAAAGTTAATTTTCAACTTTCAATTACAATTGAATATGTTAATATTTCCAAAATTCCCTTTTATAATCAAATGCTTCAACTTGAACAATATATTAGTCTTACCCAAGAAACGTAAATATAGATATATTAAAACCTTCGATCTGACTTAAGTAATCAATACATATTGAGTAATTGATTTTTGCTCAAATTTCAAAGAAGAATTTCTCACTTTTCAGTCCCTTGTGTGGAACAGATGTCAAATAAACCTTCCCATTGGCAAAACTTCTCAACAATTGTATGTATCAAAAAGTAGTAATTGGAGAAAAATTGTTAATTATATTCTGTAATTGCATGGACCAGTGTACACTAAATATAGATTTCAATCTCGAGGGGGGGCTTTTTCATTCACAAGGACCCAGTTAAACATATGAATCAATATCAGAGAAAATTAGTAACTTTATATATATTTGTGTGCACAAACAAACCAAAATCAACAAGACATGTTACAAAAAGATCATTATAGTGATGAATTGATTCTCTTCCTGACATTGGAGTGCTAATTGTTGATGTTTTGACATTTTCCTGAAGCAAATCGGTATAAAAATTAAACTTTTCCAATAAAGATAAATTTCCAATTACTTTGATTTTTTTTTTAAATGGTTACTTATTTTTAAAGAATGAATAAATACCTTTCAAAGCTTTTAAAAACAAACAAACAAGATGTTTGTGGAAACAACAGCAAGTTATAACAGCTATAAAAAACGTAGAATCATACACAAATATTTACTTTACATCTTCTCTTGGTAATCTTTTATTTACATTTAATTATGAAAATTTGACCTTTTGATAGATGAATGTCTTTTATAAATGCTGTTTAGTTATACAGCTGTCCATAAAAGAACTACCAGTGACAATGAAAGATACTGGAATAGTAAATGTGACTGTACAGCCTATTAAAAAAAGATAAAGCTCAACCAAAGAACCTTGTTCAGGACTAATTGAGATACCATATTTTCAAAATTTTCTTAGATATCCATAAAATTAAAAAACTCTTTACTTGCAAGTTCATTCCCTGACTTCATCATTAGTATAGGCTTGGCAAAGTCAATGTTTTGAGGGTAAAATACTTTGATCTAAAAAATAGAACCAGAGATGAACAATAGCACACAAAAGTTTTATTGAAATAAGATCATGCGTTTGGGCAAAGAATTGTATATTTAAAAGGAATAGAAACGCGGCCGACTTCAAAGAAAATTGTATGATGCATCTCTGACTTGGGTGGTGTGTTAATTACATCCCATCGCTCTAACTGGCTCATTATTTATCTGGCAGTAGTTATCGAACTTGGTCATTTAATCATGAAATGAAACAAGGAATTGTCTATTTAGATATACAATTCCTTAAATGAAATAAACAAAAACAAGAATGTGTCCCCAGTACACGGATGCCCCATCCGCACTATCATTTTCTATCTTCAGTGGACCGTGAAAATGGGGGAAAATCTCTAATTTGGCATTAAAATTAGAAAGATCATATCATAGGGAACATGTATTCTAAGTTTCAAGTTGATTGGACTTCAACTTCATCAAAAACTACCTCGACCAAAAACTTTAACCTGAAGCGGGACGAACAGACGAATGGACGACTGGACGCACAGACCAGAAAACATAATGCCCATAAATTGGGCATAAATACAACCTTAAACAAAGTTACTTCTTAAAAACATTTTTTTTTTCTTGTACCTCCTCTTGATATTTCACGAAGGTATGCAACAATTAAGATCAATTAATAGATGAAATCTGACATTATATGAGTTTTTAAAAAGATTTAAGGTAATACAAAAAGTTAAAAAATAACTTTTCAATTTTGCAATATGACTGGTATAGAAAAGTATAAAGGAAGAAGTACGTGAACAGATGTAGTATTTTGTCTAGATAAAAGAACTTAGATAAAAGGTGTTATAATAAACACCGGTATGGGATATCCAATTTGCAGGTATGATCTATCATGTATCATTGATAAGCTAATTTTTGTCGTATATATATATATTTAAGCAGGAACAGTGTATACTAACTATAGGCTGTCCCTGATTTAAGGTGTCAAAAAGAAATCACGCCGAGCTTACTTGTTAATAAATGCTAAATTATGCCATGGTGCAATAAATTTTTTAATTAGAAACAGTTAAAACTTTCCGACATTCGCATATTATTTATTTTAACACCGAAGGAATATTTTGCGACCTCTAGACTACTGTTCTTCTAGAAAAAAGGAAGGAACTGTTTTGCTTTTAAGCTTGTGATAATTTGCTGCAAAGCTTAATAATGGCAAACTGCAATACCAATCAACGATTAAGTAAAAAATAGTATTTGACAAAAAAATAAATGATTAAAATCGTGTATAAAACGGCACAATCAATCCCAATCGGAAGTCTTATATACATTTCTTGCCTTGTCGGTGTGGAACTTGACTGAACCAAATGGCGTCAATGTGAACTATAAACATGGGATTTTAAAAATCATAGCAAATTCGTTTTTATCACCATTTTCATAAAACCAACACTATGTGATAGAAAAAAGACTAAGCTTTTAAATTTTATGTCAATGTCACATCTATTTCAAGAAGTTATTTAACCCTTACCAGAATACAGCCTGTTGGTGTATTTATTGACGCACTACTTAAAATTTTCAACATGTTTCGAAATAAAATCATTTACATTGTACCAATATCATTTAGCATTCGTAATTTATACCAAACTGTAGGAAAATATTCCTGATATGATATCTCATTTTCTCACTTTATTCTTTCTACTTTCCAATATTTAGAAGAAATTGTATTACACTCCCAGATTGAAAGACGTGTTTTGACAGAATAATGAAATTCAAAACTGAAATTTCGAAAAATCGTAGAAAATTCAGAAATGTTACCAGAAACTTAAAACAAGAGGCTCTCAAGAGCCTGAATCGCTCACCTGTTATTTTTTTGCTTCAATCTTTCATCAATGATTATTTTTGCTTTTTACCCATAATTTCCATTTTAGCCATAGTGTCTATGTTTCTTGACGTACCAGGAAATGAAATACAAAATTTATACTAGATTCATTTGAGAAGATTTTTAAAGTTAAAAAACATAAAACAACTTGTGTAAAATTCTCCTTAAAGGGCAATAACTCCTTAAGGGTCAATTGACAATTTTGGTCATATTAACTTTTTGTAGATCTTACTTTGCTGAACATTTTGCTGTTTACAGTTTATCTTTATCTTCAATAATATTCAAGATAATAACCAAAAACTGCAAAATTTCCTTAAAACAACCAATTTAGTGGCAGCAACCCAACAATGGGTTGTTTGGTGTCTGAAAATTTGAGGGCTGATAGATCTTGACCTTTGAACATTTTTACCCCATGTCAGATTTGCTCTAAATGCTTTAGTTTCTGAGATATAAGCCAAACACTGCATTTCACCCCTATGTTCTATTTTTAGCCATGGCGCCATGTTTGTTGATGGATCAAAATTTCAGATACAATTCATAAACTAGATTCCTAAAGGAACATTCATTCAAAGTTAAGAAGTATTAGGCACAATAATTTCAGAAGAGAAGATTTTAAATGTTAGCAAACTTGATGAACACATTGCGAAAATTGTCTTTAAAGGGCAATAACTCCTTAAGGGTCAATTGACAAATTTGGTCATTTAACTTTTCTATAGATCTTACTTTGCTGAACATTATTGCTGTTTACAGTTTATATCTATCTATAATAACAGAGCTCCAGATAAGCTGCGTATTTGCGTGATCACGCAATACAAATAATTAAAAACCCAATGCAATTGCCCATTGCAGGGTTCAATAACCCAATTAATTCAAAGGAAAACCCAATTATATGCCAAAACCATGAGTTCTTAACGCTTTTATTCGCTATCGCTTATGCGTTATTTACCCTTATCTGATTACAGTCGTCAGCGTAAATCTATTTTTATAATATTTATAATTGGAAATGTCCTTTCGTTCTTAAAATAGAGCCCTGCATCAAGTAGCTGTAATGGGTCCCTGTTGGAATTTTCCGTTGCTCAAAAGGTACACGTGTTTATGAAAACATTTCGATCTTCTTGGCGTTTATCCAATTAGCGTGTGACATGCTGTCATATTTTTTCGAATTGCTCGGGATTTATCATAACATACAATGAATTAAAATGAAAGTAAATGTCCGATAAAAATATTGAATAGAAGCATGTTTTCGCTTCTTTTGATAGCTGAGGAAAGTTATGATGATAACAAGACTCAGCTAGTGATTTTAGGAAGCGTCCATTGAACGCATGGGCGTGTTTGCGTACTTAACGAGAACATTGCTATAGAGCGATAAACACGAGGTTTCGCCAAAACGAAATCAGTTGGAAAAGTGAAAGGCCAAATCAATTATGACATGATATGTAGTTGGAAAGCATCGGAACTAAAAGTTCTGATAAGGGACAACTTAACCCAGATTTATGTAAATTTAATTAAACAAAACAGTTTATATATTATTTTTCATTTTAGTTGATGAATGAATACACATATCCGCTTTTACGTCAAATTATGCAGCTTGACACTTTCTTTGTTTTGGTCTAATTGTTCTGGATGCTTAAGATAGTTGTCTTATTGGCAAGTGCAGTATAACATTGTCATTTATTTACTTGATGTTGCAGAATTATTTGTAAATTTAAGTTGAATGTGGTCTCCATCATTAAACCACCCTATAAATCTCAAGGTTTTGGAGTATATCTTAAACTGGGAACTACTTTTATTTTTATTAAAAAGTAGATCTGGCAAATAGGTGAAAGGACTGGCAAAACTTTCTTACAGCACCTACATTTCACATATATTACATAAAAATCTAAACACTTAGCCACAACTACCCCAACTATAAACTGTAGGGTGATCATATGGGATCTAGAAAGGCAATTAGTTACTGTCCAACTAGTGACACCAGCTGCAGTTTACATAAGTTTTGAGAAAATACAAATCTGACAGAACGTTTAAAACGGGACACAAATTAAACGTACAATTGCTCGTCAGTGAATAAACCAAATAAAACAGCTAATAGATATAGGAAGATGTGGTGTGAGTGCCAATGAGACAACTCTCCATCCAAATAACAATTTATAAAAGTAAACCATTATAGGTCAATGTACGCACATATACTAAGAAAGAAACACATTTAAGATGGAAACACATCTGGGGTTGATATAATGTGATTATAACATGCCTAAATATTCAATATTGTGTTGATGAAAAAACCCAATACATTAAGGAGCTTGGTGGTGAAAAACCCAATTTGATATTTGCTTGAGGGGTGAATTGGAATTGATAATGCAATTAAAAAACTTTATCACCCAATTACATAAAAAAATGGTGGGTAAATACCCCAATTTGTGAATTCTTATCTGGAGCTCTGATAATAATATTCAAGATAATAACAAAAAACTGCAAAATTTCCTCAAAACTACCAATTTAGTGGCAGCAACCCAACAATGGGTTGTTCGATTTGTCTGAAAATTTCAGATCTTGACCAATTGAACAATTTAACCCTGTCAGATTTGCTCTAAAAGCTTTAGTTTTGGAGATATAAGCCAAAAACTGCATTTGACCACTATGTTCTATTTTTAGCCATGGCGGCCATGTTTGTCGATGGATTAAAACTTCGGATACAATTTATAAACTAGATATCCTAAGGAACATTTAGATGAAGTTTGAAGGTATTTGGCCCAGTAGTTTCAGAGGAGAAGATTTTTAAATGTTAGCAAACTTGATGAACAAATTGTGTAAAATTGTCTTTAAAGGGCAATAACTCCTTAAGGGGTCAAATGACAATTTTGGTCATATAAACTTTTTTGTGGATCTTACTTTGCTGAACATTATTGCTGTTTACAGTTTAAATATATCTATAATAATATTCAAGATAATAACAAAAAACTGCAAAATTTCCTTAAAACTACCAATTTAGTGGCAGCAACCCAACAATGAGTTGTTCGATTCGTCTGAAAATTTCAGGGCTGATAGATCTTAACCAACTGAACAACTTTACCCCATGTCAGATTTGCTCTAAAAGCTTTAGTTTTTGAGATATAAGCAAAAAACTGCATTTGACCCCTATGTTCTATTTTTAGCCATGGCGGCTATGTTTGTCGATGGATCAAAACTTGGATAAAATTTATAAACTAGATACCCTAAGGAACATTTAGTTAAAGTTTGAAGGTATTTGGCCCAGTAGTTTCAGAGGAGAAGATTTTTAAATAGTTTCGACAGACAATGACAGACGACAACAGGCAGCGGCGACAGGCAGCGGACGTAAGTGATGGGCATAAGCTCACATGGGGCCCATCGGGCCCGGTGAGCTAAAAATGGCAAAATGCTAGAATAAGGTTTCAGCTTCATAATGATATCAACTATTTTGTTGCCAAGCTTTTAGAAAAAATCAAAACACTGTATTTTTGTTTTGTAATCCGTTAAAACTCACTCAAGTTTCAAGGCCGAGGTCTATTTTAATAAGAATTTTCATAATAAAATATTACAAAAGTATGTTCGATGAGGCATTAAATGATACCTAAGGCCTTAACTATTCACGGAATGGAAGTTTATTCTTTATTTTGGGTTTCTCTCTCCTTTATCTTCTCAAGCAAGATGACCCCGTGAATTTAAAAGACCGATCTATATGACAGGAAATGGACCACCATCATGATTCTTTATATTATTCATCATACTTCCGACCGAGTCAGACATGGATTATAGCTCTGCAGGTGCTCTGCATGTATCCTGATTAATCTTGAGCTGCGTTTCCATTCCTTTTAGATATACAATTCCTTGTTTAGGGGGAGTTTAGTAAATAATATGTCTATCCTAATTATAGATGGTAAAGTCCATGTTTTGCAATAGGAAATCCCCAAAAACCATTTCATCTTTTAATAAATAAAATTTATACTGGAAGGTGCATAATGCCATTAGATACTACTAAATGTGTGAAATTTCAAAGAAATCCAGTTCCACTGGTTTAGAATAGTTACAGCCAGTGAAGGAACAGACCAAATAAAAACCAACATATGAATGGACACATTAATCACAACATACTGCCACTTATGTATGGAAGAGTATAATAATAATGCTTAATATCCCTAAAACCCTTACATAGGTTGTAAGTCCATGTCACTGTCTTTTGAATGAACAAGCAACAAGCTACTCCTTATGTTATATTTTTAGTAGACAGGTTCAGATTTGAGGTCAAACAAGACATTAAGCAAATAAAATGTGCATAACAAATTGAGTTATATCATCTGAATGCTGTTTGAAAATAATTCAGGTACAATTTCTACACAACTTGTGATCAATTTGACAGTGGTCACTCATGTGATTTCCCCATGGAACAAGTAGACAAAAACATAATTAATTCTGTTCAAAGGGTAAGCCATGCGAGAAGTACTGATTCATGTTGGTTTTTACACTAATATAGAAATTCTGTGCTACATGGTGAGAGTATAATAAGCGATAAAACCAGCGTTGTACATGCCTATAAACAACATATATCGCTTTATTATGGTTAAACAATCCTATTTTTCTCTAAACCATATCCCAATGGATTAATCTTCTGCCATGTGAACACAAGAAATAATGATTTAGGACGTGATTTGCTTGACACTTTCTTTGTTTTGGTCTAATTGTTCTGGATGCTTAAGATAGTTGTCTTATTGGCAAGTGCAGTATAACATTGTCATTTATTTACTTGATGTTGCAGAATTATTTGTAAATTTAAGTTGAATGTGGTCTCCATCATTAAACCACCCTATAAATCTCAAGGTTTTGGGGTATATCTTAAACTGGGAACTACTTTTTTTATTAAAAGTAGATCTGGCAAATAGGTGAAAGGACTGGCAAAACTTTCTTACAGCACCTACATTTCACATATATTACATAAAAATCTAAACACTTAGCCACACTACCCCAACTATAAACTGTAGGGTGATCATATGGGATCTAGAAAGGCAATTAGTTACTGTCCAACTAGTGACACCAGCTGCAGTTTACATAAGTTTTGAGAAAATACAAATCTGACAGAACGTTTAAAACGGGACACAAATTAAACGTACAATTGCTCGTCAGTGAATAAACCAAATAAAACAGCTAATAGATATAGGAAGATGTGGTGTGAGTGCCAATGAGACAACTCTCCATCCAAATAACAATTTATAAAAGTAAACCATTATAGGTCAATGTACGCACATATACTAAGAAAGAAACACATTTAAGATGGAAACACATCTGGGGTTGATATAATGTGATTATAACATGCCTAAATATTCAATATTGTGTTGATGAAAAAACCCAATACATTAAGGAGCTTGGTGGTGAAAAACCCAATTTGATATTTGCTTGAGGGGTGAATTGGAATTGATAATGCAATTAAAAAACTTTATCACCCAATTACATAAAAAAATGGTGGGTAAATACCCCAATTTGTGAATTCTTATCTGGAGCTCTGATAATAATATTCAAGATAATAACAAAAAACTGCAAAATTTCCTCAAAACTACCAATTTAGTGGCAGCAACCCAACAATGGGTTGTTCGATTTGTCTGAAAATTTCAGATCTTGACCAATTGAACAATTTAACCCTGTCAGATTTGCTCTAAAAGCTTTAGTTTTGGAGATATAAGCCAAAAACTGCATTTGACCACTATGTTCTATTTTTAGCCATGGCGGCCATGTTTGTCGATGGATTAAAACTTCGGATACAATTTGTAAACTAGATATCCTAAGGAACATTTAGATGAAGTTTGAAGGTATTTGGCCCAGTAGTTTCAGAGGAAAGATTTTTAAATGTTAGCAAACTTGATGAACAAATTGTGTAAAATTGTCTTTAAAGGGCAATAACTCCTTAAGGGGTCAAATGAAATTTTGGTCATATAAACTTTTTGTGGATCTTACTTTGCTGAACATTATTGCTGTTTACAGTTTAAATATATCTATAATAATATTCAAGATAATAACAAAAACTGCAAAATTTCCTTAAAACTACCAATTTAGTGGCAGCAACCCAACAATGAGTTGTTCGATTCGTCTGAAAATTTCAGGGCTGATAGATCTTAACCAACTGAACAACTTTACCCCTTGTCAGATTTGCTCTAAAAGCTTTAGTTTTTGAGATATAAGCAAAAAACTGCATTTGACCCCTATGTTCTATTTTTAGCCATGGCGGCTATGTTTGTCGATGGATCAAAACTTCGGATAAAATTTATAAACTAGATACCCTAAGGAACATTTAGTTAAAGTTTGAAGGTATTTGGCCCAGTAGTTTCAGAGGAGAAGATTTTTGAAATAGTTTACGACAGACAATGACAGGCAGCGACGACAGGCAGCGGACGTAAGTGATGGCATAAGCTCACATGGGGCCCATCGGGCCCCGGTGAGCTAAAAATGGCAAAATGCTAGAATAAGGTTTCAGCTTCATAATGATATCAACTATTTTGTTGCCAAGCTTTTAGAAAAAAATCAAAACACTGTATTTTTTGTTTTGTAATCCGGATGAAACTCACTCAAGTTTCAAGGCCGAGGTCTATTTTAATAAGAATTTTCATAATAAAATATTACAAAAGTATGTTCGATGAGGCATTAAAATGATACCTAAGGCCTTAACTATTCACGGAATGGAAGTTTATTCTTTATTTTGGGTTTCTCTCTCCTTTATATCTTCTCAAGCAAGATGACCCCGTGAATTTAAAAGACCGATCTATATGACAGGAAATGGACCACCATCATGATTCTTTATATTATTCATCATACTTCCGACCGAGTCAGACATGGATTATAGCTCTGCAGGTGCTCTGCATGTATCCTGATTAATCTTGAGCTGCGTTTCCATTCCTTTTAGATATACAATTCCTTGTTTAGGGGGAGTTTAGTAAATAAGATGTCTATCCTAATTATAGATGGTAAAGTCCATGTTTTGCAATAGGAAATCCCCAAAAACCATTTCATCTTTTAATAAATAAAATTTATACTGGAAGGTGCATAATGCCATTAGATACTACTAAATGTGTAAAATTTCAAAGAAATCCAGTTCCACTGGTTTAGAATAGTTACAGCCAGTGAAGGAACAGACCAAATAAAACCAACATATGAATGGACACATTAATCACAACATACTGCCACTTAAGTATGGAAGAGTATAATAATAATGCTTAATATCCTAAAACCCTTACATAGGTTGTAAGTCCATGTCACTGTCTTTTGAATGAACAAGCAACAAGCTACTCCTTATGTTATATTTTTAGTAGACAGGTTCAGATTTGAGGTCAAACAAGACATTAAGCAAATAAAATGTGCATAACAAATTGAGTTATATCATCTGAATGCTGTTTGAAAATAATTCAGGTACAATTTCTACACAACTTGTGATCAATTTGACAGTGGTCACTCATGTGATTTCCCCATGGAACAAGTAGACAAAAACATAATTAATTCTGTTCAAAGGGTAAGCCATGCGAGAAGTACTGATTCATGTTGGTTTTTACACTAATATAGAAATTCTGTGCTACATGGTGAGAGTATAATAAACGATAAAACCAGCCGTTGTACATGCCTATAAACAACATAGATCGCTTTATTATGGTTAAACAATCCTATTTTTTCTCTAAACCATATCCCAATGGATTAATCTTCTGCCATGTGAACACAAGAAATAATGATTTAGGACGTGATTTTTTTGCATAATGCAGGCAGAATATTTCTTTATTCATTTTGGTAGCGTCTTAACTTTTATTTTGGTTTTGGTTTTCCTTGAAGGAAAGGGAGAGTCAAATAGTATGAACTCTTAAAATTGGATAACAGCACCTTTTTTTTTTTGCATAATGCAGGCAGAATATAACCACAGATGAAAAAAATAATAACTAAAGTTAATCAAAATGTGCATTCAAAGTTAACAAAATAATATATTTCATTTTGATATAGTACATTGGGTGTCTATGTAACAAACCTTAAAATGTACAAATTATTGCAAAAGAAATGATACTTTTCCACAGATTCACTTGAAGGTTACCTGTAGATTTAAACTTTTGAATGTTCTTTTGTCCAATCTAATATATACAATAGCTATTGTGGAGTTTATTTAATGGGACCTTTAAATTTCTTCTAAGAGAAATCCATCACCCATTGATTAATTTACCTGAACAAAAAATTTAACTTTCAATGATGAAAATACATGTACCAATACTAAATAAGGACACGCAAAACTGCATGTGATATTGTTCAATATTAATAATATATTTTCAATACGTTCAATATAAACACCGGATTAATCATAAAAGTTGATTTCTGACAAAAATTTTAGCATTGTTCCTATTGAAATTTGCATTTTTTTGTTTTTGTTTAGTTATAGAATACATTTAAAAAGAAGGCCTTAAATTAAACATCATCATTCCAGTTTTTATTTGTCAAACTCAAAAAAACACAAATTTCTATAGGAACAATGTTAATGTTTGAATCACTGTTTACATTGAACAGATTGAAAATATATTACTGATATTATAAATACAACATCACATAAAGTTTTGTGAGTTTAAACATGTATTTTCATCTTTTAGAAGATACTTTTTCACTCAGGTAAATTAATCAATGAGTGGTGGATTTCTCTTAGAAGAAATTTAAAGGTCCCAGTGAATATAATCTATTGTACTTATTCAATGGGACAATAGAATTGACAAAAGTTTAGATTGACCAATGGGAGATGAATCTGTGGAAAAGTTTCATTTGGTTTGCAATAACAAAAGCAGACATTTGACAGTCAAGGGTAACCCGTAACTACTTTTCATAAGTCAGGCATAAAATCAACAGCAACTGACCAAATAGTATTAAGCGTGACAAAAGGTTATGTTCAATTGATATTTTTAGCAATAATGCATAAATTTTCCACTTCAGGATGTTGGAATTGAAGCCATAATTACAGTATTCAATATAACTTACCAATAATGACCAAGAAAGGCTACCATTAACTGGCCAATAAATGCAATTTAAGTCAATATTTATCAAAAACAAAAACATGCTAGACCTTGAAACACTTATCAACACGGAGAGGTGGTAGTGGGATGTATAATCATTTCAAATTAACTCTGACAGCATCGCTACACATTCAAAGAATTCACTAGCACATATTTCAAAGTCCTGCATGTATTACTGCTCAGCAATGTTATTTCAACATATACTTGCCATAAAAGGAATTTATTTCATCCTATAACTTCCTTTGTTCTCAGATATATAGACAAACAAGAATGTGTCCCCAGTACACGGATGCCCCATCCGCACTATCATTTTCTATCTTCAGTGGACCGTGAAAATGGGTGAAAATCTCTAATTTGGCATTAAAATTAGAAAGATCATATCATAGGGAACATGTATTCTAAGTTTCAAGTTGATTGTACTTCAACTTCATCAAAAACTACCTCGACCAAAAACTTTAACCTGAAGTGGGACGAACGGATGCACACAGACCAGAAAACATAATGCCCATAAATGGGGCATAAAAATTATCAAAGTAAGCCTTTTGCTTCAATACATATTTGATAGAAATGAATTATTTCAGGTACATGCATAAAATAACTTTCTTCATTTCTAATAGGTTCAAAATGTAATTATTTTTTTTTTTCGAGATTTAATGTGATCAAACACATAACCTTTTTTAATTTGGACTATGAAAGACTGTTTGAAAATGAAGGGAGTTGCAAGAACATGGCCTAATGCACAGCAAATGTGGGCTGTTAACAACAAAACTGTATGAATAAACAATGGGTTTGGTGAATTAACATCAACAAGACATTTGACAACCCCAAAACACAAAGTATATAAAGTATAATAATGTTCATGCTTCCTACCTGACTTTCTACACAAGAAAAAAAAATCTTTTCAGTTGCATATTCTATATTTAAACAACATTGAATTATTAGAATAATCTTTATTTTTTAGATAAACAGATTAAAAGCCTTATGTATAAAAGAAGCCTAGAAATTTTCCAATGTTATAAGTTGCAATTTCTGTCCAAAAAAGGTAAATAATGTTATTTTTGTTTTATACAAATTATTCCAATTCTCAAGAAGCAGTACTGATTCACAGGTTTGCAGAGCAATGGTAAGATATGAAATTGTTTTAATTGCTATAATATGAAATACATATTTGGTGGTGTAATCCAGTTTCGTTATAGGTACATTGAAAGTATGTGATCCTTAATCAATTACAATGTTTAAAAAGCAAATATAACATAAAATTTAAAGGAAATATCTAGTTCTAACCATTTGCATCCAAACAGTAAAAGATCGAAGGAAACTGAATGACTTGCACAAAAATCATAACTTGAAGCAAGTTTCTGGCTTTTGGATACCGTAAATGACTTAAAGGAAAGTGTTATTTATAGCTTTTAAACTATAAAATGTTAAAGTTCTTTGAATTCAGAAAGGCTAGTAAAATATTAAATTAATTTACAAATTTTCAAAACTTTTGAAACAAAAGACTGAAATCTAAGAAACCAATTTGAAGTTCGCATCTTTCTGAATGAATTTCTGTTGTTGTGACAGTTCTAGAATTATTTTCGATTTGGTAATTGAAGCATAAATAAAAAATGCACAGAAAAAGACAAACCATGTCTTGTTTGTCCAATTGTTGGTGGAAGTTGTAACAGAAAATAGAGTTTTTGAAAGGACAGAAACAAATTTAAATTCTCTATTTTTCTTGTCAGCAAAATGGCCAGTCTGTTAAAGGGATACAACTTTTTCTGATTGTCTAATCAATTCCTTTTTAACATGATAACAGACAAAAGTTAACAATGTTCTATCACAACAGGTGACTAATAGCCTTGTAAAACTTTTCAGAAAAAAAATCAGTAAGTCAAACATTAGTAAACTTTTCATCATCTGTTCAGCAAACTCATAAACATCTATAGTAAACAAGGAGCAAGTGTGATTACCAAACCTCACGATTTTAATATTGGTTTTAACCGATTCTCATTAAGATATTTATAATCAGATATCTACCAACTACTGTGTTTATCAGCTGCTATTTTCTACATATTTCATTTTCAATTTTATTTTACCAAAGATTATATAATTCTGTAAATTCATTTATGCTGAAAGACAAAGATCAAGTAAAGATGACACAAACCCAATCTTCTTTGGCATCGATTATTACCAATAGCTTTGTCAATATCTGATAATTAATTGTTATTCCTTGTTGTAACCATTGATTACTTTGAAAATTTAAAGAAAATATACAAGTTGTGCATAACAATTGTGTTTTTAAAAACACTTTGTCATTGTACAATATTTTTGAATTTTCAATTCTTCAGTTTTAGAAACAGCCACTTATTCAAGTAAAAAAAGTTTTTTTTTTTAAAGCTATCCACAATTTACCTTTTTTTGATAATACTAAAAGTCCATTTATCAAGTCTGACCAAGGATATTTATTCTAATAAAATCTACTGGTTACATAATAGGAAATCCAACCAGCAATTGTGTTTCTTCAGTAGTTAGAACTTACATAATAATATTTTGTATTATACATTGAAACTGATTTGTCTAATCACTCTAATGAATAAAGTTACTTCATAAAGTTTTTCTAAAAAAAAACATTCTTGCAAGTTTTAAACCCCTATCTACATTGTTAACAAAATTCATCTTATTATCAATTTCATTACAGAAACTTATTTTCTACTTTTTGTCCAATTTGGTAAATTTTAGCATTATACAAGTTTTTATTTTTCTTAAGCTGTAAATAATAACTTTTCATTAAATTCTTTTGTAAGTTTATTTACTGATATCCTAGTCTAATAGAAAGATTTATCTATTTGTCATTTAACTTTCAGCTAACTTTCAAAAAATGCAAGTACTCTGTGATCTTGCTTTCTGTAACTGGGTACTAATTAGTTACTTTAGGTTTGTTTTTTATTTCTCCAGTTAGAAATTAAGATGTCATTCTTATGTCCATTTGACAATCACAGTTTGTTACTTAAAAATGTTTTGCTTAACATCACTGTCCCAGACAAGGAGAGGGTTGCATGCTCACAAAAATGTTTGACCCTGCCTCATTTTTTAATTTTCCAAGTGCATTACCTGTACACCTACAAATATTTTTCAATCAAAGGAAGAGGTTATCTGTTTGTGAACTTCTGTAGAACTCTCAGTCAAATTTGTCAAAAACAGGATGTGCCAGAGAGCTTATAATGTAATTTCAGCAATTTGCACATTTTCAAAGATCACAAGTCTTACAAAAAATTTTGAACAAGTATTCATTCTGGATTTTCCATCTCAAAAAGGTGACGACCAATATAAAACTGTTGTATAAATTTAATTTAAATCTTTAGTAAAGTGGCTACATTTCTGGACAGGTTAACTAAGGCTAAGACATGTTAACAGACAACTGGTTTTCAAATTCATATGCTCTACATTGCAGCAAGTGGCTTAAACTTAACCCAAGTAAATCAAGTGTAAAAAAAGGTCACTGTTACATAAATGTTGTGAAACTATGTTATACTAAGTAAGATAACTGTGGTTCTCAAATCACAATGTGTTTCCTTGAAATAAAAATGGACCATAGTGAGCAAGAGAATGAGCATCTATATAAAGCCTTTTCACATTCAAATTTGGGGCAAAAGTTGTCATCTTTTAAAACTATACATAAATATATACAAGAATTCCATTAACTAATAACTATACAAAGGAAGGGTTTTCCTGATAGCTTATTTTTTACAATTTTATCAATTCTATTCTACTAATTACTTTATCTTCCTCCTACTAATATAAGTGGTGATTTCCTTCAGAATTAGCATTATTAATTTTCAAAAGAGTAATAATACAATAAGGTGTTACTAAATCAATTATAAAACAATGGTGGACACTGATCATATTTGTCATTATATCAATCAAAATAATAATTAAATGTAACAGCAATGTATGAAAATAATATGACTCAAACATGAAATAAATGATATATATTATTAAAGAAATCAATAAAAAAACAACAATTATTAATTATTAATTAATTCCAATAATAATAAACAGGATTTTTTCTTGCACTATATTGTTCGGTGTAATTTGTCATTCTCATATAAGCTTTAGTGTATTTGTAGATATTTTTATCAAGTTTGATTAAAATCAAACACTTTACTGATCAGGTTTAAACTTAGCATAAAATAAATTACCTTCTTTTTAATTAACTAGAGGCTCCAAGGACCCTGTGTCGCTCACCTGATATTTTTATTTACAATTGATGCATGATAAATGCAACTGTTGTACTGTCGTTTAGTTTCAGAGATATAAGACTAAAAGTGCATTTGAAACCTATGTTTTATTTCAGCCATGTGTGCCATGTTGGCAGGCAGGGTCATCATACACAGTGGTCCCTGGATATCCTAGTGGTGATTTAAACCAAGTTTGGTTTAATTTGACAGTAGTTTCAGGAGAATTTTGTAAAATTTATCTAACGAAAATGCAGTGATGAGAAAGTTTGTTGTGAAGTTTTGTTGTTCGCAACACCCCAAAAAAAAACAAAAGGTAATAAAAATTATCATTTAAGGGCAATCTTTCCTATTAATGATTTCTGCAAAATTCAGTTGATTGTGCAAGGGTTGTATAGCCAGCTGAGGTCGTTAAAACTCGCATTTGTTGTTGCAAAATTCAAGTGGTTTTGAATTGCTTTGTTGATCTTTTTGTATTCAACTTTTAAACAACAAAGTACAACAAATATGATGACTGATACTCATGACACTGAAAATATGGTCTTCATTCTTGTGAAGAAAATGGTAAGGTTTGAAATATTTCTTAAATATTAATTCAATACCAATACTTTAATTTGTATTGGATTTATCCCAGGAAATGAGAACAAGGGACACAATTAAATTCAATTTTTCCCTAAACTTCTGATAAAATATAAAATGAAGAACTATATTTTTTAATGAGAATTTTTTTTAATAGTTAATTGATAATTTGAACAATATTAATTAAGTGTTAGATCTTGCATGGTTGATTAATTTTCTCTCAAAATTTCTGATATTCTATTAAAGTTTTAAATATAATATGAGGCAGGCATTACCTGTGAAAGGGATGAAGTCTGTACAAATTAGTGTAGGAATTCAAGCATCATTTGAACTTGAATCTGTAGAAAATGAAGCCAAAGTACTGAAACATATCTGACATTCGACCTATTGTTCGGGATTATAGTTGTGACATCATTTTCAATGTAAAGAAAAAACACCATCATCAGGTATTAATGTGTTTTTTTTTCATGTTATAGAATTATCAATTATTTTTATGTCCAGTTCATTAGTAGATTGTTTTCTATATTGATTTTCTACTGCAGTTTCAGAAAAGAAGATTACAAAAGGAAAACATTTTGTAAAACTTACAAAATTTACCAAATTAATGAAAATTGTTAAAATTGACTATAAAGGGCAATAACTCCTTAAGGGGTCAACTGACCATTTTGGTCATGTTGACTTATTTGAAGATCTTACTTTGCTGAACATTATTGCTGTTTACAGTTTATCTCTATCTGTAATAATTTTCAAGATAATAACCAAAAGCGGCAAAATTTCCTTAAAATTACCAATTCAGGGCAGCAATCCAACAACCAGTTGTCCAATTCATCTGAAAATTTGAGGGCAGATAGATATTTACTTGATAAACAAGTTAATCCCTGTAAGATTTGCTTTAAATGCTTTGGTTTCAGAGTTACAAGCCAATCTACATTTTACCCTATGTTCTATTTTAGCCATGGCAGCCATCTTGGTTGGTTGGCTGGGTCACCTAAAATTTTTAAACTAAGTACCTAATAATGATTGTGGCTAAGTTTGGTTGAATTTGGTCCAGTAGTTTCAGAGGAGAAGATTTTGTAAAATTACTTTAAAGATTACAAAATTTTGATCATGTTGACTTATTTGACTGGGTCACCGCACACATTTTTAAACTAAGTACCCTAATAATGATTGTGGCTAAGTTTGGTTGAATTTGGTCCAGTAGTTTCAGAGGAGAAGATTTTTGTAAAGATTACAAAATTTACAAAACTGGTAAAAATTACTTTAAAGGGCAATAACTCCTTAAGGGTCAACTGACCATTTTGATCATGTTGACTTATTTGAAGATCTTACTTTGCTGAACATTATTGCTGTTTACAGTTTATCTCTATCTGTAATAATTTTCAAGATAATAACCAAAAGCGGCAAAATTTCCTTAAAATTACTAATTCAGGGCAGCAACCCAACAACCTGTTGTCCGATTCATCTGAAAATTTGAGGGCAGATAGATATTTACTTGATAAACAAGTTAATCCCTGTAAGATTTGCTTTAAATGCTTTGGTTTCAGAGTTACAGTAAATAATAACTTTTCATTAAATTCTTTTGTAAGTTTATTTACTGATATCCTAGTCTAACAGAAAGATTTATCTATTTGTCATTTAACTTTCAGCTAACTTTCAAAAAATGCAAGTACTCTGTGATCTTGCTTTCTGTAACTGGGTACTAATTAGTTACTTTAGGTTTCTCCAGTTAGAAATTAAGATGTCATTCTTATGTCCATTTGACAATCACAGTTTGTTACTTAAAAATGTTTTGCTTAACATCACTGTCCCAGACAAGGAGAGGGTTGCATGCTCACAAAAATGTTTGACCCTGCCTCATTTTTTAATTTTCCAAGTGCATTACCTGTACACCTACAAATATTTTTCAATCAAAGGAAGAGGTTATCTGTTTGTGAACTTCTGTAGAACTCTCAGTCAAATTTGTCAAAAACAGGATGTGCCAGAGAGCTTATAATGTAATTTCAGCAATTTGCACATTTTCAAAGATCACAAGTCTTACAAAAAATTTTGAACAAGTATTCATTCTGGATTTTCCATCTCAAAAAGGTGACGACCAATATAAAACTGTTGTATAAATTTAATTTAAATCTTTAGTAAAGTGGCTACATTTCTGGACAGGTTAACTAAGGCTAAGACATGTTAACAGACAACTGGTTTTCAAATTCATATGCTCTACATTGCAGCAAGTGGCTTAAACTTAACCCAAGTAAATCAAGTGTAAAAAGGTCACTGTTACATAAATGTTGTGAAACTATGTTATACTAAGTAAGATAACTGTGGTTCTCAAATCACAATGTGTTTCCTTGAAATAAAATGGACCATAGTGAGCAAGAGAATGAGCATCTCTATAAAGCCTTTTCACATTCAAATTTGGGGCAAAAGTTGTCATCTTTTAAAACTATACATAAATATATACAAGAATTCCATTAACTAATAACTATACAAAGGAAGGGTTTTCCTGATAGCTTATTTTTACAATTTTATCAATTCTATTCTACTAATTACTTTATCTTCCTGCTACTCATATAAGTGGTGATTTCCTTCAGAATTAGCATTATTAATTTTCAAAAGAGTAATAATACAATAAGGTGTTACCAAATCAATTATAAAACAATGGTGGACACTGATCATATTTGTCATTATATCAATCAAAATAATAATTAAATGTAACAGCAATGTATGAAAATAATATGACTCAAACATGAAATAAATGATATATATTATTAAAGAAATCAATAAAAAAACAACAATTATTAATTATTAATTAATTCCAATAATAATAAACAGGATTTTTTCTTGCACTATATTGTTCGGTGTAATTTGTCATTCTCATATAAGCTTTAGTGTATTTGTAGATATTTTTATCAAGTTTGATTAAAATCAAACACTTTACTGATCAGGTTTAAACTTAGCATAAAATAAATTACCTTCTTTTTAATTAAAAAGGAGGAGAAATCACTGAAATCTATTTTAAAATTTCTATAGAAAAATGTGGATGGATTTGACAATACAATTATAAAGACAGTGCTTATATATCAGTTTTAGATAATTCTTTTCCTTCCTTAAATTAAAGGAAGGAATTTAAAAAAGTGTCCCAAGGACAGCATGCAGATGATTTTTCTTAAATAACATGTGGCTGTACGGTGACCGATAATTAATTATATCCATGTAATTTCAACTCTGGTGGAGAGTTGTCTCATTGGCAATCATACCACATCTCCTAATTTTTAACAACAAATACAACACAATATTTCATCTACTAAACAAAAACAAAATATATTCAGGGGAAAGAAATCTTACTAAATCTAAAACACTGTCCCCTAAAATACTTGATAATTTATATACTAAAGCAGAAGTAAAATTTAACTAGGTTCAATTTTAGAATTCCAATACTGTTTCTATAGGTTTCAGACTTCCTGCTATAAAATTTAATCATATTGACACAGAAAACATTCTAAAAGTACATAGAGTGGATTATCGTCAGCAGATCAAAATGAGGCAAAAGAGGGATATTTCATTTGAAAAAAAGCCCTAAATTTTAATCTCACAGTCCCAAAGTGCCCTGAATTTATGCAACCAATGAACACAAAGTTAAAGTATCCAAAACCTTGTGGGGCCTCGGTGGCCGAGTGGTCTAAGTAGTTACTACTGTAATCACTAGCCAGTCAACACTGAGGTTGTGAGTTCGAACCCCGCTCGTGCAGGTGCACTCGACTCCAATCTTAATTGACTAGGATTGCCAGTTTTCCTATCGAAGGTCGGTGGTTTTCTCCAGGAACTCCGGCTTCCTCCACCAATAAAAACTGGCCGCCACGAAATAGCCCAAAAGCGGTGCTTAAAAGTGGCGTTAAAACACCAAAAATCAATCAATCAATCCAAAACCTTGTAATCATACAACACAGACATAACAATATGAAACAATGTTTCATATTTTATTTTTCAAATGTGAAAATTAGTAATTTAAATATAATAACTTCAAAAAATTAATCTTCAATCAATTACCAGTAATTGAGATTCAGTATTTAATAAGAGCACTTAAGAGTTAATGGGATTTTAGGAAAACCAATGAAAATAGGAATTAATAAATCAGATTTCAGTACATGTTTTAATGGAAATGTACTACAAAAAATAAAAAAATTGTGTTCATTAACTGATCAATTGTTGACTCCACAATGTCCAGTGGCAAATATTTCATGTACAGTCAGAATGCAATTTAATCAAGAATATATAAATTGCTATAATCTGAAAGTTGCTGGACAATTTGACAAACACTAGTAAAAAGAAGGTGTTATTGGGTAAGGCTATATATTTATTCCAAAATACAGGTCACCCTATGACCATATGATTTAGTGTATAGATTGGTTTCTTGAACATATAGAGAGTTGTGGACTATTATAAACATCATAACAGTGTAATGTACAACCAAGATATACTAAAGCAAAATGACAAGACAGTTAATTTCCTATATTTGTGACATCCTGCTGTTTCTAAAAGTTTTCCAGTTAGTTACTTGAAAAATTAGCCAACAATTTCTCTAAATGTCTTTTGGTTAGAAATGTGGCATTGAGTTTCTGTTTCATTGACAAACACCTCACATCTCATTTTATTCATATTGCAGTCTATTGCATTTCCTACAGAAATAGATGTACGTGACAACAGTACAACATAAATATGAATGGAACCAATTATTGTCTCTAATGGTACAACTAGATTTGTCAGTACGACATGAATGGCCCCGATCATGGCCCGCTCGCAAATTTTCAAAGCCTGTGATTTCAGCAAAAATCAGCAGAGCAGAACCAAACGTTAACTCAATCTGTAATTCATAATAGTAGACTTACATACTAAAAATCAGCTCAATATGTGAAGGCATTTAGAAAAAAAGTCTATATAACTGTTATTTTTACAAAATTTTCAATGTCCAAAGCCCATAATTTTGGCAAAAATCAGCTGAACAGAACCTAAACTCACTCATCATAGTAAACTCACATACTAAAAATCAGCTCAATAAGTGAAGGTGTTTAGAAAAAAGTCTATTTAACTGTTATTTTCACGAAATTTTTAAAGTCTTTTTGAAGCCTGTAAATTTGGCAAAAATCAGCCAAGTGGAAATAAATGTACACTCGATCTGTAACTTATCATAGTAGACTCACATACTAAAAATCAGCTCAATATGAGAAGGCGTTTAGAAAAAAAGTCTGTATAACTGTTTGTTACGGAATGACAGTATGACGGAATGACCAATAAGGGTAAAACTATATGGCCCTGACCACTTTGTGGCAGGGTCATAATAATAAGTGATGAACTCCTGGCATGGGTATGGCACTGAAAACTAAATGTTCAATAAGTTAAGATAGGACTGACATTTTCAATATTCATGGAAGTTTAACCATACCATTGTGTTTCTTTCTTCAAAAGTTTGGACTGAAAGGGTACACGAATGACTGTCATACACAAGGCTTCCAAAAAATATTTGTGCCAGCCGGACATTTTTTGTCTTATCATGATTTTGATCCCTTAAGACTATGTAACAAAGGCAATCATGCTAATCAGTTGGGCATCATATAAACAATGAATGGTTGACATAACAAGCATTCTGAGAGTATTGCATGGCAATACATAGTTCCCTACTGATTAAAAATTCATTATACTGGAACAAAATGCTAAATTGTTCTATAACTTGTCATGGTGTAAACAAAAAGAAAATATCAAGTCAATATCTTCAAGCATGACTAAAAACAGTGTGGAAAACTGATTATATGAGTGAATTTTTCAAGTCCAAGGACCATAATTCTGCACAAAATTATCAGACCGAAATAAAAATTTGAACTTGATCTGTAACTTGTCATGATAAAACTATATACCAATTATCAATCAATATCTTCAAGCATGATGAAAAAAAGTGTGGAAAACACTCTAACATTAGATGTGATTAATAGTTCTCTAAAATTAGATATGATGTAATACAATGTATATTTATTTTCAAGTTATAATCAAATATAATTAATAGTTCCAAATATTTGTTCTTTCTTTTGTCACAAACTAATATAGATTTGTAACTTATCTATAAAATGTCAACAACTTTTATCTATACATAATGTAATGTCATGAAATATATACCTTAATAAAAATAGATTATTATCTAATTAAAAGATTTCATTTCATAATTTTTTTTTATGTATATAGCATTCAGAAAATTAGTTTATACAAAATAAAAAACACTTCAAACAATTAACCAAATAATGTCTTTAAAAAAATTAGTTATCTCTCTTTGTACAGAAATATGGTTTAACATACAAAATGTAGTACTCTAACATTAGATATGGACCATGATAACTCTGGACTAAATCATCAGACCGAAACAAAATTCGAACTTGATCTATAACTTGTCATGATAAAACTATATACCAAATATCAAATCAATATCTTCAAGAATGAAGAAAAAAGTGTGGAAAGCTGATTTGCTGGACTGACGGACGGACAGACAGACGGACGGAGTGCAAACCTAAAGTCCCCTTCGACTTCTCTGTAGGGGACTAAAAAACGATATTAAACTTGACTTTTGATACAAATTCGATGTACTGACGTAAAGTGTTAAATTGACAGTGCATCATTCGAAGTATGCTACATTAGCGTACTTATATCTGCCTTAGAATCTTTATTTGTGCAAAATTACGTTGTCAAAATCTTTACTTTCGTTTTTGAAGTTACATTTTCTCATACCGGATGTTGACTTGAAAATGGTAAAACATGGACCAGAGACGGATACGAAAAATTCGTGTACATTTACAAAGCACAATCGAGTTTATAGGGAGCTACCATTTGATTTTTATGGGGGGGGGGGGGGGCCTAGGATGAAAAATTTTGTCCTGCCTTTTGTTTTCTTTGTAATCTCTGTCCTGCCTTTTTATTTTTCACTCTATTCGGTCCTGCCTTTTTTTTTATTAGTTTATCCTGATTTTTTTTACATAAATTGTCATCCTGCCTTTTTTTTTTTTTTTTTGCAAAGTTGCTCATCCTGCCTTTTTTTTTTTACTCAAAACTCATGTCCTGCCTTTTTTTAAAAATTTCATCCAAGCCCCCCATAAAAATCAAATGGTATCTCCTTAAGTACCTCTTTCATGTTATTTCTTCAAGAAAATACTTGAAATGAACGTTAGATAAAGGTACCAATGATAATTTTAGTATTTTTGAAGAATTCGGATGCATAATTAAATCTCACAACTGCGCACATGCGCACGCGTGTACTTTGTTCAAACAATGTGGTCCTGACGATTTTTTCGCTTAAAACCTTCATAACTACGGTACCTTTTAAAAATTTCCATCAAATCATATTTGATCATATTTACATGCATATTTTTGATCATTTAAATCTTTTTGATTAAATTAATTAGATGCAAAAACGCTGGAAAATAACTTCAAATAGACCGATCAATGTCCGGTACACATTAGTATACCTGTTACCTGAACAGGTAAATTTCAACTGTCTGACAACTAATTACCCTTGATTGTAATGAGAGGGTATTAAAGTAGTGTTTGTTTTGATAGTACTTATTCACCATGTCACTTTAATGACCGGAAATGTGGCTGTATAAGGCAAATGGTCGGGTCAAAAAGATCGCAAAAACTTCAATTTTTTCTGAATTATGTTAAAATGGCAAAGCCACATTAAATGTACGTTTCAGGTTTGGCACAACAAGTCATATTTTTAATTTATCGGTCATGTCCGGAAAATACGACCGTTTTGGAAGCCCTGGTCATACAACATTATTAAACATGACTTCTTTAACTTTATTTAATTAAATTACATGTTTTCTCTAGAAACTCTTTCTACAGAATCAAGAATGCATAGTTAGATATATATTTGCCCTGTTTCTACAGGTTATTTTATTTATTAAAATTGAATACTGAAATAAATCTAGGTTGTACATTTGTTATTTTCTATTCTCAACATATCTTATTTTGAGTTAAAATTTTGAGTATGAGTTATATTGATAGGGGCTGTTCCTTTTAGTACGAGTTAAACAGAATGGGGCTGTTCCTTTTAGTATTAGTTATACAGATTGGGGGCTGTTCCTTTTAGTATGAGTTATACAGATTGGGGGCTGTTCCTTTTAGTATGAGTTATACAGATTGAGGGCTGTCCCTTTTAGTATTAGTTATACAGATTGGGGGCTGTTCCTTTTAGTACGAGTTATACAGATTGGGGGCTGTTCCTTTCAGTATGAGCAGAGACATATAATACAATAGACAACTTTTGAGTTCGATGCATTTCCGTCATAAACTTTGGTTTTAGTGAACATCATTCGTGCGTTTAGGGGCGTCGTCACTTCCGTTCCAATGTTGAGCAAGTGGTTGGAGAACTATGATGCTATTTTGCTCGAATTATTTCGGCAAATTGAATTCTCATAATTGACAATCAATTTTTAAGTATGATTTATACAGATCGCAAGCTGTTCCTTTGAGTACAAATTATATTGATTTGGGGCTGTAACTAGTCTTTGCTCAATCTTTTTTATTACAGATAACTGAATATTACCTGATTTTTCATCCTTTTTTCTGTAGATAACAACTTTTTAGGGTAGTAGTATCATAATTCTCCTGAAATAATGGACATTATATTTTTCAAATGAAACTTTAGATTTTAAACATTAACATCTGTATTGATAAATATATTATTTCTGTTTTGATTACAGTTTATCAATTAAATCCCATCAACTGTCAAAAATAAGAAAAATAATTCTGGTGAATACTCTATGATATATTGATATTTCTGTCACGAGCGTGCAGATAGAACAAGCCGATTTTAATGAAAATCAATTTAACCAATCAAAGTTTATAGCTACATCTCAAGTATCCTGTAAACAAGCCCATATTTGGTACATATCTTATATTTCCATGTTTGTTTTCTTTTATCAAATACAAAGTCTTATCAATGTGTACTTCCACAAACAAAAATCAAGTGCAACATAGTGTTTGTGATCTGGCAAATCAAAATTACCCCAATATCATTTTCTTAGTTAAGAAATATTAAAGTTCAAATCCCAAGCGTTCTGGCTAGTTCACATAATAGGTAATTGTAATACTTTAACATTACTTCCCAAATACAAGACATTTTGAGCTTGCAAATTTTACATTCTCCTACTTGTATATTTTTTTCAGGAGATAGACAAAATTATAACTTTTTTCACATTATAAAACCTAATTATTTTTTTTTTTGGCTGAACAACTACCTTTTCTCTTTAAGTTGACATAGACAATTACAATTTCATCCATTTCAAACTTTGTGGTAAAAAATCCCTTTTGCACTTTCTATATTATTTTACGTGACTATAATTTTTTTCATATTACATGTATCTGCGATATAGATCTGTTGCTATCTATAAGATTTTTTTTATGTGTGACCACTGATAACTAATAATGTTCCAGTTTCCAATGGTTAACAAGTATGTTCACAAAAACAATTTTTACTTTTATTATATTAGATGTATCAGTGTCTTTACAGTCTAAATTACACCTAATTTCTCTAATGAAGTCTAACAAAGCTATTTATGTTTACATTATGGGGGTGGGAGAAATCAAATTTGACTTCTAGTGGCATTAATGGAGAATCCAATGAGTCAGGCTTTGTCACTTAGTTAACTTTCATGGTATTATAATGCCATGTAAGAGCAGACTAACCAAAGATATTTATCACTACTGGCAATACTCCCCACACAGAGTCAAATTCATTTACTTCTTTGACTCAATTCGAATTTTTCAACTGTCACTTACATGAGGACATTAAGACACATGATAGAATTGACACAAAACTTTGATTCCTATCTGATATATCACTAAATTAATCACTCCCCAATATACAGTGATTCACAGAATACACAATTATAAAAAAAAAATGTTTTACCAATTAATAGCAGGCTCAAAAACCCCTTTTCAGCCATTAACATCCACAAACCATTGGAAATATATTGTGAATATTAAAACAATGATTCTTCACTTTAGAATACATTTCTTTTAAACCTGACCAATGTAAATGTAAATTACTTTAAACTTTATACACTAGAAGGACATTGTTTCTTTGTAAGCCAGAACAATCATATATCAATTTCTTTTAAAAATGACCAACTGTGAAGTAGCCATTATTACAAGGTTATTCAGGACAAATCATTACACATTTTTCAAAAAGACAAGTTCTGATTGAATGAAACATGACAACATTCAAAATAAATCAGAAAAACAGGAAAAGAAGTAAAGCTTTATCAAGAGAAGTTTATTACATCATGACTTGAGTTATTACTCTTCAATGATAAATTGTTCAATAATGGATTGTCAATTGATTACACCACAATAAATACTGACCAGCCAAAATACATCACTTATAGACTGAAGTGGACACATATGTTCTATCAGTGCTATATGGGTACAGAGAGTTCTTTATCAGTACAAGACCAATCAAGTCTTATCTCAATCAAATCAAATTATTGACTTCAATCAGCTAATATTTTTCATGTGAATGAAAGTTGTATGAGAGGCCTAGTATTTACTTTTCCTTGTTTGCATAACTTCCTAACCTAATCAAATCTTTATAGATTTCTGCACTCTGACTCAATACTCTGTCAAATGAGCAAACATCTTAGTATAAGCTTTATGAAAGGATCAAAATACCACCTTAGAATAATAGTTGTACACCAAAAAAGTTGTAGGAATTCATTACTTTTATATGGTATCTATTAAATTAGACATTTAGTCTTTTAAATAATTTGGTAGATATTGCAGCTTGGAGATAGGAATACTGAGATCACTAGGTCCATGATCAAGGTCACAGCAAGGACTAATAAGACCAAAATATGTTAAAGGAAACCACTACTGATTGTGAGGTCATCAGATCAAAGTTCAAGATCACAATAGCTTTAAATACTGAAATCAGGGAAATTTTTCAATCTCTGATATCTTTTAAATATAAAATCCCATCTTAACTGCACTTTGTTTGACATAATTACATTGGAGTATTTCAAAAGAGCAATTATAAGGTCACACAGTCAATTTGGTCATGGTCATAGCTGTTAAATAGAGATTGTTAAGACCAAAACCAACATTGTATTTGTTTACAGTAGGCTGTTGACCCTGACTTTCTGTATGTTTGAAGTAAGCTGTTGACCCTGACTTTCTGTATGTTTGAAGTAAGCTGTTGACCTTGAATTTCGGTATATGAAGAGTAAAGCTGTTGACAATGAATTTCTGTTTGTTTAAAGAAGTAAGCTGTTGACACTCACTTTCTGTATGCTAAGAGTAAAGCTGTTGACTCAGAATTTCTGTATGTAAAGGGGTAACATTTTATGGGGCAGGATCAATATACCGTTATTTATACACCAGACCGTACTGGTTACTGAAATTTTGGATATACCAAACCAGGTACTTCATATCTGAGAAACAGGCAATCTATGCCCTCAAATTTAGAATTAATTCGTACATTTTTGTATTGTTCAAAATTATCAGTCAATATTTGTTCTACAAGGATCACCAGTCTGTCACCTTTCATCTGATACCTTAATTACTTAAATATATTCTACATAGTTTTATATTTACACCTATGCGTAGGAACTATTTTGTTTTAAATATGTACTACTTTCCAGTATGTTCTTTTTTGACTGGGCACCAATTTGGTGGTGTCACATCTTATAAAGTCTTTCCAAATTATTTTTGCAAAGAATTCCACTCAAGCCGGTGCTAGGGGCCATCTTAAACTTGCAGTGAGGTGAGAAGTTTTTTGCTCCTTGTTGAAGGCCTCACTGTGACTTTGAGATGAAAAACAGCAATAAAATCACTGTTCCTTTGCTTTTTGGGTGATTTTTGCTGTGCATGTACTGATTTAGTGTCATGAATGGATACCCCATATCCTTTGTTTTTTCTATTAAGCTGTTGACATGGACTTTCTGTATGTTTGGAGTAAGTTGTTGACCTTGAATTTCTGTATGTTTAGAGTAAAGCTGCTGACTTTGAATTTCTGTATGTTTAAAGAAGTAAGCTGTTGACACTCACTTTCTGTACGCTAAGAGTAAAGCCATTGACTCAGAATTTCTGTATGTAAAAGGGTAAGCTGTTGACATGGACTTTCTGTATGTTTGGAGAAAGTTGTTGACCTTGAATTTCTGTCTGTTAAGAGTAAAGCTGCTGACTTTGAATTTCTGTATGTTTAAAGGATTAAGCTGTTGACACTCACTTTCCGTATGCTAAGAGTAAAGCTGTTGACTAAGAATTTCTGTATGTAAAGGGGTAAGCTGTTGACATGGACTTTCTGTATGTTTGGAGTAAGTTGTTGACCCTGCCTTTCTAATATATGTTTGGCTTAGCTTGTGCATATTAAGAGCTATTTATCAATCCTGGCTGTCTGTATGTTTTGAATAAGTCATTAACCCAAGCTTCTGTATGCTCAGATTATTTATTGACCTTAAGCTTCTAAATGTTAAGGTTGCATATTCCAAATACATTTGTGTAACAGTATCATATTCAATTTAAGTCTGATTATAAGAAATACAGAAAAGCAATTAATTGGATTAAATATTCAATTTCTCTAAATATTCAATGAAAAAAATTCCTTTTTATTTCATAGAAATATACAAGACCTAAATCTTTTTTTTCTAGAAAAAATTTCCAATTCAAAGCTTAATGTACTTTGTTCATTTCTTTTTAATAACTTAAAAGCAAAGTCTTATTTCTTACAAATTGATGAAATATCTTGTTAATCTGAGACATTCATGCAGTCCGTATTGTCAGTAGGAGGATATTGTTCTTAATGCTAACGTGGCATTAATGTCTTTTAAAAACTATTTAAAGCAACTACTTTGTAGTGTTAGGTATAACCCGAAAATTGTAAAACAAAACTGCTTTTGTAGATCACTACAGATAAAAAGATAAAATAAAATAAAATTTCTTAGATGGCTTATACTTTCCCCTAATGGTTGATTTACTCTTTTTTAATAATCAAATATGTGGTTTACCTGATCTCAGTTTTCAATTGGTCAATACAATTACGACTTCAAAGAAGGAGGTTTGATAAAAAGTAAAATAACAAAAAGATCGAACACCAAGGAAAAGTCAAATGGGAAAGTCCCTTATCAAAAGGCAAAATCAAAAGCTCACAAAACATCAAACGAATGGAAAACAACTGTCATATTCCTGATTTGGTACAGGCATTTCCATATAAGTAAATATTTGGCCATTAAAAATTGTAAAATTCTCTAATCATTTCAAAGAGTGATATAATCAGGACACCTCAGTTCAGAAAAATCACTTGTGATGTCACGATCATGTCATAAATATGTTGAAACTTTTGTTTTTGACCTAAAAGAAAATTTTACACATTTTTTTGGTAAAAAAAATATGAGACAAGGCCTTACCTGAAAAGATATTTAATTCAATCAACATCTTTCTATAAGATATCTTGTAGAAACACTCTTTTTGGATAAAGCCTTGGCTCATATCTAAATATTAACTACAATCCTGTCCTCTTTTCCTTGAATGTGACCTACACAAATTTGACTTAATCACCTGGTTTGTACTTACACGAGTAACACGACAGGTGCCACAATGCGGAGCAGGATCTGCTCACCCTTCCAGAGCAGCTGAGATCACCCTGAGTCCCGGTTTTTGCTGCTCATTCTTTACTATGTTGTGCTTCGTAGACTTTTGTTTTGATTTTGGTCTTATTTTGTTTTTTTGCCATAGCATTGTCAGTTTGTTTTCGACTTATGAGTTTGAATATCCCTTCAGTATCTTCCATCTCTTTTAAAGACAAGATCTCAAAATGAGGTCATTTCTGCAAATTTTGTAGTTTTGCATGAATCTAATAAAGGAAATTTGAAGCACTAATGCAAATATGGAAGACACAATTCAAATATATAAATACTGATATCTGAGAGAATTTTGTCTTTTGAAAATCTGATGGATGCTCTTTCATTAAAAGGGTCCAAAAAAGTCGCCTTATCATACCTTTTCTTGCTTTCCCCTGATTTGGCAGATTGAACTAAGGACAAGTCAACCATATCTCATAGAATGAACACAATCTTTTTCAGATCACTGAAAATAAAGATTAAGTTGGCATATATATATTACGTCTAAAAGTCAATTAAGAAACAGATTTCACCACTATATTACTATACCATATGACGACACTATACTTCTCCATTCTTGGCAGTTAAAATTTAAATATTTACACCTCTGCAAGCCTCACATTTTAAATTGTACATTCTATCACACTGGATACAGTGGTGGAATATATATGTAGGACTCTAAAGTGCGATGGGGACGCTAAAGTACGATGGTCACGCTTAAGTGCAATGGTCTGCACTAAAGTACGATGCCTCTATACGCTAAAGTCCGATGGTCCGTGAAAGTATAGACGTAAGAAACGTAGTTGGATTATGACGTTAACAGTCGTTTATACAAACCAAACATGAATATGCCGGAAGATAAATTAAGAATATCTGATTGATAACTTTTAAACCAAATGTCCATAACTTAATTTCAGACCTCACCGTGCTTTGTCGGCTGAAGCAAATGTGGTTTTTGTTCGGGTCCTGGAAGAAGGACTAGTTAGTGTCCTGTAGTCTACCATTTTACTATATAGATACAAAATAGTATACACATAGGTATCCTGTATCCTGCCTCTGTTGGAAGCGAACAGATACATTTAATTCATTGTTTACGTTGCAGTTTACTTTGCGGTCCCCGTTAAAATATTATGGATTTTATTGAAAAGTAACGTCGGTAAAATAAAGGTACATGTTTTTAAGCATAAATTATAAATTGTCGGCTAAAACATAATTTTGACAGTGTAGGAAAATATAACATGTATTTGTACTCATTACAAAAAAGGAGAAAGCTCAGCGAATATCACATTTTTCTTGCATTTAAATTAAAGCTTCAAGCCTTGTACAAATAAATGTTACTTATTCCGACAATGAACGCATTGTGTATTTGTAATTTACAATGACGACTGTAAATTAAAGAGGGGGGGGTTAAGATTATTGATGGACTGTTTGAGCGGCAAGCTGCACCAATTATCCAAATATTTAATACGCCCGAATTGTTAAAAATTCTTTTAACAGGAAATACAGTATTTTGTGACACCTAAATTACCTTTTTAGCAATTATTACTTGGTCGGTCTTCTAAAAGAAACAATCACTTAAGCCTGCTGGTAAATTATAAATCCTATCACATATGTTATACCTTAGCATACTAGCTTTTGCAAAAAGACTATTTTTTTAAAATCCATGCATTTTAACGTTTTAATCCCTCGAACCTTACCCTATTGGTCCATTGCACTTTAGTGTGATATACCATCGTACTTTAGCAAATAAACAACCATCCCACTTTAGCTTGAGACACCATCATACTTTAGCGTAGACCATCACACTTTAGCCTGACCATTGCACTTTTGAGTACCATCACACTTTAGAGTCCTACATATATTTATCTAATTTTGTTTAATATAAAGCAAATTTTTTCCTACCAGCAATCAAGCAATTCTGAAAAAAAAAACTGACATAGTTGCTGAATATCACACTACGAAAGGATTGAGGTTCTTTTAATCTAAAAACAAGCATTCTGTGAGTATTGCATGGCAATACATAGTCCCCTACCGGTTAAAAATTCATTGTGTTGGAACAAAATTCTTGATCTATAACTTGTCATGGTGTAAACTATATAACCAATATCAAGTCAATATCTTCAAGCATGACGAAAAAAAGTGTTGAAAACTGATTATTCAAGTGAATCTTCTAAGTCCAAGGACCATAACTCTGCACAAAATCATCAGACCAGAACAAAATTCGAACGTGATCTGTAACTTGTCATGATAAAACTATATACAAATTTTCAGATCAATATCCTCAAGCATGACGAAAAAATAGCGGAAAACTGATTATTTGAGTTAATTTTCTAAGTCCAAGGACCATAACTCTGCACAAAATCATCAGACCGGAACAAAATTCAAACTTAAACTGTAACTTGTCATGATAAAACTATATACCAATTATCAAATCAATATCTTCAAGAATGATCAAAAAAAGTGCGGAAAACTGATTATTTTAGTGAATTTTCTAAGTAAAAGGACCATAATTCTGCACAAAATCACTAGACCGGAACAAAATTCGAACTTGATCTGTAACTTGTCATGATAAAACAATATACCAAATATCAAATCAATATCTTCAAGCATGAAGAAAAAAAGTGTGGAAAACTGATTTGCCGGACTGACGGATGATCAGACAGACTAATAAGAGGTCCGAGGACACAGTTATCGTCCTTAGATTTTCGTTGTCTACAAATATAGTCCCTAGTGTGGACAGTGTATAACTTGCAAATTTTTTTCATACACTTTCTAAATTTATTTCTTTATATTTTATGAATGAAATATTAAGTAAGGGGATGAAATTACATGTTAAAAAAATTTGGGTGCTGAATCTTTATGTTAAGTGGTGATTTGGTCCAGTTAAAAAAGGTCAAAAACTAGTATGTCTGAAGCTGTCAAACTGAATTTTAGACACCCTTAACATAGAATTATCAATATTTTGAGTTAGAGCTGGTAGACTTTTCTATTATTTTGATATTATTTGTCCCAATAGTAGTACACTACACTGTAAAAATCTTTTTGAGATAGAGCAGGTGCGATTTTTTAATTTGACTTTATTGTCTAAAAGAAATGCACTACTGAAATAACTGTGTTCTCGGCCTAAGAGATGAATTCAGGAAATGTAGATTCTGTACTTTGGCAACGTCCCTGGATGGTTTGCTGGTTTCAATTTGTCAAACTCAATAAAAGTAAAGGATTTACATCTTTATTTGAAAGAAACTCTGTTAAAATGTCCCATTTTGACATTATACGGCTGAAATAGGCATTTTAAAGCAGTTTCCATTTTAAGCTTAAGAGGCATGCTGACTTTCTATCTGACAGCTTTTATGCTTTGATATTTGTGTTTCTATGATTAATTCAAATTCTATTAACCATTTGTGAATTCTGAATATAGAGAAAAGTAGATTATCACAGAAAAAATGTGCAAAATGTGTTGTATTTAGGCCCTGGTCGAACGGCCTGTTTAATGTATGTGAAATGCGAAGAGCTTTGTACATAGAATGTGTAGTCCATCATAAAAATTTCACTAAATCTGTAAAAAGGCACTTGACAATGATCTGTACACCTTATCCATTTCATATACTACCTTTATTTTCTTCTGTATGATAGTATGTGGTTCAAATATATGCCAGTTGAGACTAAAACTACATGCAAGTTTTCCATTGAAAAGTGAAAAACTGTGCATCAGACCATTCTGTCTGCAAAAAGTTGAAAGCAAGAGTCCTTTTGCAATTAGACTTCTTGTATCATGACATCTTAGCATAGAAATGAGCAAAAAGTAACAAATTTCCATTTCTTATAGCTTCTGTCAGCATTTTTATATGTAAATATGTGCCACGGCCTAAATTGACACTAAATAATGTTCGGTCTTACATAGCCTAAGACCATTTTATACTCATTTGGTATGCTTTTGTAACTTTTCTTTCCATTTAAAGTACATTTATATATATGAAAGAATAATTTATGGTAAAAACTTCAAAAACTTCAAATTGGTTGAAAAAATGCATGTTTATGTAAGGCTCCCCTTAATTCGAAAATCTCTATTTTCAGGCACAGGCTCATATAAATTTGACTTTTGAATAATTGTAATAAATCTGATAAATCAAATGAGTGTACAGTTGCTTTTAATACTTAATATATTATATTTAAGAGCATTTAAAAAGCAAATTTTTGCAATATTTAAATTTTTTAAGCCCAAATCTTGATAGTTGAAATTATTTGATTTAAACGTCAAAATTAAACATTCAAATTTCAATATTAAAATTGCCATAGTTTCTATAATATATATCCTATGGCCATGAAACTTGGCCAACTATCTTATAATTCCCTCAGCTTAGGTCGTGCAAAGTTTTATTAGAATTGGTCAAGTCTTTCTATACTATTAGGTCCGAGGACACAGTTATCGTCCTTAGATTTTCGTTGTCTACAAATATAGTCCCTAGTGTGGACAGTGTATAACTTGCAAATTTTTTTCATACACTTTCTAAATTTATTTCTTTATATTTTATGAATGAAATATTAAGTAAGGGGATGAAATTACATGTTAAAAAAAATTTGGGTGCTGAATCTTTATGTTAAGTGGTGATTTGGTCCAGTTAAAAAAGGTCAAAAACTAGTATGTCTGAAGCTGTCAAACTGAATTTTAGACACCCTTAACATAGAATTATCAATATTTTGAGTTAGAGCTGGTAGACTTTTCTATTATTTTGATATTATTTGTCCCAATAGTAGTACACTACACTGTAAAAATCTTTTTGAGATAGAGCAGGTGCGATTTTTTTAATTTGACTTTATTGTCTAAAAGAAATGCACTACGAAATAACTGTGTTCTCGGGCCAAGAGTAATGACCACATCATCAACAGACCATTTTTCACTTTTCAATGTTTTCTGAAGTGCCTCTTTAAGTTAGGCAAGTCCCCAAATGATATATCTAAAACTCAAAGGTAATTTGTCTGTTGATAATACAGTCTGAATCCAGTCTGGGGATTTCGCATAGAAATTTCAAGACAATTTATTATCTGAAGATATTAAGTCTTATACTGCTATGATTTAATTGTAATCAATTCTCCATTATGAGAATCATTTACAACCAAGCTTCCACAACTTCATACCAAGAGCTTACATATTTAATCAGCATTTTTACAATAATCTTGAATAGGCTCCATGATTTCAATATTCATGATACTTCTTAAAGAATATTGAACATAATCTGCTTGAAATACAGATCCTGTGTTCTCGCTTTGCAGACAATATGCTGTTTTACTTTTTGTTTTGGTAATCGTTGCATCCACTAATGAAATTATTGCTTTCAAAGTTTTGAAGGTATGTCACAATACTGCTAATTCTTAGGATTCCAAAAAGATATTTAGAACAGGATCTGTATTTAATCAGATTGTATTAAATAATAATATAAAAATATAGAAATTTGGTATGATTGCCAATTAGACAACTATCCACCAGATACTTCAACAATGAGTAAAACTCATAGTGTTTAGGAAGATCTTAAAATTCAACTTGAGAAAACCAACAACCTAATTTAAGACAAGACAATTAAACTAAAATAACAATTATGACAGACAGCGAGTAGGATAACACGGACAACCACTGAATTAAAGGCTAATGACTTAATGGCACAGGCACAGAAAGAATGTGGTGGTGCAAACATGTTTGTGAGCACTCATTGTTACCCTCCCCTTAAACCTTAGACAGTGGTATAATAAACAATCTCTTGAATTGCAAATCAAACATTAGATCAAGGAACCCAGAGCAACCAATCAATCAATGATTCTGTTGGTCAGTGCACCACAAGGTATAATAACATAAACGGTACCAATTTTTCTGCACCAGATGCGCATTTCGACAATCAATGTCTCTTCAGTGATGCTCGAGGCCAAAATATTTGAAAATCCAAAGCTTATTAAAAATATGAAGAGCTATAAACCAGAAAGGACCAAAAAGTATAGCCAAAGCTGGGCAAGGAATCAGAGCTTTGCATGAGGGAGATACATTCCTTAACTTTAAATAATTTCCAAAATTTTGTTACAGCAAATTTTAATAACACAAAATCCGTATTTTCATGCCAGTACCAAAGTACTGGCTACTGGGCTGGTGATACCCTCGGGGACTATCAGTCCACCAGCAGAGGCATCGACCCAGTGGTAGTAATAACATAAACGGTACCAATTTTTCTGCACCAGATGCGCATTTCGACAATCAACATAACATAGTAAGAAAACTATGCATATGCTTAATTACATAGATAAACATTTTGGTTTATGTTTTGATTGAGGACAAGATATCATATAATTAAAGTTCTCTTTGTGATAGTTCAATATCAAAGTTTCATACAGATGACCTGATTGATTTGGAACAGCGCCACTTCAGGACCTTTAATGAAAGGATCTGATGCAAATAGTTTCATTTCAAAACAACTCTCCCATTTAAACAATGCAAAATCCAAGCTTCTGTTGTAGTCGAAGTGCAGAACTCCTATAATTGACATGTTTAATATAGATACTGTATTGCTAAATACTGATTTTTCGTATTGTAAAATAAACGCAAAAAAAAGGGAGATATCAAACATGACGATTTTAAGAAGAAACATAACCACTAGTTGTTTAAATTCAATTGGTTTGTTTATTTTGACTATTTAAAACAAAACAATATGAAGAATATGAGTTGTTCTGTAATGTAAAGCACAAAACGGTTGACATGAGAGTCTTGGAATGTAGAAATTAAACACACATAGTCAATGGTAGAAATCACAAGATGGCATGAAAGCCCTATCTTCCCAAAAAATAGTTGGAAATGGATAGACTTATCAGATTGGCACCAACCACAAAAAACAAATAACAAAATGAGAAAAGACTCAAAGTACTGATCAAAATAATAAGAAGTAACAATATTCTTACTTTTTTAAACCAAAATTCCTTTAATTTCTGAATAATACCGAAAATATGAAACTTAAATGATTGCCTAATCTTTTCAGCACTATCAGTTATTATGGGAATGTTGCTGTAATAACATTAATGCTTCCAATTTTTCTGCACCAGATGTGCATTTCAACAATTAATGTCTTTTTAGTGATGTTTGAAGACAAAATATTTGAAAATCCAAAAAAGTATTAGAAACTTAAGAGCTTATAAACCACAAAGGACAAAAAGTATAGTCAAAACCAGGCAAGGTATTTTGTGATGTCTTCCTTGTTTACATGTGTAAATATCTTCAAACAAGTTGTGTTGAAATCAATTTTTTAGAACCTGTTGAATGTGAATTGTCTGTTGAATTTTGCCACTTGGTGTTACTTTGTTCTACAATCATGTTTGTGCTCTTTTAGTCTCTTTTAAAAGTAATATATTGTGAACAATAAATTAAAACAACACCACTCAATTCCAAGCAACTAACTAAAATTATCCTGATCAACCCTTCCCAACCTGGGGTAGCGGTACAACAGCACAACACCAGAACAAACTGTACAAAACAATAAATGAAAAAATAAAATATGATAAACAGCAACAAAAGACAACCACTCAATTACAGGCTCCTGACTTTATGACAGTCACATATAGAATGTGGCGGGTTAAACATATTTTCAGGTGCCCAACCCACCCCCTGAACTAGGACAGTGGTGCAGCAGCACAAATTAAGAACAAACTATAACAATCAATTGAAAAGGGCTTAACTCATAAAACTTATAAAAAAATATGTTACTAAGACTATAGTATCAATCAGTACACATCCAACATCCAATGGATTTAGGGTAAAGACAAGAAAAACATAACCTTGTGCAATGCCAAAATATAGGTATTGACAGAATGTAGGACCATCAATGTACATAAGTGTATTGTATTGCCATTATATATAGTTGGGTTTTAATTTATTGATAACAAAATCAATATTTATACCAATCAAAACAATATTCAAAGATCTAAATATAGTGTTGAATTTGTAAACCTTTAAGAATTAGTTTATTTATAGGATGGATAAATTTACCCAGTTCTTATCTAGTAACATTCCGGCTTAGTAAACAACATCACCGTAATAATTTGGATGTCTTGTCTCATCTGGTTACAAAGAATATAGTGCTTCTGGACATTCCATACTATTATTTCTTGATCTGCCTTCACTAAAAAGATAAAGGAAAAAAAAAATGATTCGTAGATTTAGATTCAACATTACGAATTAGCTTCCACGTTTTGGAAGTGACAGTTTATGAGTTTTCAATATATTTTCTTGTATGAAACTTGGTCCTAACAAGAATGTGTCCATAGTACACGGATGCCCCACTCGCACTATCATTTTCTATGTTCAGTGGACGGTGAAATTGGGGTCAAAACTCTAATTTGTCTTTAAAATTAGAAAGATCATATCATAGGGAACATGTGTACTAAGTTTCAAGTTGATTGGACTTCAACTTCATCAAAAACTACCTTGACCAAAAACTTTAACCTGAAGCGGGACAGACGGACGGATGGACGGACGGACGCACAGACCGAAAAACAGAATGCCCCTCTACTATCATAGGTGGGGCATTAAAATAGGATGACAGGCCCATATTAGATATAGACATACTTTTTATATTTATCATTCTAGATTTTTGCAATTTGGCTAACCAAGTGGTGAACCATAAATCAAAATTCATGTTAAGCAAGGATTTCAAATTAAGATACTGTGAAGCTTGTATGCTTAAAATATTCCATTTCCATTTTTACAACCAGTGGTTGTCCTTGAAGAACCATAGATTGGGAAACAAAAGAAAAAATATAACAGCTATGCCAGACAAACCTGATAAATTTTTAACAATAATCAAATTGGCTTCATATCAACATGCTAATCGGAGAGACACAGTAAATAAAACTAACATATAAACTGGAATATACCCTTGGACCACATGTTCTATGGCCTTCTATAACTATCAATAGTTATAAACTTTCAATAAAAATGTATTATTGATCTAACAGGTTATGGTCATTTAAGTGGACAGCATCAATTAAATCATATGGGGAGGGTATTTATATATCAGCATGAATTATCATTACTATTGACCCTTCCATGTCAATATAGCCTAATGCTTCATTATTCAATGGATTTCTGTGACCATAATTGCTCTTGTGAATTCTGACCTTGATTAATTTTCCAAAGAAATAATTACATTTAATATAAATGTACCTGTAAATTGTGTGTGTTAAACCTGATTGTTTAAGGATTCCGATAAATAATAAATATGGAATTCTATGATAAGGGTAGGTAAAATATACATTATCTCTCAATTGAACTACCAAATGAATATATAATGGACAATAAAGTAAACATAATACATCATTCACTCATTTTTATACGACCGCAAACAAATTTTGTGGTCGTATATTGGTATAACGTTAGGCGTCGTCGTCGTCGTCGTCGTCGGCGTCGTCGTCCGAAGACGCATTGGTTTCGCACTCTAACTTTAGTTTAAGTGAATGGATCTCTATGAAATTTTACCATAAGGTTCAATATCACGAAAGGAAGGTTGGGATTGATTTTGGGGTTATAGTACCAACAGTTAAGGAATTAGGGGCCAAAAGGGCCAAAAATAAGCATTTTGTAACTTCGAGACATAACTTGTGTGTTAGTGTATGGATCTCTGACTTTGTACCACAAGGTTCCATATCACAAAGGGAATGCTGGGATTGATTTTTGGGGTAATTGCCTCAAAATTTTAGGAATTAGGGGCCAAAAGGGCAAAAACAGGCATTTTTCTAGTTTCATGACAATAACTTGTGTGTAAATGTATGGATCTTTCTGAAATTGTACTACAAGGTTCCATATCACAAAGGAAAGCTGGAATTGAGTTTGGGGATAATTGCCTGAAACGTTTAGGAATTAGGGGCCAAAAGGGCCAAAATAAGCATTTTCTAGTTTCAGACAATAACTTGTGTTCAAGTGTATGGATCTCTCTGAAATTGTACTGCAAGGTACCATACCTCAAAGGGAAGGCTGGGATTGAGTTTGGGAGTGATGAATCATAAGGGGGTTCAAAAAATTGGGGGATTTTTTTTTTTTCCTTTTTTCTTTTTTTCTTTAAAATTTTCCATTTTAAGTTGGTTATTTCTGATTTATATTTAAAAGCAAATAATAATGATATGGCAGGAGATACACACCAAACAGGATGTGTAAATTATCATATAATAAGTATTGTGCAATAGCAAGAAATTTTCAATTGCACAGTATTGCGCAATAGCAAGAAATCTTCAATTGCACAGTATTGCGCAATAGCAAGAAATATCCAATAGCACAATATTGCGCAAATAGCACAATATTGCGCAATAGCAAGAAATTGCCAATTGTACAGTATTGCACAATAGCAAGAAATATTCAATTGCACAGTATTGCGCAATTGCAAGCAATATTCAATTGCACAGTATTGTGCAAAAGAAGATACTTTGTATAAATTGCTTATTTCTTGACCAATTTCAATGGGGTTTTATTCTTGAACTCTTGGGGTTCTTTAATATGCTGAATCTAACTGTGTGTTAAGTTTTGGATTTTGGGCCCGTTTTTAAATTGGTCCACATTGAGGTCCAAAGGGTCCAAAATTAAACTTTGTTTGATTTCATCAAAATTGAATCATTGGGGTTCTTTGATATGCGAATCTAACTGTGTATTTAGATTCTTAATTTTGGTCCGTTTTCAAATTGATCTACATTAAGGTCCAAAGGGTCTAAAATTAAACTTAGTTTGATTTTAACAAAATTGAATTCTTAGGGTTCTTTGATATGCTGAATCTAAACATTATTTAGATTTTTGATTATGGGCCCAGTTTTCAAGTTGGTCCAAATTGGGGTCCAAAATTAAACTTTGTTTGATTTCATCAAAATTGAATTATTGGGGTTCTTTGATATGCTGAATCTAACCATGTATTTAGATTTTTGATTTTTGGGCCCGTTATCAACTTTGTCCACATTGAGGTCAAAAGGGTCCAAAATTAAACTTTGATTTCATCAAAATTGAATTATTGAGGTTCTTTGATATGCGAATCTAACTGTGTATTTTGATTCTTAATTTTGGTCCCGTTTTCAAATTGGTCTACATTAAGGTCCAAAGGGTCCAAAATTAAACTTAGTTTGATTTTAACAAAATTGAATTCTTAGGGTTCTTTGATATGCTGAATCTAAACATGTATTTAGATTTTGATAATGGGCCCAGTTTTCAAGTTGGTCCAAATCGGGTCCAAAATTAAACTTTGTTTGATTTCAACAAAATTGAATATATGGGGTTCTTTGATATGCTGAATCTAACCATGTATTTAGATTTTTGATTTTTGGGCCCTGTTATCAACTTTGTCCACATTGAGGTCAAAAGGGTCCAAAATTAAACTTTGTTTGATTTCATCAAAATTGAATTATTGGGGTTCTTTGATATGCCGAATCTAACCGTGTATTTAGATTCTTAATTTTTGGTCCTGTTTTCAAATTGGTCTACATTAAGGTCCAAAGGGTCCAAAATTAAACTTAGTTTGATTTTAACAAAATTGAATTCTTAGGGTTCTTTGATATGCTGAATCTAAACATGTATTTAGATTTTGATTATGGGCCCAGTTTTCAAGTTGGTCCAAATCGGGTCCAAATTAAACTTTGTTTGATTTCAACAAAATTGAATATATGGGGTTCTTTGATATGCTGAATCTAACCATGTATTTAGATTTTTGTTTTTGGGCCCGTTATCAACTTTGTCCACATTGAGGTCAAAAGGGTCCAAAATTAAACTTTGTTTGATTTCATCAAAAATTGAATTATTGGGGTTCTTTGATATGCCGAATCTAACCGTGTATTTAGATTCTTAATTTTTGGTCCGTTTTCAAATTGGTCTACATTAAGGTCCAAAGGGTCCAAAATTAAACTTAGTTTGATTTTAACAAAAATTGAATTCTTAGGGTTCTTTGATATGCTGAATCTAAACATGTATTTAGATTTTTGATAATGGGCCCAGTTTTCAAGTTGGTCCAAATCGGGGTCCAAAATTAAACTTTGTTTGATTTTAACAAAAATTGAATATATGGGGTTCTTTGATATGCTGAATCTAACCATGTATTTAGATTTTTGATTTTTGGGCCCTGTTATCATTTTTGTCCACATTGAGGTCAAAAGGGTCCAAAATTAAACTTTTGTTTGATTTCATCAAAAATTGAACTCTTGGGGTTCTTTGATATGCTGAATCTAACCATGTATTTAGATTTTGGATATTGGACCATAATAGGTGAATGTTCAATTTAAAATTTTTAAGTTCTTAGACCACATTCATTCTGTGTCAGAAACCTATGCTGTGTCAAATATTTAATCACAATCCAAATTCAGAGCTGTATCAAGCTTGAATGTTGTGTCCATACTTGCCCCAACTATTCAGGGTTCGACCTCTGCGGTCGTATCAAGCTGCGCACTCATGGAGCATTTTATTCTGTTTTAAAACTCTGTCGGTTGTTATTATGATAACGCTTTAGAAAAATGATAAAATTCTACATTTGAAATATTAACAAAGATTTTTTTGCATAAATAGTACTCTTTATGATCCTATAAGTTAATGAGCTCCCAATGTTTTTTTTTTAATTCCTTCAACCTCTGAGGGCTACTCATAAATGTTAATCTAGAAAACAGCTTTAAACCAAAATTTGTTATGTTTTTATATATACAAACAATTGCCAATGAGACAACTATCCATCAGTCAAATTGATGTACTTAATTCACTCGAAATAAAGGCTGGAACTAGAACAAAAAACAGTTTTAATAAACCAACTGTCCAGCATGTTAACATTTTACTATACTATTAATGAATTTGAAATTGTTTTCCTTACAAATCTCATAAATATTGTGTAACAGCATGATACTTCTTTTTTGACATAACAAACATTACTGCACTTAAAAAGATAACTAAAAACAAATTACAGATCAAGGTAAAATACAAGATTAGTGACCTTGGTCTTGTGTCCTTTTGTGAATACTGAGCTAAATAACTAGTAACTGCAACCCCTACAGATTAAATACAAACCTGAAACAATGAACTAACATTGTTCTCATGTACTTCAGTTTATCTTAAATTTCAATTATTGTATTCTTAATCTGATGGGAATCAAACCTTATCTTCAAGAAGGAATCCCTATTGCAACAAATTTAATTTGTTTTTCTCAGAAGCCACATTACACAAACAAAAACATTTCATAGAAAACTAGATAAAGCCATGTAAACTTCAAATAAAAATTAGAGAAAACACTCAAGTGCTCCAGAAACGTTAGCACTTCTTGCTCCACCATCATCATGCTCGTCACAAGTAAAAACCTGGTGATAAGTTGTTTCAATTGTGTTAATTCATTCTCTGTGACATGCTATGAAGTCTGTCATGAACTATAAAGTACTGTCATATCTGTGACATGTCATGAAGTATGAAGTACTGTCATATCTGTGACATGTCATGAAGTATGAAGTACCATCATATCTGTGACATGTCATGAAGTATGAAGAACTGTTTATATCTGTGACATATCATGAAGTATGAAGTCCTGTCACATATGTGACATGTCATGAAGTATGAAGTCCTGTCATATCTGTGACATGTCATGAAGTATGAAGTCCTGTCATATCTGTGAAATCTCATGAAGTATGAAGAACTGTTATATCTGTGACATCTCATGAAGTATGAAGTCCTGTCATATCTGTGACATGTCATGAAGTATGAAGTCCTGTCAAATCTGGTAATCTGGTATATAGTGTTTTTTAAATGTATCAATTAATAAAAAGCAAAATAGTGTTTTTTTCCAAATATATAGATTAATAAAAAGTCAAAAAAACTATCTTCTATTCATATTACCAAATAAAAAAAAAAAAGAACTACACACAAACAAACACATACACACACACACACACAAAAAAACATAAAAATAATTGTGTTTGTTAAGTGTAAAAGGTCATTCATTTTTCGACAGACATCAGATGGCTGTTAATCAGCCCTCAGAAATACACACTGAATACTAAAAGACTTAATTGAATGCATGTCAGTTTAAGCATCAGTACAATTCTAACTATTAAAGAACAGCAATTTAATCAGGTAAAATCATCACATATGTGAATGGAATACAAATACACCTCTTTTGTTTAGGATCAATATTAAGTAAGTGCCTTGCCTAAATTCTGATAACAACTTGTAGTTCTTAGTCATTTAAATCCAATTCTTCATCAAATGTTCACATACTTTCTATAAAATAAACACCTTTGACATTTGTATAATCAGATCATTGAGCAGCATTGCAGAGAACAGTCACAAATTAGTCTTGAATTGTATCAAAAGCGACGGTAGATACCAAACTGCAAAGGGATATTCAATATGTACAAACATCATGCCAAAAAAGAAGGGGAAAAAGAAAGGAAAAGTAATGAAAAGGGAATGGATAGTAAAATTATGCTCATTAAACGTAAATTAATATTCAATAACTAGATAACTTCATAGAAAAGATTATTGTTATATTGTGAATTTCTGTGTTCTCCTCTAGAAAATACTGCATTGCAGACATTTTGTCTGCAGTAATAGATATAAGATTTTCTAAAATGTAAGTGCCTCCAGACATCATCCCATAGTTGGCCTGGAAAGGAGCAAAGTATTCAATCAGTTTATCTATAACAATGGATATGAACAAAAGGCAACTGTAAAACATAAAATTTTGAATAAAATGTCAGTTCTTGCTTATTTTTTTATATTAAATTTCAATTACAAAATCTATAAAGTCTAATAAAAGTATACGAAAATAAATGGAATTCACAGAAATTCTGGAATGCATGGCAGACACTGGATTTTCCAAAATTTTATTTCTGTACTTTTTATGACTTCTATGTGATATCATTAGTAACTTCTCAAACTCATTGAAATTGAAACTGGTAAAAGTTTTTTGATATGGACTCTAATTAACAACAGTTACAAGTTCTAATGAAATATTATCAAGGATCTCAAATATTTAAGCAATGAAACATACATAACCTGTCAATCTTCATAACTCTTAGGACTTTCAAGCATTTACCTGAGAATGTCTAGTAGAGTACTAGTGAACTATATCAAGCATGATACCATATGCTACCTAAACCAAAACTAACTGATGGAAATCAACAAATAAACATTGACTTTATTAAATCTATTTTTTATGTGTGTCTACATCTTTGATGTCTAGTTGTAAAGAAGTAAACTAAGTATTTGAACACCATTATCCAACAGATTTTCTTGTTTTACTCCATGTTGGATTATTCATAATCACCATTTCAATCTCCAGTACCTTTTACTGTATTTTTCTTAAGTAGGGGTATTTACAGAAATGAAAATAGTTTTGTGGCCATTAAAATTCATCTGTCCAACATTATAAACATTTACATTTACTGAGAATCTGTTTTTAGTGATATTCTTCTGTTAAAGGTAAGGTTACTTAATTACTCTTTTGTTACACTTTACAAAATAAGGAATAAAGAACTAAAAAGGCAGTGCACTAAAACTGTACAGCAAAAAAACTCCATACCAACACTATTTGTCTCATAAAATATACAAGAAAATAGAAAAATGATCAAGAGTTGACTCAGTTCAAAATTATGAAAAATGGGAAAAAAAGTGGCCAAACTTAGATGTAAGACAAACATTAATACTGTGTACTAAAAGTTTTATTGCTCAATTTGCACTATTTAAACTTCTGTCAAAATACTTCTTGTAATCTGATTAAAAGCAGATGTGGGGTTAATGAAGCATCTGTTTACTCTAAAGTTAGTGGTGAATCCATAACTTTCATAATGGCTCTGAGGCCAAAAGAAAAATGAAGATTGGGGTTGGGGACAGGTGGAGTACAAAATCAGAAGAATGTAATAAAAATTTCTGTTATAAAGTTTGGACTGGAGCCTCTCGGCCTCCTCATCATAATACTTTTTTTTACTTCTAAACTTTAATGATTATGATTTAACTACCAACAGAATGTGCAACATAGTGGCCAATGTTTTTAAAAAAAAATTTACTGAAACGAAAGCAATCCCAAAGTGGTCACAAATGCTTTTTTAAGCACCGCTTTTGAGCTATTTCGTGGCGGCCAGTTTTTATTGGTGGAGGAAGCCGGAGTGCCCGGAGAAAACCACCGACCTTCGATAGGAAAACTGACAATCCTAGTCAATTAAGATTGGAGTCCAGTGCACCCGCACGAGCGGGGTTCGAAATCTGCATTAATGGAAGATTCTCTGTCGACAGTTCTCTTCTTTGGGCAGCTTTAAATTGTTTTATTGAGACCTGAACAGTCTTTAAGATATTAATTGATTAAACCAAGAAAGAAAATGTACTTATCAATTTACTTGCCATAAATGGAGATTAGCAAATGAATTCACAAAAAAAACAATTGGACGGAAATAAAGGGTACAAGTTTTTAAGTGTAATGCTGGTGTAATTTTGATATAACTAATACTTTCATTAGTTTTAAAACAAAATAAAGAGGAAAAACATCCTGTTGAAATTGGTATGCAAAGACATTGGTCACAATTTAGAATCAATGTTAGTTTTTATAAAAATGAATTTCCTCACATCAAAACATTAATGGCCATTAATATTAATATTTGAGATATAAAATGTTCCTTACTTCCACAAAATGAATTTTATCTGTAAAATAGAAGAGTCTAAAGATAAGTTAAAAGTTTAAAGGGCTGTTCTCATGCAATCTTCCATTTCTATCACTTGTCAACTCAACAAATTCCTTTTAATAGGTTTTTCAAAATATATGCACTAACTTGGAAGGTTTCAGTAATAATTAAATATGATGTATAAAAAAAATGGAAGATGGAAATATGTAACTCATAATAAATTAGTTCAACTCATTAAAAAAATTACAATTTAAAGATTGTGTTTGAGCTGTCAACTTTTCAAACCTCCAAAGTGGATAATCTCACTCTGAGGTAAAATGTTCAGAGGGAGATATAACATAAAACTTATGTCTTTTATTTATGATTTTGTTTTCTTACTTAACTTTTACAGTGATAATCCAATTTTTCAGTTTAAAAAAACACATTACTAGGTGACTTATATCATGTAAACAGCTTTTTATCAAGAAATAATGCAGAAAAAAGGGGGATGATGGGAAATATTTCCAAATAATAACAAAAATATATCAAAGTTTCTACCGATATCTGGAGAATTGACACTTTTGTGATTGAATGCTTCTTTCAAATCCAAGTGGAAAATAACATGATAAAAATCTGACCTCATTTTCCTTATGTATGCCACCCAAGCTCAAGTGTCATTTTATACCAAAACATGAGTATGTACTTAAAACTAGAAAAGTAAAACTGTTGTCTTATCGTGGATAACCAATAAAAAAGGAAAAAACAAAAACCTTTACAAGTTCTACCATTGTTTTGGTCATTGTATCAGTATACTATATATGACAGATAGCCTGTATAGATTTCCATTTTCCATGAAAATGAACATGAAAAAACAATTCTGTACGCCTATAAATGAAGCAATTCACATACAACAATTTCTATGATAATGGGTTTATATTCTTAAAATGTTTTGTATTCATTATGAAAGTTGTATTTATTACTTGTGTAATGAGACTTTATAAAGGAAGATGACATTTATTAATTTTCGTAACAGGGTTCCATGGAATAATTAGAGATTTACACATGATCTGGGTAAAAGGTTTTGAAAGGTTACGGATAGAGAACAGCTAGCATTCATCTATGCAATTGTTTTTTTATTATCACCTTTATTGTGGATTCCAACATTACTTATATTTTGTTAATTTTATCCATTATACCTGAACACACTTCTGTTCTTTTGAGTTAAAATGCACTTATTTACTGTGAAAACTATTTCTGTATACTGTTCTACCTCCTAATGGATACGAAATCAGCAAATGAACTGAAAACAACAAATTTAAGAGCTCATGTTTCACAGCAAATAAAAAAATAAGAAAGAAATTCAGTTATTTTACAGAATTAGCAAAATTGTCTTCCTACACAAAATGTCCAATATAAATTTGTTCTCTTCATTAGCAAAATATCTGAGACAAAATAAAATTCAGTGCATACCACAAAAATACAAATAGAATGTCAAGAATAAAACATAATCTTCTTACCGAGTAGATATCTAGGGTTCAACACAGACTTGTAAATTAGAATATAGCATTAAGGAAAATAAATTGTATATGAAGGAGGCACATTAATATGCATCAAGTCAACCTAGACTTCTCTAATGACTTTCTCTTTTTGTCATACAGAACCTATAAAAGTCTTCTTTTTATTCATTGCAGATTACAAGACCTGAAAAGACTTCTACAATCCGAACAGAGAGTGGTAATTGACCTGTCGTTCAACGCACAACAATCAAATATGGAAGAAATAAACCTTTCATCAGTTTTGGAATCCTACATGACAAGGACACATGGATTTCAATAATACTCAGACAAGATCTGATCATTTATTTACATCTTTTCGTTGTTGTTGACTGTATGATAAAAAATCTTTTATTTTTGTACATGTCTCATTTGTAATATATCTGTGATTTAGCAAGTGACAACTGGACAATATAAGTATATTGACAATCAAACATATTAAAGGAAAAAACAGGAAATAATTCTCAAAACATATAATCAATCATGGAGAGTTTGAATGGTTCTGGACAAAATTTTACAGATCAAATAGTGATAAACAATGAATTTGTAGTATTCAGCGAGAAGTATTCACAGTACCATGGGTACATTAGCAGTTTCATCTGCTTCTTTGGAGTAGTGTCAAACATTCTGAACATAATTGTTCTAACAAGGAAACACATGATCTCTCCAACAAATTTAATCCTTACAGCCTTAGCATTGGCGGACGTCATGACAATGTCTGTGTATTTTGTATATGCTTTGTATTTATATGTCTTCACTCTTCCACGTGATACATATGGACATTCAAAGGGATGGATGTATTTTGTTGTGGTGAACAATCTGGTAGTAATTACCTGCCATAATATGGCAATGTGGCTAACTGTTTCCTTGGCAGTTTTTCGGTATATCTTTGTTTGCCATCATGTGGTGGCAAATCAGCTATGCAGTTTAGAAAGAGCAAAATTGACAATTGGTATTGTTGTCGTGGTAACAATTTTACTGTGCATACCAAACTATTTCATGTACAGAGTGTATGAACTGGCCGAATATCAACCGAACTATACAGGGTACTGGATTGATTTGAGTTTGTTTGCTCAAAACCATTCATTATATCAACCAATAACATTTTGGATATACGGAGTCATCATCAAAATTGCTCCATGTGTCTTACTGACGATTCTGAGTGCATGTATCATTTGTGCAATGCATGAAGCCAGTAAAAGACGTCAGCGCTTGTTACAGCAAGCTGGAAGACACAACGAAGAAACGTCTGCTGAACATAATAGGACAACCATGATGCTTGTTGCTGTTGTGCTTTTCTTTGTAATTACAGAATTCCCACAAGGAATTTTAGCAGGAATTAGTGGCCTGAATCAAAACTTCTTTGAGACAGTATATTCCTATTTAGGAGATATTATGGATCTTTTAGTGCTTCTGAACAGTGCAATTAATTTTATTCTGTATTGTATTATGAGTCAACAGTTCCGTGACACATTTACCAATCTGTTTGTCTGTAATTTCATATCTTTACGGAATCAACACTCAGCCAAACAAAATGGAATGGCTTATAGTACAGTTAAAACTGAAGTTACTCAAGTTTAATAAAATATTTGGATATTCAAAACATTTTAAGTTTTGCTGTTAAACTGTTTTCCTGAAATATGTCTTTCATACTTATTTTTTTTTTTTATTACATTCAATCATATAGCCTGTTTATTATATACCTTGTAAATTATTTTTTCTTTGTCATATGATGCTTTTCTAAATTAAGTAGTCAACTTGAACAGATCATTGAAGTTCAACCAGCTTGTACAAAAATTTAACCTCAGCAACTGAATTCATCCATATTTAACTTGAGGAACATATTTAAAGGTATCCAGTATTTCATATATCACATGTAGATAAAAAGTCACGCTGCAGAGGTATAACAATGGTCTTTATGCTTCGATAGCTGCCACTGATGTAAAATAGCCATCAATAAGTCAAATTATAATCACCAATAATTTAGTGTATTAGTTTATATCAATAAAATATGTATGAATAATGTATATCAAGACAATATACAAGATAATAAATTCAACATTAATGTGTTCAATACATTATAAATGTTTTCTTTGAAGACAAGTAAATAATTTGGTCTGTTCAAATATTGAAAATACATGTGGCTTTTTTTCATATGAAGTTAAATGACAGAAAAGAAATATTATGTGCATGGCTCATTTAAAAATGGTGATGTTTTATGAATTGTCTCATTTTAATAACAATATTACTTAATTTTGCAGCTCTGTTTTCAAAAGGGCATATTAACGCTAAATTATTGCAAGATGTGTACCATGAGGCTTTGTGTGATTAGCAATCAGGCTTTCATTTTAAAAAGATTCCCAATGAAAGGCTTTCTTTGAATAGTAAGAATGCTCAATCAACATTTTCTTGTACAATTAAAATGAAATATTGCAGTAAGCAGTCCACATCTGAACAGTACTATGGAACATTATATGTTTTTTACAAATACCTAAATGATGAAATGCTTTATTTCTTACATTTTTAGCAGAACTATTTAATGACCTCTACAATGACAAAACAAATTGTTGAAACTATATCACTTGGGAGTAGTTTTGTCTGTTATGTTTAAATATGGAGCTAAAATTTACTGGTAATGTGTACCTTAAAAAAAGTCTATTTTAGTAGTTGGCTAGTCTATATCTTTATTTATTAGAATGACTGATTGTTGCAGCCAGACAATTCTGAAATGAGTAGGTGGTGCCTTAAGGGCCCTATTTGGCCTTATAAATTATCTCAATTTCTAAATAATTTGCTAGGTATGGGAATTGTAAGGTTTTGCAAATGTAATACACATTTATTCATATCAAAATTAAAAATATTGAACAATTTCATTTAAAGAATATTGTCAAAAAATTTCTTTTTTAATAATGATATATATTTGTAAGGGGAAACTTTAGCATGCAGGAACCATGTACATATTTACAAGAGAAATATTGTTCATATAAACAAGCACTGTAGTAAATTATCTAGTTATGCCTCATGCACACTTAAGTATGAAAATCAACTAGAGTCTTCTATTTTTGCAACATAATCTAAAAGTTTATATTCATTTGACAACATAACTACATTAATTGTGATGACAATTGAACTAAGTCCACATTTATTGCAGCTCCTCCCCCAGGTATCATCTCCCTCTTTCAAAGTAAATATTTTTCTATCAGTATGATGTTAATTTCTATACATGCATTAACCAGACTTTTTTAAAATTAAAATTTCAAAGCACTAACTCCTTGTCAAACAAATTATACCACATTTTACTTTGTCCAATGAAAATAAAAAATAAAAAACAAATTTTGATACAGCTGATGATCTAGAGTCGAATATTTCAATGACAAGAATTTAAAAAAGAATTTGCATTTCCAAGACAGAAATTACTTGTATTAAAGGAAGTAAGTAAAATATTCACCTAAAGAAATGTTTCCTTCTCAAAGCCAATTATGATTTTTTTATTCCATTTTTACGCCTACTGAAAAGTGTGTCCATATGACAGACTAAGTGACATCAAGTTTCAATAAGATGACACAATCAGCATCATTAATCTTTAGAAGTCAAAAGTGAACATTAAATCGCTTCCTTTTTCCTAAATTACCAATATTTTCTTCTTTAAAGGAAGCAGGCATAGATGATGACAACAAGCATATATAATACAATTTTATTTAACTAGGTTAAATATATTGGTCAACAAAAAGAGATCTTTAACGTAAAATTGCAATGAACATTATATTTCATAAAACTTGTGTTCAGATCACTTTTTTCATTTTAATGTAAATGTATATACCGGTGACTTTCTCACTTTTATTTCAAAACTGACAGTTTTTGGCTTGCTTCTATTTACATATTTTCCTGTAGATAGTTTTCTAACATGAATATATCCTAAATAGTTACATGAACTCAAAACAAAGACTACTTAAATGGGGAACAACCATAGAAGAACCTTATTGTCTAAGTGTCAAAGATATATATATTTTTCTGTATCAGATACTTTAGAACTTGCAGGTGACATTCACAAATAATCAATTTTTCTATGCCTATAACCATTCTTTCTGTGGGAACTATCACTATCAATGTAATAATGAGTTAAGAATACAAAAATGTGGAGTTGTTACGTCAACTGTTAGACCCTACCTCCTATAGTCTACTGATAATATACTTTTTCATGACAAATATCATTATTGTGTGAGCATTCTTAAGGTTTTCTAAGTAACAACAATGTTGGACTTGTGGAATCTGTCCACGATACTTGTATAATTATCTGACTTGTAATGATTCACCTTTGAATCTGATGATAATCAGCATTCTCTGAATTAGTCCAGACTTTAGAAGACTGCCAATTTTTTAGGTTTTTTTTTTAGGGAGGGAGGCAGGGGCTATACAATATTTTCTAATTGATTTCTTTTTATAAATCACAATTTTTGGTAATTTGTAATCTTCACATTAGTAGAAATAGATGTAAATTTAAAATTATCTTAGCACATAACATGTATATCATGTTAACCCCTTCGCCCCCAATCCTGTCTGTAGTCGTGATGGCGACCACCATTCTTTGATGGCCTGTATGACCCTCCATACTTTTTTAGAACTGCCCCAGCTCAAATTTCTTTACATCAGGGACTTCAACCATGCAATTCATGGTCCATAAACTCTTCTCAGCTGTGTGATTATGAAAATATGGCAACTTTAATGGCCTTTTTAGAGTTCAAAATCAGAAAAACGTGAAAAGTAGCCAAAATCAGGTGGGATGGGAGTCTTTTTATGGCCACTACGTTACTGGTATGGGCTGTAGGTATCAACTATTATCATAAATACATGCATAGATGGTACAGGAACACAAGGAGGTATAATATGGCCAAAAGAAATCTGGTCTGTAAAATCTAGGTCACCGTTTCGTCAGAAATCGGTAAAAACGGACATTTAGGCATACTTGGCTAGCCAATAATAATTCCCCAGCAAGATTCTCAAGTCACATTTACTTCCAGCCAGTATGGATAGACTGCTGTAACTTTATGGTAATACTTGAATGACAAAGAAACACAGTTTCGTCAATGTTCACCTCTCAAAGTCGTATTAAAATCGAAAAATAGACTGAAAATGACCATTTTTCAGTAGGGGTGGGTTCAAACCCACCAAAAAATATACCACCTCCCACCCCACCCATGCCATCGGGCCCCAAATCTCAATACATAGTTAAATAGATCAGCATCAGTTACAGCATCAAGAGCCTACTAATTTGCATAAGTTTGCAAATTTTCGAAAATGCCTGATTTTCCAGAAATCTCTTGAGGTCGAATGAGTTAACTGTACAATGGTTTCCATTTAGCTAACATGCAATATAACATCACTAACTATAAAGCTGGGAAAATCCATTATTAAATTAAATGACCAGTGATGGCTGGAAAGTTTTTACATTCTGACAAACAGAGCAACCTGACAATGTTACAGTTTGACAGCAGCCATTTAAATGTCACATTAGTGTATCAAAATTAGCTAAATAAAATACCTTGATCAATTTCTGTCTTTCTACAAACAGATCTCACAAAAAAACTTCTTTCTGTTAATTCAATAGTCTTGGATTTTAGTACATCTGGCAAAAGAAAGAAAATGGGTAACAGTAACAACAGAAAAACTGTTATATTCAATATTCTAATTTTTCACAAATATACAGCAAGATTAATCCCCAGATTGCGGTTTGAAATACATATATAGGAATATGAGTTGCTATTAGAGGATAAACTTTTTTGGACACAGATTTACTATTGAACTCATGCACAAATATAAATAATTTTCATTTGTTGCTAATAAAAAAACTATTCTATATATATGGAAAACACTTGATAAACTGTTCACCTTAAAAACAAACATCAAATTTCAAGCTGAATTAGATAAATTCGCAACATTTTTTAAATATTGAGTTTCAGGTGGAAAATTGTCATTTATAATGCATGTTATAATCATATGGCTGAGCACACAAAAATAAATTTTACATCATAAAATAGTTGTATTTTAGGTGCAATATTTCTACCTGAAACAATTTATTACAAGAATTATTTGAGATATTTCCTGTAATGCAAAAACCCTATTGTCAACTTGAAATTATGTTTTACTATTTCATGGTAATGCAGCAAATTTTAGATTTTATTCTTGAAAATTGAACAGAATAAATCGAAATTAATCACACATATTCAATATATTAATGAGAGTTATACCGCTTCATTTTAAAAATATCTTTATTCTGTATTAAATAAAATTGTTTTAAATAAAATAAATAATGTACAGTGTTTGATAGGAAGATAATTATTACATTATTTCAGCAACATAACAATGTATGTACAAGATATCCATTCTGATGCTTTATTTTCTGCTTTGCTATGATCTATGTGATTACCATGTATCACAACTTAATCTGTACATTGTTACATTACAAATTGTTTTCAAATAAACTCATTTCAGTGAATTTTGTGTTATTTAAATTTTAGAATAAATATGATTCTTGTTATACAAGAGATATTATACTTTTGTTTGCAAGTTATATCAACACACTGAGCAACAATTATTGAAAACTTCTGTAATTAATACCTGTCCCTATCCTTAATAATTTTGGATAATCTAAAATACAACTATTGAAAACCTCAGGCAAATAAATAAATTACTCTCTAGAGAAGCTAAAAGATATTGAGTCAATCATGTTAAAAGGGGCATTAGAAATCAAAATTCCATGAAAGTCAAATTGAAAGCAACAAAAATCAGAAAAATAACATGGAACAGAGAAGACTTATAGGGAGGAGAGTTGAGCTCTCACAACATGTTTAACCTGCGACATTCCTTATATGCCTGTACAAAGTCAGGAGGAGCCTGCAGTTAATGGTTGTTGTTGGTTCATGTCTGACATATTTGTTCTTTGTTAATTGTTATGTTATATATTAGGCTGTAAGTTTTCTTGTTTGCATTGTTTCACAATTCAAATGTCAGGCCTTTTATAGCCAACTAAATGGTATGCAGGATATTCTCTTTGTTGAAGGCTGTACAGTGGCCTATTATGAATTGCTTATATCCACTTCAAATGAACTCTGGTGGATAGTTGTCTTATTGGCAATCATACCACATCTCCTTATTTCTATGTTATAATTAATGTTTTGAGGGAGTAATCTTAGATGTTCAAGAAGTTACCTCTCTGGATTTGACATTGGTACTTTTGCCAGTTTTCAATTTTGAATTAAATGCTCTGCAGGGCACAGCTTGTTACAACCACAGAGGTTGAACCCTGAACAGTTGGTTCAAGAATGGACACAACATTTAAACTTAATACAGCTCTGAACTGGGATCGTGATTAAATATTTGACACATCATAGGTTTCTGACACAGAACGAATGTGGACTAAGAACTTAAAAATTTGAAATTGGACATTTACCTATTATTGTCCAATATCCAAAATCTAAATACATGGTTAGATTCAGCATATCAATGAACCCTAAGAATTCAATTTTTCATGAAATCAAACAAAGTTTAATTTTGGATCCTTTAAATCTTAATGTGGACCAATTTGATAATTAGGACCAAAATCTAAATACACGGTTAGATTTAGCATATCAAAGAACCCCATATATTCAATTATTGTTGAAATCAAACAAAGTTTAATTTTGGACCCACTTAAAACTGGGCCCAAAATTAATAAATGTAAATACATGTTTAGATTCAGCATATCAAAGAACCACAAGAATTCAATTCATGAGCAACATTTTTAAATATTGAGTTTCAGGTGGAAAATTGTCATTTATAATGCATGTTATAATCATATGGCTGAGCACACAAAAATAAATTTTACATCATAAAATAGTTGTATTTTAGGTGCAATATTTCTACCTGAAACAATTTATTACAAGAATTATTTGAGATATTTCCTGTAATGCAAAAACCCTATTGTCAACTTGAAATTATGTTTTACTATTTCATGGTAATGCAGCAAATTTTAGATTTTATTCTTGAAAATTGAACAGAATAAATCGAAATTAATCACACATATTCAATATATTAATGAGAGTTATACCGCTTCATTTTTAAAAATATCTTTATTCTGTATTAAATAAAAATTGTTTTAAATAAAATAAATAATGTACAGTGTTTGATAGGAAGATAATTATTACATTATTTCAGCAACATAACAATGTATGTACAAGATATCCATTCTGATGCTTTATTTTCTGCTTTGCTATGATCTATGTGATTACCATGTATCACAACTTAATCTGTACATTGTTACATTACAAATTGTTTTCAAATAAACTCATTTCAGTGAATTTTGTGTTATTTAAATTTTAGAATAAATATGATTCTTGTTATACAAGAGATATTATACTTTTGTTTGCAAGTTATATCAACACACTGAGCAACAATTATTGAAAACTTCTGTAATTAATACCTGTCTCTATCCTTAATAATTTTGGATAATCTAAAATACAACTATTGAAAACCTCAGGCAAATAAATAAATTACTCTCTAGAAGCTAAAAGATATTGAGTCAATCATGTTAAAAGGGGCATTAGAAATCAAAATTCCATGAAAGTCAAATTGAAAGCAACAAAAATCAGAAAAATAACATGGAACAGAGAAGACTTATAGGGAGGAGTTTAACCTGCGACATTCCTTATGTGCCTGTACAAAGTCAGGAGGAGCCTGCAGTTAGTGGTTGTTGTTGGTTCATGTCTGTCATATTTGTTCTTTGTTAATTGTTATGTTATATATTAGGCCGTAAGTTTTCTTGTTTGCATTGTTTCACAATTTAAATGTCAGGCCTTTTATAGCCAACTATATGGTATGCAGGATATTCTCTTTGTTGAAGGCTGTACAGTGGCCTATTATGAATTGCTTATATCCACTTCAAATGAACTCTGGTGGATAGTTGTCTTATTGGCAATCATACCACATCTCCTTATTTCTATGTTATAATTAATGTTTTGAGGAGTAATCTTAGATGTTCAAGAAGTTACCTCTCTGGATTTGACATTGGTACTTTTGCCAGTTTTCAATTTTGAATTAAATGCTCTGCAGGGCACAGCTTGTTACAACCACAGAGGTTGAACCCTGAACAGTTGGTTCAAGAATGGACACAACATTTGAACTTAATACAGCTCTGAACTGGGATCGTGATTAAATATTTGACACATCATAGGTTTCTGACACAGAACGAATGTGGACTAAGAACTTAAAATTTGAAATTGGACATTTACCTATTATTGTCCAATATCCAAAATCTAAATACATGGTTAGATTCAGCATATCAATGAACCCTAAGAATTCAATTTTTCATGAAATCAAACAAAGTTTAATTTTGGATCCTTTAAATCTTAATGTGGACCAATTTGATAATTAGGACCAAAATCTAAATACACGGTTAGATTTAGCATATCAAAGAACCCCATATATTCAATTATTGTTGAAATCAAACAAAGTTTAATTTTGGACCCACTTGAAAACTGGGCCCAAAATTAATAAATGTAAATACATGTTTAGATTCAGCATATCAAAGAACCACAAGAATTCAATTCATGATGTTATCGAAGAAAGTTTAATTTTGGACCCTTTGAACCTCAATGTGGACTAATTTAAAAACGGGACCCTAAATCTAAAATCTAAATACACAGTCAGATTCAGCATATTAAAGAACCCCAAGATTTAAAGGAGTTGAATTAAACACCATTGAAATTGGTCAAGAAATAAGCAATTTACACAAAGTATTAGAAAAGTATTGATTTTTGGCCTTTTTGGCCCCAAATTTCTAAACAGATAAGAGCATAACCCTAAAATTCAATCCCAACTATCCTTTTTTGGTATGGAACTTTGTGGTACAATTTTATAGAGATTCATAATTCCGTACACTTATACACAAGTGATTTTCCTTAATCAGGAAAAATGCTTGTTCCTAAATATTTAGTACAATCACCCCAAAAATCAATCCCAACCTTCCTTTTGAGGTATGCAGCTTTTGGTACAATTTCATAGAGATCCATACACTTATACTCAAGTTAATGCTTGGAAACAAAATGTCTTCGGATGACGACGAAGACAACATCACCATAAAATTATACGGCCAAGTCGTATAAAAAGGTCATTATAATTCTTTAATGCATTTATGGATTATGCCCACAAACTCTTACAGGGCAATGCCTATTCATTATGTCAAAACAATATATGCAGCTGATGTGCTACTGTACTTAAAAAAGATATATTTCGCTGCTTAACAAGGGCTACATTAACACCTGAATGCATAGACAATGAAAAATCTTCCATCAATCATTTGGAATTAGCTTGGGATTTATCTATCAAGTTGAAATTGAGCTGACTGCTGATTGGTCACCTTTCCCACAGGATTTGTGAAGCGTTTTAGTGTGTTAAGAATTCAGGCCCTCGCAAGAATGAAGGATCCATTGTGGGGAGGGACTGAATTGTTCAGGTTTAGGTAGTATCGTAGAATGTTGATCATAACTACTGTATAACAAGTCAAATCCATATATAGACATTTCACAAAGTTGTTTGTTTTTGCATTTTTTGTATATACATTCTGGTCTTTCGAGTGATCACATCTTCAATAATAGTACAAACCCATCACATTCATTTGAATAGATAAGAAGTAGATTAATCTTTAAACATAATACTAAATATATAAGGTATATCAAGTATATCAACATTACAGGAAAACTTCTTTGTCTGAGACAGTTTCTTTTTGGCGTGGCTCGGTATTTATACATCCCGCCATTGTGTAATTGTGCTATGGTCATTTTTTGTATTTTTGTCTTTCATTTTTGCTTTATATGGGCTTTGTCTATGGAATGTCTATATGACATTTTGTTTTCTTTGTTGACATAGTTGTTTGTATTCATAGTGATTAAGATTATAACACAATGTTGACTGCTGTACCCCAGTTTTTGTCATTTTTACCTATTATGTCTGTTTGTTTTGCTGGATGGAAATTTAATGGAATTTTATGCCACTGTCTTACAAGTGAGAGGTTTAGCTAGCTTTAAAACCAGGTTTAATCCACCATTTTCTACATAAGGAAATGCCTGTACCAAGTCAGGAATATGTCAGTTGTTTTGACCAATTAAACATGGTCCAAGTTATTGGTTATCACTATCAAAGTTTTTCATAAAAAATATGGTCAAAGAAAAAAATGCACTGTGATTGGATAATTCCCGTCCAAGTCCATGCAAGTTTCAACAAAAATAGGATGAGATTCATTCCATTCAAGTCCATCAAAGTTTTTGATCAAAGTTTTCTTTGACGGTTGTCACTATAAAAACATCCATCAAAATCTTTGACCAAGAAAACTTTGAAAGTGACAACCAGCCTTAATTACATTATAAAATGTATTTCAAGCTTTGGTGTTTGTTGCTGTTATTCTAGTCATTTCAAGGTAAATGTGGTGTTTTTGCAAAGTAAGGAATAGGCATTATACTGGATTTCTATTTATGAGAGAAAACATGTTAATGAAAATCCCATTACTTATGTTAAAATGGTTGAATCAAAATATCTGTATAATATGGTCAACTTCACAGGATGACAAACAATCCTAGAGGAGTTGCATTCATAAGGTGTCACAGTGGTAAGATAGTTAAAACTTAAGGCTAAAATGAGCCTGTGTCACTCAACTAGGTCTCTATCCATCTTTAACAATGGACACTCTTCAAAATTGTGGACTAGAATAGAATTCATGACAAAACAAGAAAGTGTCCATAGTACACGGATGCCCTACTTAGAAATTTAAAATTGGACAATTACCTATTATTGTCCAATATCCAAAATCTAAATACATTATTATATTCAGCATATCAAAGAACACCTGAGAATTCACTTTTTGATGAAATCAAACAAAAGTTTAATGTTGGACCCTTTGGACTTCAATGTGGACCAATTTAATAACGGGGCCCAAAATCCAAAATCTAAATACACGATTAGATTCAGCATATCAAAGAATCATATTTTCAATTTTTGTTGAAACCAAAAAAAGTTTAATTTGGACCCTGATTTGGACCAACTTGAAAACTGGGCCGAAAATAAAAAATCCAAATATATGTTTAGATTCGGAATATTAAAGAATCCAGAGAATTCAATTTTTGTTAAAATCAAGCTAAGTTTAATTTTGGACTCTTTGGACCTTAATGTGGACCAATTTGAAAAACGGGACTAAAACCAAAAACCTAAATACACAGTTAGATTCAGCATATCAAAAACCACAAGAATTCAATTTTTGATGAAATCAAACAGAGTTTAATGGCCTCAATGTTGACCAATTCAAAAATAGGGCCCAAAATCCAAAATCTTAACACAAGGTTAGATTCAGCGTATTAAACAACCCCAAGAATTCAAGATTTTGAATTAAACTCCATTGAAATTGGTCAAGAAACAAGCAATTTATACAAAGTATTGTTTTATTCCCCTTTTTTCTAAACAGTTAGGGCCATAACCTCTAAAATCAATCCGAACTTCTTTTTAGGTATGGAACCTTTTGGTACAATATCATAGAGATCCATAGACTTATTTTCAAGTGATTGTCCAGAAACCAGAAAATCCTTGGTTTTTGGTCCCTTTTTGGTTCCTTATTCCTAAAAGGTATTGGGCCATAACCCCCAAAATCAACCCCAACCTTCCTTTTGAGGTATGGAACCTTGTGGTACAACTTTATAGAGATCCATAGACTTATTCACAAGTTATTGTCCTGAAACAAGAAAAATGCTTGTGCTCAGCCCCTTTTTGGCCCCTAATTTCTTAACAGTTAGGACAATAACCCCCAAAATCTATCCAAACCTTATTTTTATCGACCGCAAAAAATTTTTGTGGTCGTATATTGGTATGACGTTGGCGTCGTCGCCGCCGCCGTCCAGCGCCGCCGTCGTCGGCGCCATCGCCGTCGTCCAAGACGCATTGGTTTCGCACTCTAACTTTAGTTTAAGTGAATGGATCTCTATGAAATTTTACCATAAGGTTCAATATCACAAAAGGAAGGTTGGGATTGATTTTAGTGGTTATGGTACCAACAGTTAAGGAATTAGGGGCCAAAAGGGCCAAAAATAAGCATTTTGTAACTTCCAGACATAACTTGTGTGTAGTGTATGGATCTCTGACATTGTACCACAAGGTTCCATATCACAAAGGAATGCTGGGATTGAATTTTGGGGTTATTGCCTCAAAATTTTAGGAATTAGGGGCCAAAAAGGGCAAAAACAAGCATTTTCTAGTTTCATGACAATAACTTGTGTGTAAGTGTATGGATCTTTCTGAAATTGTACTACAAGGTTCCATATCACAAAGGAAAGCTGGAATTGAGTTTGGGGTAATTGCCCGAAACGTTTAGGAATTAGGGGCCAAAAGGGGCCAAAAATAAGCATTTTCTAGTTTCCAGACAATAACTTGTGTTCAAGTGTATGGATCTCTCTGAAATTGTACTGCAAGGTACCATACCTCAAAGGAAGGCTAGGATTGAGTTTGGGGTGATGAATCATAAGGGGTTCAAAAATTTGGGGGATTTTTTTTTTTTTTTTTCCTTTTTTCTTTAAAATTTTCCATTTTAAGTTGGTTATTTCTGATTTATATTTAAAAGCAAATAATAATGATATGGCAGGAGATACACACCAAACAGGATGTGTAAATTATTATATAATAAGTATTGTGCAATAGCAAGAAATTTTCAATTGCACAGTATTGCGCAATAGCAAGAAATCTTCAATTGCACAGTATTGCGCAATAGCAAGAAATAACCAATAGCACAATATTGCGCAATAGCAAGAAATTGTCAATTGTACAGTATTGCTAAAAGCAAGAAATATTCAATTGCACAGTATTGCGCAATTGCAAGAAATATTCAATTGCACAGTATTGTGCAAAAGAAGATACTTTGTATAAATTGCTTATTTCTTGACCAATTTCAATGGGGTTTTATTCTTGAACTCTTGGGGTTCTTTAATATGCTGAATCTAATCGTGTATTAGGTTTTGGATTTTGGGCCCGCTTTTAAATTGGTCCACATTGAGGTCCAAAGGGTCCAAAATTAAACTTTGTTTGATTTCATCAAAAATTGAATTATTGGGGTTCTTTGATATGCCGAATCTAACCGTGTATTTAGATTCTTAATTTTTAGTCCCGTTTTCAAATTGGTCTACATTAAGGTCCAAAGGTTCCAAAATTAAACTTAGTTTGATTTTAACAAAAATTGAATTCTTAGGGTTCTTTGATATGCTGAATCTAAACATGTATTTAGATTTTTGATTATGGGCCCAGTTTTCAAGTTGGTCCAAATCGGGTCCAAAATTAAACTTTGTTTGATTTCAACAAAATTGAATATATGGGGTTCTTTGATATGCTGAATCTAACCATGTATTTAGATTTTTGATTTTGGGCTCCGTTATCAATTTTTCCACATTGAGGTCAAAAGGGTCCAAAATTAAACTTTGTTTGATTTCATCAAAATTGAATTATTGGGGTTCTTTGATATGCCGAATCTAACTGTGTATTTAGATTCTTAATTTTTGGTCCGTTTTCAAATTGGTCTACATTAAAGTCCAAAGGGTCCAAAATTAAACTTAGTTTGATTTTAACAAAATTGAATTCTTAGGGTTCTTTGATATGCTGAATCTAAACATGTATTTAGATTTTTGATTATGGGCCCAGTTTTCAAGTTGGTCCAAATCGGGTCCAAAATTAAACTTTGTTTGATTTCAACAAAATTGAATATATGGGGTTCTTTGATATGCTGAATCTAACCATGTATTTAGATTTTTGATTTTGGGCCCGTTATCAATTTTGTCCACATTGAGGTCAAAAGGGTCCAAAATTAAACTTTGTTTGATTTCATCAAAAATTGAATTATTGGGGTTCTTTGATATGCCGAATCTAACTGTGTATTTAGATTCTTAATTTTTGGTCCCATTTTCAAATTGGTCTACATTAAGGTCCAAAGGGTCCAAAATTAAACTTAGTTTGATTTTAACAAAAATTGAATTCTTAGGGTTCTTTGATATGCTGAATCTAAACATGTATTTAGATTTTTGATTATGGGCCCAGTTTTCAAGTTGGTCCAAATTGGGGTCCAAAATTAAACTTTGTTTGATTTCAACAAAAATTGAATATATGGGGTTCTTTGATATGCTGAATCTAACCATGTATTTAGATTTTTGATTTTTGGGCCCCGTTATCAATTTTGTCCACATTGAGGTCAAAAGGGTCCAAAAGTAAACTTTGTTTGATTTCATCAAAAATTGAACTCTTGGAGTTCTTTGATATGCTGAATCTAACCATGTATTTAGATTTTGGATATTGGACCATAATAGGTGAATGTCCAATTTAAAATTTTAAGTTCTTAGACCACATTCATTCTGTGTCAGAAACCTATACTGTGTCAAATATTTAATCACAATCCAAATTCAGAGCTGTATCAAGCTTGAATGTTGTGTCCATACTTGCCCCAACTATTCAGGGTTCGACCTCTGCGGTCGTATCAAGCTGCGCCCTGGAGCATTTTATTGTAGTATGGAACCTTGTGGTACAATTGTATAGAGATCCATACACTTATACTCAAGTTATTGTCTGAAACCAAATGTTTTTGGACGATGACAACGTCACACCATTATATGGCCGCAAAAAAAGGGTATACAAATCGTCATTTAAATAGATATAAGAAGATGTGGTATGAGTGCCAATGAGACAACTCTCCATCCAAGTCAAAATTTATAAATGTAAACCATTATAGGTTAAAGTACGGTCTTCAACACGGAGCCTAGGCTCACACTGAACAGTAAGCTATAAAGGGCCCCAAAAATTACTAGTGTAAAACCATTCAAACGAGAAAACCAATGGTCTAATTTATATAAAAACGAGAAACGAGAAACACTTATGAACCACATCAACAAACGACAACTACTGAACATCAGATTCCTATAAAGACTATCACTCCTATAAAGAGTATACTAATGATTTCTGCAAAATTTAACTTATTTGTAGATCCTGCTTATCAATTTTGTTTTTTAAAGAGTCTGTAAATTGGTTTGATTGGTAAAAATTGTCATTAAAGAGCAAGAACTCCAATAATAAGTTGATTGATGATTTAAGACATGTTGACTTATGTAGATCTTATCTTGCTAATCATTTTTGCCATTTAAAGTCTCTTTCTATTATTGTTTCATTGAATTTATGTTGAAAACCGAATATGACGGTTTAATTACAAGTTTCACATAAACTTTACAATTTTCAATGTTTTATGAAAATGAGGTCACAGTCAGATGAACCATCCCAGACTGACATGTAAATCTTACAATCATTCCATACACCAAATAGAGCAGTCATATCAGTCATATCAGTAATAGTACCAGAAAAACAGATCAAACCACAAAATATTGACATTGATAATGAACACCATAAAAATGAGGTTAAGGTCATATGAACCCTGCAAGACAGACATGTACACCTAACAGTCATTCCATAAACCAAATATAGTTGACCTATTGCTTATTGTATCTTATAAACTGACAAGATTACGAAAAACTAATAATCATTGACCAATGAACTGTGAAAATGAGGTCAAGGTCATATGAACACTTCCAGATAGACATGTACACCTTACAATCCATCCATACACCAAATGTAATTGGCCTATTGCTTATAATATCCAAGAAATAGACCGAATCACAAAAACTAAACATTGTCCAATGAACAATGAAAATGAGGTCAAGGTCAGATAAAACCTGCCAGTTTGACATGTACACCTTACAATCATTCCATATACTTAATATAGTTGACCTAATGCTTATAGTATCTGAGATACGGACTTGACCACATAACTTTAACCTTGATCACTGATCCATGAAATGAGGCCGAGGTCAGGTGAACCGTACCTGATGGACATGTAGATGTTGCAAGGAACCCACATACCAAATAAAGTTATCCTATTACTCATAACAGGTGAGTATTTCACTTGACAAAAAACTGTATTTTTTTCAAGCAGTCACTGAACCATGAAAATGAGGTCAAGGACAATGGACATATGACAGACGTAAACTTCTTAACATAAGGTATCTGCATACAAGGTATTAAGCATCCAGGTCTTCTACCTTCTTAAATACAAAGCTTTAAACAAAGTGGGATTGTAATCCCTATGTCTCGTCACAGGGGAGACATAAACTTGCATATTACCCTTATGTTCAATTTTTATCCATGACGACCATGTTAGTTGGCAGGTGGGCCATCCAATACATTTTTTATACTAGATACCCCAATGCTAATTGGGGTCAAGTTTGGTTAAATTTTGCCTAGAAGTTTCAGAAGCAAAATTTTGGTAAAAGGTAATGTAAGACGAAGATGAACGACAGATGGATGACGAACGACAAGTGATGATAAAAGCTCCCTTGGCCCTGTGAGCTCAAAATAGTTAAAGTCACAAAATTTCTGTTAAAATTGACAATATCATATGGCCCAGAAAATATGATGACTACCCCGGTATATAAGTTTTCTGTCAAACAGTCTCTGAGTATTGTTGTGGTTCTGACAGAAAGACAGACTGAAACATGAAGAATTTTACCATATCGCCGCAGTGAGAGCAGCAGGGGAACAAAAAAAAAAGGTTTCTGCAAGAAACAGTGAACAAATGATGATCATCACAATGACAACCTCTTTTTCGAAAATCTTTTTTACATACAACAAAGATGATATTCTCACGATATACAAGTGTATACCAATTACATGTATCATTGAGCTACCTTTAGTGGTTCCCCTTAAACTGACCTAATCACAATTCAACTTTAACATGTAAACTATGCAATAGTTTCAGAATCAATTGAGCATGACTGAGGGGCAGGGCCATATAATCTCCAAGGAAATTAGATGTGCCAATACTAATAGAACTGCATGCCAAACATCATTGACTAAAAAATAATAATTCCTCTCAAACTGACCTAATCACAAGCTGCAACATTTGTTGATGCCCCCTTATTGATTGCTGTAGCTGCAGCACTGGAAACAACATACTTAAGTTTCACCTTCACCACTTTGTTGAGACTAAACAAAATGCACAATGCCATTAATGCAATCGATGAAAATTTCTTTAAAATCTGCTCACAGGTTAAGAAGTTGGGGATAAAAAATGTGGATGGACTAAAAAATGAACTAACAGACTTGTTCAGTATGCAGGGGTATAATAAGGAACAACATGTTATTACTACATTGTTCTATATTCTCTTCATAAAAAAAAAGCATAACCAAAACAATGCTCTTGGGTCCTAATAAAAACATAAAGTTGCAGCCATCAAATTGTGTTCAGTACTCAACAGTTAAACTCTGTCAAACAAATGAAAAAAGTCAAACTGAAAATATGGTAGAAGAAAGTACTGATTGAGGATACATTAAAATCATTCATTTTTAGTTGTCAATAAAGTCTGGAGAGGTGTGATAATAATGTCAATGAAATTAATTCATATCAGAACATATTAGCTTGTCTTAAAATTATGATTAATTCCAAATTAATAAATTCCTTGAAGACAATCAAATGAGCATTATTTTCGATAAGCCAGCACACATGTGGAAGAAATGTCTATTTGAAGATGAGTTGAAGCAATTCTATTTGGCTTTGAGACTAATAATCATAATGATTTGAATTGCTCAGTATTATAATCATGCAATTGATAGCAGACAACTTGTGAAGGAACTTATGCTTTATAATTCTTCATCTAAGAGCATGAATAAAAGGATAGGGTATATATCAACATAGCAACATTCCATCGACATAAAAAAAAAGCAGAGGTTATCATATGACATAATTGATAAGGTCTAGAACTAATATATCACAAACTATGATGCATAAGAAAGCTTACTGTAGAACTTGATCCAGAAATCTGTACATACAAGTGGAATATTCCAAGGGATATGTCTTCTTACTCTTTTTTCTTCATTACATTTCTAACCTGTAATTATAACATGTAATCCTGAATATGGAGTATACAAAGCAAAGCATGTTTTGTTGATGCATCTTAACATAAAACAACCTTTTTTTTTAGAAAGGACACAAAGAATAAGGAGTAAACTTCCATTGACTTTGTATACAAATGTAACTATAGTACAGCACATACAGATGTATGACCAGTTTACATAGGGTTTACAGGGTTTGTGTTGCTCAGTCTTTAGTTTGTTTTCTATGTTGTATTTTGTGTACTCTTATTTGCCTTTTGGTTTTTTTTCTTTTTTTTTTGCCATGGTGTTGTTAGTTTATTGATGACTGATGAGTGGTATCTTTTGTCTCTGTTTCAAGATTTCAATCTTAAATAAAAATCTCAATATCACAGTTTCATATTTGAACACACTTTTCGCTAGCCAAGGGTTACGATCCAGTCCCCTCCTCTCCACCCGTGGCAGATTAAGCCAACATTTACAGTTACAATGCTGCGCCATCTACCAGTAGATTAAAGTCACGCCCATTCCTACTACATCATAGCACTTCAACTCTCTTCAATGTAGAGGTGTGAAAATGGTTGTCTAGTGTTTACAAATTTCGTGAAGCAGGAACCACAAATATACATTGACATTCCAAGACTTGTTGAACAATCATCACATGGCGATTATTTATTTACATTTTTACATTTACATGTGATTATAAAGGCGCTTTTTGATTGGATGCAGCCAGTTAGAACTGTGACCAATGGAAATCATTACCTCATGGATCCAAAACTCTATCTTAATCTGACAAGGGTGTAGAGGAGGGGGACTGGATCGTAACCCTTGGCTAGCAAAGATGATTTGAACGACATCATCTCACATTTTACTAAATTACGCATTCATCTTAAAAGGGGCATTAGCTGTCAAATTCATGTTCACCAATTTGACTCCAATTCTCATATTTGATTTATAACATACTAAAGAGTTGTCTCATTGGCACTCATACCACATCTTCTTATATCTATAAAACCTATTTCCAAATTACAAAAAAGTCGAAAATAAACAACTAACAATGCATGGACTCAATAATATGTATCAGTATTTCTTGTGTATTTAAGTCTAGACGCCATCTAACTAACCATCGAGATAGCCTCTGAAGACTGCCTACGGTAATACAAACTGATACAAACATAAATATATATAGCGAGCACGTACAATTAGATTTTTCTAGGACTGTTTGATTTCTTGTTATTGGTTTTAAAAATATGTAAATCATTGTTTTTACCTGTATAAGTATTGTTTTTTGTGGATCAAATAAGTTAATGAAATGGTTCACCCTTTTTCACTTTCAATGTTTACATTCTCTTCCTTTTAATAGCTGAACACACCTAGTACATGCATAACCTTTCTCCAGCTAAGGAGTTAAATTGAAGGTCACATGAATACAGATTCAAAGAGGTTAAATTGTTGACTTGCAAGTCAATAATACATCATCAATGTTTCTGATCTTATTTTTGACAAATTTGGGCCATACTGACTGCTTACGACAAAATATTATTTGAAAATTCCACTTTTATTAATTCTTGAAACAAAAAAGAATCATAATTTAATTTTTTGTATAAATTGTAGCTAATGCCCCTTTAAAAATATTAATCTATTCTCTTTAATATTGAAATTCCAAAATGTTTTATTTACTTTCCTATTTTAACCCCAAGTTGAACAAAAACTATAGGGGAAATACCATGTATTGGTATGTTCAATAAAATGCAACTGCTAAACAAAACAACTAAATCAAGTAATCTTGAAACATAAAAAGGAGAAGGGCCTGCAAATTGGCCTTCCAATCAATTTATTTCAATGTTTCTCCAGTTTGCAGACTTGATGTTGAATTTATGTTCTTCAATAAAACATATGAATAAAAGAAGATTTGATTTTTGCAAAAATCATTTCCTATTTACATGTCAAATAGCCATGATTTCATTGTAGAAACAATAAAATGACAAAATTATACAAAATCTTGAGCATTTGAATTAAACATGGAGAGAAATTATATATAGCACAGGCCATATAAAAATAAAAAGATATGGTATGATTGCCAATGAGACAACTCTCACCCAGAGCACAAATGACATAGAAGTACACAATTATATGTCACTGTACAGCCATCAACAATGAGCAAAACCCATACTGCACAGTAAGCTAGAAAAGACCCTAGTAAGACAAATGTAAAACAATTCAAGACTGAAGACTAACTGCCTGATTTATGTAAAAACATTATAATAAAAGAAAAACTAGAGGCTCTAAAGAGCCTGTGTCGCTCACCTTGGTCTATGTGCATATTAAACAAAGGACACAGATGGATTAATGACAAAATTGTGTTTTGGTGATGGTGATGTGTTTGTAGATCTTACTTTACTGAACATTCTTGCTGCTTACAATTATCTCTATCTATAATGAACTTGGCCCAGTAGTTACAGTGGAAAATATTTTGTAAAAATTTACAAAAATTTACAAAATTTATGAAAATTGTAAAAAATTGACTATAAAGGGCAATAACTCCTTAAGGGGTCAATTGACAATTTTGGTCATGTTGACTTATTTGTAGATCTTACTTTGCTGAACATTATTGCTGTTTACAGTTTATCTCTATCTATAATAATATTCAAGATAATAACCAAAAACGGCAAAATTTCCTTAAAATTACCAATTCAGGGGCAGCAACCCAACAACAGGTTGTCCAATCATCTGAAAATTTTAAAGCAGATAGATCTTGACCTGATAAACAATTTTACCCCATGTCAGATTTACTCTAAATGCTTTGGTTTCAGAGATATAAGCCAAAATCTACATTTTACCCCTATGTTCTATTTTTAGCCATGGCGGCCATCTTGGTTGGTTGGCCGGGTCACCGGACATATTTTTTAAACTAGATACCCCAATGATGATTGTGGCCAAGTTTGGTTAAATTTGGCCAAGTAGTTTCAGAGGAGAAGATTTTTGTAAAAGTTAACGGACGACGATGGACGACGGACACCAAGTGATGAGAAAAGCTCACTTGGCCCTATGGGCCAGGTGAGCTAACAAATATGATATACAGCAACAAACAATAACTATTGAATAACAGGCTCCTGACTAGCGACAGGCACATACAGAATGTGATGGAATAAAACATGTTTGCAAATGACCAACCCTCCCCTAACCAGGGAAAGTGGTGCAACAGCACAATATTATTGAAGAACAAACTTAGTTTGTCATCAATATATTCACATATTTTGTGTTTGTCTAATGGCATGCAAACATTGCTTTTGGCAACCCTTCACTCTTAAATGAGTCTTTTTTGTGCTATAGCCAATGCTTATCTTTCATATAACTTCAATTAGAATTACTTGTTACTAGCAAATTAATTAATCATAATTTAGCATGGCAAAGTTATATATCCTAAAAAAGTAGAATCAAGTCATTTTTGAGTTAAAATTTTGCCAGTCTACCATATGACGTAATTTCTACCTAAATTTGCCTGGTGTTTGGCCTACTGTGTAAAAAGCATCTGCAGGTTCAGTTGATCCTATATCTTATAAAATACAAGATATGAACTGGAAGTTTATCTAGAAAAATTTCTAAAATTGCCCTCTTTTCCAAGACCCTAGGGCTTTTTTCTCAAAAAATCTGACAACAAAAGATAAAGATGGTAAGTTTTACTGAAATGTTCATGATTTACAAGTATTTTTTCTCGTAAGTTTTTTGTGAAATGAGTGACAGGCCTAATCTATAAGGTATATTTCCACCTTAAGCAATCTATCATGTAAGAGTAGCTTTCATGAAATCAAACCAAAGGTAAAGAATGATTGAACATATTTTGTATAACAAAAATCACTTTTTTACTCTATATTAGGTCATAACACTACTACATTTCCATGTTCAGTGAACCATGAAATCTTGGTAAAACTCTAATTTGGCATATGTGAACTTAGGTATCAAGTTGATGTGACCAAAAACCACCTTAAATCAAACATGTAAACATACCTTACACCAAAACTTAACCTATTGGACATCTATGTTTAGTAAACTATGAAATCGGAGTCCAAACTCTAATTTGAATAAGTATTAAGATGAACATGTACTACGTACTATGTTTCAGGCTAATATAACCACAAACTACCTAAAACCAATACATCTGTACTTTAAACCTACCTTCAATCAAAACTTTAACCTGATACAGGAAGGAGGCAAGCATGGATGGACACACAGATGCAGGCTGGAAAACATAATGCCCATGAACTATCATAGATGGGGCATAAAATGATGACATTTTGACTTTTAATTCATCTCATATAATATAAAGTTAGGAGATGTGGTATGATTGCCAATGATACAATTATCCACAAGAGTCCAAATGATGTGAATTTAAGCACTACTGGTTACCAAGAGTTGATTCAGTCAGTGTACTTTACTGTAGACACTATGAGGAAGAAACAATAACAAACATGCATTCTTACTGAGAACCTGACACTTATTGATATTCAATTTTTTTACTGTCCAAAGGCTGAGAATAAATTGCTGAGTCCGAACTGACAAGTTACGTAATGTACATTTAGTAGATTATACATAAGTCTTAAATTCAATATAGAATTGGGTTTGGATCTGTCATTCTTAAATATATATAATGTTATAAATCAATTACTGAAGTTTTTCCATAGAAAGGAAGCAACTTAATCCAAACTCTTAAAATTTTCTAAAGGCAAAATACAGCAGAAAGATGTCATTTCATACCATTTATCATTTGAATATCAAATAATTTCAAACAAATTCTTTTCAAATGCAACTAATTGATCAATTATATTATAAAAGGTAATATTGACGATGATATACAACCATACAATGTAAAATAGCTGGAAGGCATTTAACATGAAAATCTAAGGATCTTTGTGACTGATGTTCAAAATAATAAATTTTTTACAAAAATACAAAAAATGTCTGACAGTATGAAATGCATCAATATCATAGAAAATAGGAAGCTAGAGCAATATGGTATACAACTCAGTACTTTATTCCTTAATTTTAATGCAAGTTAGCCTTGATAATCTGATTTTCAAGCTGCTCATTCTCTAGTAAAGAATGACAAAGCAAAAATTTCTTCTTATATTATTTAAACTTAAAGGGAAACAACCACTACACAAACTTCAAATCTTGTTTCAAAACTGCTAAAGTGTCACGAAATTCTAACAAGACTCATATATTTTTAAAACCAATTTCAATTGTTGTTGAGTTTCTTAGTTTAATAATGTCCTCCAAGAAAGACAAAATCCATAAAGCTCTTCCATTTAGACTGCAACAAAAAATCTGGACAATCCTGTTACTTTAATAAATATTTTTGCTGTAGTTACAATGTGTTCTTATATATTCTATTAGAAAAGAGGTCTCTCCAATGTTATATTTGACCAAATCATGACATTCATTTTTTAATACACTTTAAGATCACCCCTGGTTTTTGAGTGGGGTTCGTGTTGCTCAGTCTTTGGTTTTCTATGTTTTGTTTTGTGTACTGTTGCTTGTCTGTTTGTCTTTTTCTTTTTAAGCCATGGCGTTGTCAGTTTATTTTGGACTTATGAGTTTGAATGACCCTTTGGTATCTTTCGCCTCCTTCAACATTACAGGATTTTTCTTGTTCAAGATAATGAACTATAAATACTGAGAGAAGACATCTATTAACTATCATCATTGAATGGCTTTTTTTCATTCAACTTTAGACATATGAGACTTTGACCAATCCTAAATATAAATTACTGACTTTCGATCAAGATTCATTATGGTTGTATTTCTCACAGTTCTAAATGAAGTCTTATAAAATAAAGTGAACTAGCAGCAATCAGAGTGGATACTGAGTGACTTGGCCATTTAAATTACTGTGATTTGACAACTATAGCATCTTGCTAATAACATAATCATATGATTTTAACTCAAAGTAGTGTTTTAATAGGAATTTTGATGACTGGTGCACAATAGCCAAAGAAAAGAAAAAACAATCCCTGCTTTTCCTGACCTTGAAATGCCTGAACATTTTACTTTAAACATCAGCTGTATGTGATAAACTCAGAAGATCTAAGACTTTGAAGACAAAATTGTTTTTTTTTTTTTTTTTGTAAATATGGCAAGTTAAACTAGAGGCTCTTAAGGATCCTGTGTCGCTCACCTTGTTATATGTGCATCTTTCACAATGGATAACTCCACCATTGTGGACTAGAATGGAATTCATGACAAATATCTCTTTTTTGTTGCTCTTGTATTGCTGATCATTTTTCTATTTACATTTTCTCCATATCTTCTTTAAATTTTGCCCAAAACAAAAAAAATCTGTAAGGGGTTCCGCCGAACTCTGTGTCTCACCTGCAATTGCTACTGTCAGTGTTAAAGTGTAATGTTGACTAAAAAAATTAGTCCATTTATCAGTAAAATACAGAATTTATAATTAAAAAAAAAATTCAAACTTTTTCTTTTGATGCTATTTCTAGGTCTTAAAGATTAGCTTCTGTCCAAGTTCCACAACAATCCATGAATGTTTACAAATTTATCATGTCAAAAAAATGTAATCCCAGACTGTCTGTAAATGTTAATTGTAAAAAATGGGGAATGTGTCCACGGGACACAGACAATGCCCCCACTTGCATATAACATTGTAAAGGGACATAACTCAAGAACAGTAAAAGTCACGATACCCAAATTTGTACTTGAACAGAGTTTTGTGGTAATAAGCATTGTGTATAAGTTTCATAACATTTGGTTGAGGCAAACTTAAGTTAGAGAATGGAAATTAAAATTCAGCAATTTTTCCATTTGTAATGGGGCATAACTCTAGAAAGGTAAAAGTGACGCCACCCAAATTCAAACTTGATCTGTGTTTTGTGGTAATAAGTATTGTGTATAAGTTTCCTAACATTTGGTTGAGGCAAACTAAAGTTAGAGAACAGAAACCAAATTTTGGACATACAGATGTATGGACGTACAGACGTATAGACATAGGGACGTACGGACGGACATACAGACAGACAAGGGTAAAACTTAATGCCCCCTCCTATACGGCGGGGGCATAAAAACAAAGTCCATCTATCAGAAAAATACTGAAAATGAAAAAAATATATTTTCAAAAGTTTGCTTCAGACATTATCTCTTAATCATAAAAAGCTTCTGCAAAGTTTTATAAAGTTCTACATAGCTTTGACAAAGTTATTGATGTGTAACAAACTTTAACCCCAGACTGTATCTAATTGTTAACTGTAAAAAAACTAAGTCTATTTATCAGTAAAATACAGGAAAATGAAAATTATACTCTGGATACTGTCTTTTGGTCATAAACAAGCTTCTGTCCAAATTTCATGAAATTCCATGAAGGTTTGATAAAGTTATTGATGTCTAAAAAAAACTTTAACCACAGACTGAACCTAAATGTTGATGCTGCTCATGTCGATGATGGAATCTTGGATCCCTATGATTCGTTTTCAAGCTATTTTTATTTTTATGTCACAGGCTTGACAAAAAGGGTAAATTCATTCCAATAAAGAGTCTGCTATCAATTTTGTCAAAAGTTAACTATGACAGACGACAGATGCCAAGTGATGAGAAAAGCTCACTTGGACCTGTGGGCCAGGTGAGCCAAAAAAAAAAGAGGACACAAAGGGCGAAATAATTAATAATAGGTGGAAGGACAGACAAAATTTCATAAAGAAACTTAAGTTCAGCAACAGCGACTATTTTTACAAAAATCATATGATGAAAATTGATCGTAAGTTAAACTGAAACTTTCAAGTTTTTTTAAAGTTTTTATGTATTACTGAGAATACAATTATATCTGATTAATATGTCTCTAAGAGTTCAAAGTACAATTTACTTTGTAATATATATTGTAAGAAAATATAAACAATTAAAGACACACAAAAAAAAGGCATTTCTGGATTTAGGTAAAATTAAAGGAGACTATCAAACTGAAATCTAAGCATTTTCATACTTCTACCAGCTCCACACAAAATAAATCTAGAGACTCAAAGGAAAGTGTAAGGTTTAAAGTGTAAAGTGGAAATACATGATGAACCTGATCACTACATCAGTATTCTCCACAGCAACAATTATGTTCAATGGAGGCAGTCTTCTAGAAGGACAGAACATGACAAAAATCCCAAACTGGAGGATCACCTTCAAATCATCATCCATGTATAAAACAAGAGTGCACACGCTGAAATGTCTCGCCTACTATACTGACCATTCATTTTATGTTGATAGTCCTACATATAAAGTTTTACTACAAGTATCACATTAACATTTATGATCCAAGAAAATGAGGTCAAGGTCAGATAAACCAAGGCAGAAATACAAGTGTACCTTTAATACAATCATTCCATGCACAGAATATAGATGACCTATTGCTTATAGTATAAAAGAAACACACCAAACCATGCAAATTCTATATTGACCAATGAACCATGAAAATGAAGTCAAGGTCAGATGAACCCTGCCAGACAGACATGTACACCTTAAAATCATTCCATGCATCAAATATAGTTGACCTATTGCTTATAGTATCTAAGAAACAAGGTTAACCAGGAAAACTGAACATTGACCAATGAACCATGAAAATGAGGTGAAGGTCAGATGATACCTGCCAGACAGACATATATACACCTTACAATCATTCCATATACCAAAGTTAGTTGACCTATTGCTTAAAGTTTAAGTAAAACAGACCAAAACACCAAAACTTAACATAACCAACGAACCATGAAAATAAGGTCAAGGTCAAATAACACCTGCCAGACTGACATGTTCATGGTAAAATATTTCCATACACCAAATATAGTTGACCTACTGCATACAGTATTAGAAAAACAGACCAAAACACAAAAACTTAACACTGAGCAATGAACCGTGAAAATGAGGTCCAAGTCAAATAAAACCTGCCAGGCTGACATGTACATTGTAAAATATTTCTATACACCAAATATAGTTGACCTACTGCATACAGTATTAGAAAAACAGACCAAAACACAAAAACTTAACACTGAGCAATGAACCGTGAAAATGAGGTCAAGTTCAATTAAAACCTGCCAGTCTGACATTTACATCGTAAAATATTTCCATACACCAAATATAGTTGACCTATTGCATACAGTATTAGATCAAAGTGCTGGATAGCACCTGTGGGAAGTTTGCAACTGTAGATGTGTATTATTTCAAATATGTACTTAATAACAGCTTTGATGTTTTTAACTAAACCATTTCCTTTTCAACAATTATCAAACAAATTTTTTTTTTCATTGTTTGTCATTTAAATTTTGATATTTTCTATTGAAACCTTAAACTGTTGTTCTAAAATAATCAAATATACAATAAGCTCTGTTAAATTTCTTTATGTGCCCATGCCATATCTAGGGCTTGTGATTTTATAGTATTTTTTTTCCATTTGTAACTGGGCAGATCTTGGTTTTGTGGTTAAAAGTATTGTGTATAAGTTTCGTAACATTTGGTTGAGACACACTAAAGTTAGAGCACGGAATTGAAAAAGGCTCGACAACAATCACAATTTTTAAATTTGTAAAGAGGCTTAACTCTAGAACAGTAAAACTGACGCCACCATAACTCAAATCTAAACAGTGTTTTGTGATAATGAGCTTTGTGTATAAGTTTCATAACATTTGGTTGAGACAAACTAAAGTTAGAGATCGTAAACAAAAAATTCAAGCAACTTTTCCATTGGTTAAGGAGCATAACTCTAGAATTGAAAAAATCGACGCCACCAAAATTCAACTTGACCTGTGTTTTGTGGAAATAAGTATTGCGTATAAGTTTCATACAATTTGATTTAGGAAAACTAAAGTTAGAGAACAGAAACTAATTTTTGGATGTACAGACATATGTACAAGTAAGGGACGTAGATCTACATACTAACAGAAGAAAAAGGGTAAAACTTAATACGGTGGGGACATAACAATAGCAGTATGACGAAAGGAATAAAAAGTTTATAAACACTAGATTCATACAGGTGCTTATAACCCTGTAACACATTTTAAAGTTGATGCTGTGAAATTTAGCATTGAGGCAATAACATTTGAGGCTTTGGGTTCGTCATAATTATTTGGACAAGCACTAAGAGTAAGAAAGTCATTTTGCTATTACATGGACAGATTTTATCTAATCATGTTGCTACAGCACTTGTCTATTTAAATAGCGGAATTCAAAAGTTTTCAAATGTTTTTGGCATCAAAACCTTCCTATCGATGTTTTGACAAAACATGCACGTTTCTATCATAGCCGGTATTTACCTTTACTCATCCTTGGCATGTGACATAAGCCATATGATTATCGAGTATTTCTGTCACCTGTGTATAATTGTTCAATCACACTTTTATCACTTGTCAATTATCCGACGGTTTGGTCAAAATATAAACATGTTAAGAAGTACGTTGGATTCAGTAATGTCAGCCATACGGGATTCTTTCGATACACTCAGGTTTTTACTTTATTTTTAATACTAAACATTTGTAAATATCGTACATAGTAAAAATTGCGCGGGAAAATGTTCATTCATGACATACTCATGAATGAAACGATGTCTCGTGTAGATTTCTTTTGATTTTCTCTTCAGCGCATAAAAAATCCGCGAAGTAGTGTTTGTAATAATCATTTTCAAATTGAAGTTAAATTCACCTGAATTGTTGGTGAACATTCATTCCTTTTTTATTCAAGCTGTAATATTTTCAAAAGGACTCAAAATTCAAAAGCATCTTCCTAGAATCAGTATTCAAACACTAGTACTACATTATCTTGAAGCAGAACATTTGCGATAGTCTGTCACCGGAAGTTAGAGGCCGACGCCTTAGGAAAGTATTGCTATAGCAAACTTCCCAAAAAATAGACCAAAACACAAAATCTAAACTATTACCACTGAACCATGAAAATGAGGTCAAGGTCAGATGACACCTACTCATAATAAGAGAGAAATTAACATAACAAAAATTTCAACTTTTTTTTTCAAGTAGTCACTGAACCATGAAAATGAGGTCAAGGACAATGGACGGAATCTTCATATCATAAGGCATCTATATACTACGTATGAAGCATTCAGGTCTCCTACCTTCTGAAACATTCAGCTTTTAAGAAGTTAGTTATCGCCGCCGCCGCCAGATCACTATCCCTATGTCGAGCTTTCTGCGACAAAAGTCGCAAGCTCGACAATAAAACTGCAAAAAATATTCAGTAACATATCGTCAAGGGAATCAATTTTGCAGTCGTATAAAAATGGAGATAGCTATATATTCGATATCCAAATGATATATGGTCTATCTCCCTATACAACTATAATACGAGATTTTTACACTCTACAAGTCTTTGTCAGAACTACACTGTTCTATCTCCACACTCCCATTGGATTATAATAGCTTATTCATCTAGTTATTTCAGAAGAAAATATTTTTATAGTGTTGCTACTATCTCCACTATTTTTCAGAAATTTTTGCTGTAAAATAATTGTTATCAAAATTATCTATGTAATACTATGCTGAAATTGTTTGGATGGTTTGAACTCAATCTATGAGCAATTCTTAGCAAATCCAACAGTCCAGAATTGGATATATCACACAGTTAAAAAATACATGGTCTATCTCCAATAGAAATATAGGGATAAGTTTCTAAAACAACAAAAAGGGGATGCTTTATTTATCTAAGTTGCTTGCCTATTAGAAAAAACAATCAAACAAAAAGTTACTATTCATGTACATAATTCAATTCCTATATAACTTTTTATGTCTCAGTCAAATATTTATGATATTGCATTTTTAAACTTCAATTTAAATTTTTACCACTATTACCAAATGGGAATTACATCATTATAAGATTCACATGATGAACAAATATAAAAAAAGTTCTTTTTTTTAACTCACATTTTCGTGTTGATTAAACATATCTTTTAATGAAACATCAATATTTAGCAGGTATTTTGAACATTTCTTGGTATTTGTATTTATTATGCACAAATAAATCTTTCACAGGTTCTCTCTATCATTACTATTTCAAAGCTTGGAAAAATTGGCCTAATATCATGAAATGTTAAGGCTGACCAGTGAACCTTGAAAATTAGGTATACCACTTACAGAATCATGGAAATTGACTCTTGTGGAGAGTTGTCTCATTGGCAATCATACCACATCTTATTTTTATATTGATCATAAAAGCTTAGCATGGCCTAGGGAACCATAAACCATAAACTTTAGTTTATCTGTGAAGCCATTGAACAGTAAAAAATAGGTCAAGGACAAGGGACTAATGTGCTAGACCATAAGACAACTGTATAAATAATATGAAACATTCGCCTGGTTAGCATCCATTTGTCACACATTCTGCAACCTTCTTCTCAGGCAAGGCAAATAATGATGGATAATATATTAAAACCTGGAGAGAATTAGAGAATATCACACTACAAAAAAAATGGATTTCTAAAAATTTAGAAAATGCCACATTCTACTCCTGGCAATCCATATAGGTTAACAATAATTTTTATGAGCACATTTCACAAACCAGTCTCTAGTTGGATGCTAGTAATATGCACAAAGAGCTCCTGGCAATAATATTTCATAAATTCAGAAGATATCTCAAAGTATGTTTGGTTGCAGGCTGCCTGCTGGAATTTACTGCTTTATACTATTTCAATAATCAGCATTAACCAGATGCATAAAAACACAATGTCCATCATTAAAAAGCAATCAAAACTAATGAAAAACTTCAAATTTTAATGCTTTAATGAACACACACTTAAACAGATATTCTATATATACAAGAACTACTGTAAGAATAATTATCTTCTTTCTTCTCAGAATAATTTCTTGCATCATTAAAAAGGTGAAGTATTGCACAAGGCAGTGTTTAAGTTACAGGTCATTTGCTTCCCTAAAACTAAAAGATTACATTGAATCATTTGACTGTTCAATGAATTCAGCTAACCACTATTATTTTGGTTACAAAGAAGCTCTATATCAAATTCCCACACTTTAATATTTTTCAAATCGGACTTGTCAATTTTTTTTTTATTTAAATCAGAAAAGAAACAAGAGGCTCTGAGGGTCCAGTTTATTATCACCTGACTATGTTTTGAAGCCAAAGTTAGTGCTATTGACAATACTGAGTTTGTTTAAAAATTTGCAGGCATTTAGGTTATAATTCATTCATACATGCACTTGAGATCTGAGATGATTTTCACAGGACAAAATTAGTACACGTCTTCATTGCTTTATTACCAAATCTTCTTAAATCTTACAAAAATTATGATTGAACATTTTATTATGCTAATTTTGGGCTTCACAGTATACTTTTATAGACTTACATGTGACTTATATAGGGTTCAATGAAACCAAGGCCACATCATAACACACTTATTAAGTTTAACACATGATACATACTGACTTTAACATCTTGTTTGCCAACATTGCAGTTATGTTCTTATACCAATTTAAATACGGATTTGATCGATACCTAACCAAGATCTCATTCACTATATTTATCTAAATTCCAATGTATCCAAGGTTGTTTCCATTAGAAATTACATATTTTATTCGACTTATTGTTTTTGATTGCTCCCCTGGTTTAATCTTCCCCCTCTTTTTACTGCTAACAACCATAATGACTCTATTTCAAGCAAACATCCTTAATATCCATTTGGAATTATATAGGGTAACATGAAATACTTATTTAAGTTCTGAATTGCCTGAGTTCTTCAAAAAATGTTGACATCTGATAAACAAACAAACAGACTGAAAACCTTGTGGGGAAATAATATACTTTAGTCAACATGTTTTGATCCACAATGATGTTTGTGATAAAGTTTTTTGATATTAATGATATATTGATAATCAATAGTATCTGTTTTAATTTTGACAAAAATACATTAAAGAATAATTATTGAGTGTTTGTTCTTTGTACATGGTAGACATGGTTGTTTTTGACATGCAAAATCGAGCTTATGACAAAATTAGTGTCATCTAAGAAAAATACAGCAACAGTCATTACTGACAATGTAAATGTTTGCATGCAAAAAATACATTATTCACACCAAAAGAACCAAGCTTCATGCCCCGTCAAAATAATCAATTTAACAAATAGTGATTGAATGTTTCATTGCAAACTACTGGGAATTGTCAAATGCGGTCAGGCGACAATCGACAATCGTTCAATTTATGGTAACTTGACTATGTTTTCCTTCATAAGTCTGCATGATCAATCAAAGGTATATGATATAATCTAATAACGAAGAATGTCTATTTAATGTTTACATTGTTTTTTGAATGAAAATGCTGGTCAACAAGAAAGCATAATCTTCTACCACTAAAACAATATTAATCATTTCTGCAAAACAAAAAAAAAAAAATTACAACTATATGTGTGGGTAAAACATGAATGCCCCTGTCAGCAACTTAATTGCAAAAAAAACCCCACAATTCCTCAAAAAGTCAGTCAACCAGAACAAAATGCAAGGTCAATCATGAGTTATCATTATATACATCTATTCATATACTGGTATCAAAAATCAGCTCCAGATCTACAGGATACAAATGTAATACAAAGAACATTCCAACGGCCATAATTCAACTAAAAATCAGTCCATTAGAACAATATGCCAATAGTGTCATCATTATTTGCTAATGATCTAAAATTCAGCTCAAGTGGCAGATATAACAAAAAAACATCTAAACAATTGTTTGATGCCAGAATGATAAGTAGATGTGTCGGAACGACACGAATGGCCCTGTCTCAAAAAGTTGAAAAATCTGCAATTTCAACAACACATGTGGACACAAACATGCATGGATAGTATCAAAGTCTCAAGACCAATACTAGTTTGATGAAAAATTTCTTGATCAATGAGTAATTAAATTTAAAACTATCAGTAAACAGGAAGTGGATGTACTGCAGATCTAACAAGATGTGTTGAAACAACATGAAAATCAGCATAGCGGAACGAAACATAAACTTGATCTGTAACTCATCATGGTAGTCTCACATATCAAAAATCAGCGCAAAATCTGAAGACGTATAGAAAAAAAGTCCGTATAACTGTGATTTTTCAACAATTTTCAAAGTCTTAAACCCTTAATTTCAGCAAAAATCAGCTGAGCAGAACTAAACTTAAACTTGATCTGTAACTCATCATGGTTAACTCACATACCACAAATCAGCCCAATATCTGAAGGCATTTAGAAAAAAAGTCCGTATAATGGTTTGTTGCGGAATGACAGCATGACGGAATGACAGAATGACGGAATGACAGAATGACGGAATGACAGAATGACGGAATGACCAAATGACAGAATGACGGAATGACGGACAAGGGTAAAACTATATGGCCCCGACAACTTTGTTGCGGGGCCATAAAAAGACAGAATGAGGAAAGGATGGACATGGATGATACTATATAACCCAGCCACTAAATGAGGGGAATTTAATAAATATTGCCATAGCTTAAAATATAATAAAATGCTTCGCTGAGCCCAGCCTGATACAATCGCAGAGGTTAAACCTTGAACAGTTGGGGCAAGTTTGGACACCATATTCAAGCTTGTCACTGTCTGAATTTGGATTGTGATCAAATGTTTTACATAATATAGGTTTCTGACACAAAATAAATGTGGTCAAAGATCTTAAAAATTTGAAATGGGACATTCAAATTACCTAGAATGGTCTGATATCCAAAATCTAACAACATGATTAGATTCAGCATATAAAAAAACACCAAAAATTTAATTTTAGTTGAAATCAAACAAAGTTTAATTTTGGACCCTTCAAACCTTAATATGAACTAATTTGAAAACAGGGCCCAAAATAAAAAATCTAAATGCACAATACGATTCAGTATATCATAGAGCCGCAATAATTCAGTTTTTGATGAAATCAAACAAAGTTAAATTTTGGACCCTTTGGACCTCAATGTAGATCAATTTAAAAATGGGGCCCAATATCCAAAATAGTAATACAAGGTAAGAACCCCAAAAAATTAAAGACTTTAAATTAATCCCACTGAAATTGGTTAAAAGATTTGTATTTATTTTCAATTTAAGATTTCTTCCTATTGTGCAATACTGTGCTGTTGCACAATACTTAGTTAATCTGTTATATATATATAGATTCTACCACTGCATTGAGTGTGATACGATATTTATCCACTCGACACAGTTAAATTTTCAAATTTAAAATGCGAGGCTTGCCCGAGCGTTTTAAATATTTAAAATTTAACTGTCGAGAGTGGATAAATATCGACACACGAGATTTGGTGGTCGAATCTGTTTCTCTAATGATTTTCAAACAATATGCAGGCAAACTTATTCCTTCTTTTCGAATGATCTGCAAAAAGATGTGTTCTTTCTATGTGACGTCATCAGGCATGGTCGCCTTTTTTCATGCCGTCACAATAGGAAATTCAGAAAATTCGACGTCATAATCAGATTTTAACCAATGATGAACTGAAATCAAACGAACCACACGTTGATTAAATTTTTTTTATACAATGGGTGCAGAAAGGGATAAATTACGAAGAATTAGAAATATAGATTCTACCATCAGATCGAGTGTAATACGATATTTAACTGTCGAGAGTGGATAAATATCGTCTTACATGAGATTTGGTGGTGGAATCTGTTTCTCTAATGATTTTCAAACAATATGCAGGCAAACTTATTCCTTCTTTTCGACTGATCTGCAAAATAATGTGTTCTTTCTATGTGACGTCATCAGACATGGTCGCCTTTTTTCATGCCGTCACAATAAGAAATTCAGAGGAAAGCAAGAAAATTCGACGTCATAATCGGATTTTAACCAATGAAGAACTGAGATCAAACGGACCACACGTTGATTAAATTTTTTTTATACAATGGGTGCAGAAAGGGATAAATTGACGAAGAATTAGAGAAATAATTTACCCACACTGTTTGGTGTGTATCTCCTGCCATATCATTATTAGTTGCTTTTATATATAAATCAGAAATAATCAATGTAAAAATGGAAAATTTTTGGGAAAAAAAAAACTTATGCAAAAAAAAAAAGATTTCTCCCAAAAAATTGAAAAAAAATCCCCTACAAAAAAAAAAAAAAATTCAAAATTTTGAAGAAAAAAATATGAACCCCCCAAAAAAAAATTTGAAAAATGGAACCTTGAAGTACTATTTCAGAGAGATCCATACACTTAAACACAAGTAATATATTGTCTGGAAACTAGAAAAATGCTTGTTTTTGGTCCCTTTTTTGCCCCTAATTACTGAATGTTATGGGCAATTACCCCCAAACTCAATCCCAGCCTTCCCTTTGTGATATGGAACCTTGTGGTACAATTTCAGAGAGATCCATACACTTACACACAAGTTATTGTCTGGAAACTACAAAAATGCTTCTTTTGGCCCCTTATTGGCTCTTAATTCCTAAACTGTTGGTACCATAACCCCCAAAATCAATCCCAACCTTCTTTTTGTGGTATTGAACCTTCTGGTAAAATTTCATAGAGATCTATTCACTTAAACTAAAGTTATTGTCCGGAAACCAAATGTGTCTTCGGAAGTGTAATATTGATTGACAAATAAAATGCTCCGCAGGGCGCAGCTTGATACGATTGCAGAGGTCTAACCCTGAATAGTTGGGGCTTAAATTAAAATATTGTTTGTTTGCAGTTTACCGACCGACCCTTGAAAATCCCTCCGACTGTGAATATTTTATTGCTTTAAATTTTAAGAAATTATTTTAAAACTTCTATTGCGAGATCCGAAATTCAGGTCCTTTCCGAATTGATTTAAGTCTAGGTCGCTTACATTTTAAATTCGGTTTTTCTTCCCTTCCCGTCAAGCGTTCATGTGACCGTTTAATGATAAAGCACATGGAAATTGTTTACAGGTATCCATGAAGTTATGCAGGAGTACTTTACACTGTCGACTTCTGTCAATTTTAAGACAAATAAATAATTTTAAGACAAATAAAAATATATATAACAAACAAAAAAGTTTAATAAACTGTTTATACAGATTCAAGCACATGGAATGATGTCTTTGATGATATCATTGAAGAAGATGCAGTGGATATTCACAACCGACATGATGACTCATCTTTGTCAACTTTCTGTCTTAAACAAATCGGGTATAGAATCTTTGAGCCTGACTTTATGGAACCAGTTTCAGTGGTTAAACAATTCGACAGCAGCTTGAAGTATGTCATATTTTCTATAAATCGTTGTGAAGAAGGCAAAGATGAAACCACCCTCCGTGAATATATGGATACCTGTAAACATGCCTGTACAGAGAAAGAGCTCATTTAAAATGTAAATGGATAGAGACCATGCCAAATCAATCAGAAGACACCCAAACTACACAAAGATGTAGAGAAATGAATGATTAGCTTGAAAATAAATATACTCTCTATATTAAATCTATCTTCGATTGCAATGAGTATGCTCCTTTAGGATAAGGGGCTGCCCACTCATTGCAGTTATTCTCTTTCTTACAATATTAAATATACCCAAACTTTGTGGCCTGTCACTGTGTGAATTGAACTAAAACATGTTCTTATGAGCTATGCTGCCAATTTTTTTTATGCAGTTAAAACATTTCAGTACAGACCATTTACTTTAATGGGGTGCTATGGATTTCACCCCAAACTAGTAAGTTATCTTTAGTTTTCATTTAAGCCTGGCATCAACATATCTTTCAAAATATAATCTTATTACATATAATTAAATATTGTTAGAAATATGAAAACAGTCTTTTTATGTTGCCCTTTTTTCAATTGAGGAAGATTCAATGGCTGATTTTTTAATTAAAATACACTCTTTAATACATTGTCTTATAAATCTTTAATATCTACATTTTTTGATGAAAATACTCTACTCATGAAAACATTCTAGTCAAGAAGCATATATGTCCGTGAATATATTTCTTTAAAACAGTTCTAGTCATTCCTTGTTTATAAGTGTTTCAGTATTTAATAATACCATATGTTATGTCATAAATTGAATTAAAGTTTCAATTTTAGTTAAAAAGTTTTTTTTTCTGACAATGCCTGTTCATTTCATGTTGGTTTTCAGTGTTTGTTGTTTTAAAATAGGTTTTTTTTCTTAACAAGAAACTTGGTTTGTGTAACTGCTTGTTTAAACCTTTTGGCTGATAAAATAAAATAATTTTCCTACCTACCGACCCTTCAGTCTGAAGGTACAGTCGGGAAACTGCAAACAAACATATTTTTAAGGTTGGCCTGGGGCAAGTAAGGACACAACATTCAAGCTTGATACAGCTCAGAATTTGGATTGTGATTAAATATTTGACACAGCATAGGTTTCTGACACAGAATGAATGTGGTCTAAGAACTTAAAATTTTAAATTGACATTCACCTATTATGGTCCAATATCCAAAATCTAAATACATGGTTAGATTCAGCATATCAAAGAACCCCAAGAGTTCAATTTTGATGAAATCAAACTAAGTTTAATTTTGGACCCTTTTGACCTCAAAGTGGACAAAGTTGATAACGGGCCCAAAAATCAAAAATCTAAATACATGGTTAGATTCAGCATATCAAAGAACCCCATATATTCAATTTTGTTGAAATCAAACAAAGTTTAATTTTGGACCCGATTTGGACCGACTTGAAAACTGGGCCCATAATCAAAAATCTAAATACATGTTTAGATTCAGCATATCAAAGAACCCTAAGAATTCAGTTTTGTTAAATCAAACTAAGTTTAATTTTGGACCCTTTGGACCTTAATGTAGACCAATTTGAAAACGGGACCAAAAATTAAGAATCTAAATACACGATTAGATTCGGCATATCAAAGAACCCCAACAATTCAATTTTTGATGAAATCAAACAAAGTTTAATTATGGACCCTTTTGACCTCAATGTGGACGCAGTTGATAACGGGGCCCAAAAATCAAAAATCTAAATACATGGTTAGATTCAGCATATCAAAGAACCCCATATATTCAATTTTGTTGAAATCAAACAAAGTTTAATATTGGACCCGATTTGGACCGACTTGAAAACTGGGCCCATAATCAAAATCTAAATACATGTTTAGATTCAGCATATCAAAGAACCCTAAGAATTCAATTTTGTTAAAATCAAACTAAGTTTAATTTTGGACCCTTTGGACCTAAATGCAGACCAATTTGAAAACGGACCAAAATTAAGAATCTAAATACACGGTTAGATTCGCATATCAAAGAACCCCAATAATTCAATTTTCGATGAAATCAAACAAAGTTTAATTATGGACCCTTTTGACCTCAATGTAGACGCAGTTGATAACGGGCCCAAAAATTAAAAATCTAAATACATGGTTAGATTCAGCATATCAAAGAACCCCATATATTCAATTTTGTTGAAATCAAACAAAGTTTAATATTGGACCCGATTTGGACCGACTTGAAAACTGGGCCCATAATCAAAAATCTAAATACATGTTTAGATTCAGCATATCAAAGAACCCTAAGAATTCAATTTTGTTAAAATCAAACTAAGTTTAATTTTGGATCCTTTGGACCTTAATGTAGACCAATTTGAAAACGGAACCAAAAATTAAGAATCTAAATACATGGTTAGATTCGCATATCAAAGAACCCCAATAATTCAATTTTGATGAAATCAAACAAAGTTTAATTTTGGACCCTTTGGACCTCAATGTGGACCAATTTAAAAACAGGGCCCAAAATCCAAAAATTTAATACATGGTTAGATTCAGCATATTAAAGAACCCCAAGAGTTCAAGAATAAAACCCCACTAAAATTAGTCAAGAAATAAGCAATTTATACAAAGTATCTTCTTTGCACAATACTGTGTAATTGAATATTTCTTGCAATTGCGCAATACTGTGCAATTAAATATTTCTTGCTATTGCAATACTGTACAATTGACAATTTCTTGCTATTGCAATATTGTGGTATTGGATATTTCTTGCTATTGCGCAATACTGTGCAATTGAAGATTTCTTGCTATTGCAATACTGTGCAATTGAAAATTTCTTGCTATTGCACAATACTTATTATATAATAATTTACACATCCTGTTTGGTGTGTATCTCCTGCCATATCATTATTATTTGCTTTTAAATATAAATCAGAAATAACCAACTTAAATGGAAAATTTTAAAGAAAAAAAAGGAAAAAAAAAATTTCTCCCCAAATTTTTAAACCCCTTATGATTCATCACCCCAAACTCAATCCAAGCCTTCCTTTGAGGTATGGTACCTTGCAGTACAATTTCAGAGAGATCATACACTTGAACACAAGTTATTGTCTGGAAACTAGAAAATGCTTATTTTGGCCCCTTTTGGCCCCTAATTCCTAAACGTTTCAGGCAATTACCCCAAACTCAATTCCAGCTTTCCTTTGTGATATGGAACCTTGTAGTCCAATTTCAGAAAGATCCATACACTTACACACAAGTTATTGTCATGAAACTAGAAAATGCTTGTTTTTGCCCTTTTTGGCCCCTAATTCCTAAAATTTTGAGGCAATTACCCCCAAAAATCAATCCCAGCATTCCCTTTGTGATATGGAATCTTGTGGTACAAAGTCAGAGAGATCCATACACTAACACACAAGTTATGTCTGGAAGTTACAAAAATGCTTATTTTTGGCCCTTTTTTGGCCCCTAATTCCTTAACTGTTGGTACCATAACCCCCAAAATCAATCCTAACCTTCCTTTTGTGATATTGAACCTTATGGTAAAATTTCATAGAGATCCATAACTCAAGAACAATAAAAGTGATGCTACCCAAATTTGTACTTGATCTGAGTTTTGTGATAATATTGAGTATTGTGTATAGGTTTCATAATGTTTGGTTGGGGCAAACTTAAGTTACAGAACCGAAACTAAAAATTTTGCAATTTTTTTATTTATAAAGGGGCATAACTCGATAATGATTAAAGTGACGCCACCAAAATTCAACTTGATCTGTGTTTTGTGGTAAAAAGCATTGTGTATAAGTTTCATAACATTTGGTTGAGGCAAACTTAAGTTACAGAACGGAAACTAAAAATTTTGCATTTTTTTCCATTTATAAAGGGGCATAACTCTAGAACAATTAAAGTGACGCCACCAAAATTCAAACTTGATCTGTGTTTTGTGGTAATAAGCATTGTGTATAAGTTTCATAACATTTGGTGGAGGCAAACTTAAGTTAGAGAACGGAAACTAAAAATTTTGTAATTTTTCCATTGATAAAGGGGCATAACTCTAGAACGGTCAGAGTGACACTACCAAAATTCAAACTTGATCTGTATTTTGTGGTTATAAGCATTGTGTATAAGTTTCATAATTTTTGGTTGAGTTAAAGAACATTTATCAAGGGGCATAACTCTAGAAGGGTTAAAGTGACGCCACTAAAATTCAAACTTGATCTGTATTTTGTGGTAATAAGCATGGTGTATCAGTTTCATAACATTTGGTTGAGGCAAACTCAAGTTAGAGTATGGAAACCAATTTTTGGACATACGAACGTACGTACCTACAGACGGACAAGGGTAAAACTTAAGGCCCCTTCTGCTACGGCGGGGGCATAAAAATTCTTCAGCTGCTAATTCTTAATTTTGAAGCATATTTCCAAGTTTCAAAACATTTCATGAAGATTTAACAAACTAGGTGATGTCTAAATAAACAGCAGTGCCAAGAGTGCATGATACACCCGTATTTTGCACAGGGGCCGAACCAGGATTTTTTAAAGGGGGCATAACTCTAGAAAATTAATATGAAAAATATTTTTGGACAAATTTGTGCTAAAAAATTATCTGAATCCACCACTGATTCATTGTGCATATTAAAATTGTTGCAAAAATAAAATGGGATATTTAGAGCGAATTTTATCTGAAGCAAATAAGTGGCTCTGTAGGAAAACATGCATGATGATTATCCTTAGACGAAAAGTATTGTGTCAATTATGATTGTTAAAACTCTGGAATGACAAACCCGAAAATGTTTCAAAATCAAAAGAGTCTACATTCACCAATCCCAACAACATATTAAGTTTGTAGTAATTAGATCCAAGCATACTTTAATAAGTGCATGACATTTAAAGTCATATGAAACTTTAAATTTAAAAAAAGTTGAATATGCTTTAAAAACTTAAATGGCCAAGTTTTACAATAAAACAAGTGTACGAGAACTTTCTTTTAAAGAAAATCCTTCATTTTATCAAAATCTTCATAAATGTACTGCTAGCCAATTATTGTCTTCAAGTACACTAATTCACCAATATTTTCATGTATGCAGTGACCTTAACTACGAGACCTTTCATTAGAACTTTGGCCACCGCTCAGTGCAAGTGAGAGGGGAAAACCGTGATGAAAGAATGTAAACAAACGAGCACTGGAAGGTAAATAATAATAACTGATTCTTAAAGAACAAATTTAATACAACAATTATTTTAACAACTGTGGAAAAGTTTAACTAACAAATGGGAAAGCATGGAAAATATAAAAAAAAATTATCATGGCTCTAACAATTCACTTATTTGTCATGTCCTCGATGTGCTCTGTGTTGATTGTTTATCAGTGTAACGATCAGGTAAACAAACAAAACTTGAAAGTTAATTAGCTTGCGATCAACAATCACTGAATGAAATATTATTCATCAATAATACGTTATGGATTCGTAAAAAATATGCATACAGGACTTCATGTTGTATAGATGCATGCGTTGGTTCAATAATTTTGATAGCATTAAAATTACAAGAAACTCATTTCATATGACTTTAAAATATTTATTTTTATTATAATAAAGTGCTTCGCCGAGCGCAGCTGGAAACGATCGCAGAGGTCCAACCCTGAACAGTTGGGGCAAAAATGGACACAATATTCAAGCTTGATACAGGTCTGAATTTGGATTGTAATTAAATATTTGACACATTATAGGTTTCTGACGCAGAATAACTTGAAATTGGTTATATGATTTGAATTTATATTCAATTGAAGATTTCTTGCTGTTGTGCAATACACTGTGCTGTTGCGCAATACTTACAAAATCTGTTTTCAGACTATATACAAAGAATAAGCAAAATAAATTTGTGACCCCCAATTTTTAATTTGGAAAATTGATAAATTCTTAAATCTTGAGGAAAAATAATTGAACCCCCAAAAAAAAAAATTTTTTTACCCCACCTCCAAAAAAATAATATTTGAAGATTTTTTTTTGTAAAATATGGCACAATTTAAGACATCCATACACTTAAACACAAGTTATTGTCTGAAAACTAGAAAAATGCTTGTTTTGGAACCTTTTTGACCCCTAATTCCTGAATGGTTGGGACCATCACCCCAAAAACAATCCCAACCTTCCTTTTGTGGTATTGAACCTTTTGGTTAAATTTCATAAAGATCCATACACTTAAACTAAAGTTATTGTCCAGAAACCAAATGTCTTCGGACTACGACACCGATGATGACGTGATAACATTATACGAACACAAATTTATGGCGGTCGTATAAAAAAAACAGCAGTGGACATGCTGAAATGTCTGGATTTACTGAAATTTACTGAAAAATATTCAAAATAACCGGTAAAAAAACACAAGTTAAAACAAAATGGCACATGTTTTCATGCTAAAGGAGGAAGTAGGTTAATGACAGATCTGCAAAGCACTTACACATTACAACTCATCAACGTGAACCTGCTGACTTAGAATAATATGCCATTCTATTTAGTACAGTATTTTTTGAGAAAAGTGTGACAAAAATTTTTTAATTTCATTCAATATGCTAAAAAATAAATTGGCAAACTGGAAGAAGGTGTATGACAGATGTAATAAAATGCTTAGAGGCGCAGCTTGATACGACCGCAGAGGTCGAACCCTGAATAGTTGGGGCAAGTATGGACACAACATTCAAGCTTGATACAGCTCTGAATTTGGATTGTGATTAAATATTTGACACAGCATAGGTTTCTGACACAGAATGAATGTGGTCTAAGAACTTAAAATTTTTGAATTGGACATTCACCTATTATGGTCCAATATCCAAAATCTAAATACATGGTTAGATTCAGCATATCAAAGAACTCCAAGAGTTCAATTTTTGATGAAATCAAACAAAATTTAATTTTGGACCCTTTTGACCTCAATGTGGACAAAGTTGATAACAGGGCCCAAAAATCAAAAATCTAAATACATGGTTAGATTCAGCATATCAAAGAACCCCATATATTCAATTTTTGTTGAAATCAAACAAAGTTTAATTTTGGACCCCGATTTGGACCAACTTGAAAACTGGGCCCATAATCAAAAATCTAAATACATGTTTAGATTCAGCATATCAAAGAACCCTAAGAATTCAATTTTTGTTAAAATCAAACTTAAGTTTAATTTTGGACCCTTTGGACCTTAATGTAGACCAATTTGAAATCGGGACCAAAAATTAAAAATCTAAATACACGGTTAGATTCGGCATATCAAAGAACCCCAATAATTCAATTTTTGATGAAATCAAACAAAGTTTAATTTTGGACCCTTTTGACCTCAATGTGGAAAAAATTGATAACGGGGCCCAAAAATCAAAAATCTAAATACATGGTTAGATTCAGCATATCAAAGAACCCCATATATTCAATTTTTGTTGAAATCAAACAAAGTTTAATTTTGGACCCCAATTTGGACCAACTTGAAAACTGGGCCCATAATCAAAATCTAAATACATGTTTAGATTCAGTATATCAAAGAACCCTAAGAATTCAATTTTGTTAAAATCAAACTAAGTTTAATTTTGGACCCTTTGGACCTTAATGTAGACCAATTTGAAAACGGGACCAAAAATTAAGAATCTAAATACACGGTTAGATTCGGCATATCAAAGAACCCCAATAATTCAATTTTGATGAAATCAAACAAAGTTTAATTTTGGACCCTTTTGACCTCAATGTGGAAAAAATTGATAACGGGGCCCAAAATCAAAAATCTAAATACATGGTTAGATTCAGCATATCAAAGAACCCCAAATATTCAATTTTGTTGAAATCAAACAAAGTTTAATTTTGGACCCGATTTGGACCAACTTGAAAACTGGGCCCATAATCAAAAATTTAAATACATGTTTAGATTCAGCATATCAAAGAACCCTAAGAATTCAATTTTGTTAAAATCAAACTAAGTTTAATTTTGGAACCTTTGGACCTTAATGTAGACCAATTTGAAAACAGGACCAAAATTAAGAATCTAAATACACGGTTAGATTTGGCATATCAAAGAACCCCAATAATTCAATTTTGATGAAATCAAACAAAGTTTAATTTTGGACCCTTTGGACCTCAATGTGGACCAATTTAAAACGGGCCCAAAATCCAAAAACTTAATACACGATTAGATTCAGCATATTAAAGATCCCCAAGAGTTCAAGAATAAAACCCCACTGAAATTGGTAAAGAAATAAGCAATTTATACAAAGTATCTTCTTTTGCACAATACTGTGCAATTGAATATTTCTTGCAATTGCGCAATACTGTGCAATTGAATATTTCTTGCTATTGCGCAATACTGTACAATTGACAATTTCTTGCTATTGCGCAATATTGTGCTATTGGATATTTCTTGCTATTGCGCAATACTGTGCAATTGAAGATTTCTTGCTATTGCGCAATACTGTGCAATTGAAAATTTCTTGCTATTGCACAATACTTATTATATAATAATTTACACATCCTGTTTGGTGTGTATCTCCTGCCATATCATTATTATTTGCTTTTAAATATAAATCAGAAATAACCAACTTAAATGGAAAATTTTAAAGAAAAAAAAAGGAAAAAAGAAAAAAAATCCCCCAAATTTTTGAACCCCTTATGATTCATCACCCCAAACTCAATCCCAGCCTTCCTTTGAGGTATGGTACCTTGCAGTACAATTTCAGAGATCCATACACTTGAACACAAGTTATTGTCTGGAAACTAGAAAATGCTTATTTTGGCCCCTTTTGGCCCCTAATTCCTAAACGTTTCAGGCAATTACCCCAAACTCAATTCCAGCTTTCCTTTGTGATATGGAACCTTGTAGTACAATTTCAGAAAGATCCATACACTTACACACAAGTTATTGTCATGAAACTAGAAAAATGCTTGTTTTTGCCCTTTTTTGCCCCTTTTTGCCCTAATTCCTAAAATTTTGAGGCAATTACCCCAAAAATCAATCCCAGCATTCCTTTGTGATATGGAACCTTGTGGTACAATGTCAGAGAGATCCATACACTAACACACAAGTTATGTCTGGAAGTTACAAAATGCTTATTTTTGGCCCCTTTTGGCCCCTAATTCCTTAACTGTTGGTACCATAACCCCAAAATCAATCCCAACCTTCCTTTTGTGATATTGAACCTTATGGTAAAATTTCATAGAGATCCATTCACTTAAACTAAAGTTAGAGTGCGAAAACCAATGCGTCGATCGGATTGACGGCACGACGCCGACGACGACGACGGCACGACGACGACGACGACGACGACGACGCCAACGTCATACCAATATCGACCACAAAAATTTTTGCAGTCGTATAAAAGTGCACACACTTGACAACTCACTGCCAAGCTGCTGATGGATTATAAAGTCTTAATTCCTAGTTAAGTAGTACTGGAGAAATGTTTGACAATTTTTTTTTAAGTTCATTCAACATATTGAAAAATTCAGCAAACAGGAAATAGGTGTTTGGATGACCTGAAAAGAGCTCACACTTTACCACTTACCATTAGCAACCTGTTGACTAAATAAGAAGTCATTCTGTTCAATAGTACACAAGAAAAGAGTGAATGGAAAAAGTTGTTGTAAGAAAGGACAGATCGACAAATACAGATGGACAAACAGATGGATGGACAATGGATGAATACAATAAAATATATATAGTTTGTTAGGCTGTCATACAGCAATGAAAATTATGTCAAAGACAACTGACAGATGTCAGAAGGAAACTTCAGATCATAGGGTATCTGTATACAAGATATGGATTTTTCAGCTCTTCTACCTTCTGAAATATAACACTGTATACAAATACATTTTGTAATTTACACTGTCGCCTCAAGATCAGTCTCCCTTTATCTTGCATTATGCCACATTAGTTGCAGAATAGACAAAAAGTCAAAATAGTTCAAACTTATTTCATCTGTTTTCCAGTCAAAATTATATATGAAGAACATTTGCATGATAATGAATTTCTGAAAGTGATGAGGGTATGATAATTAAGATAGACAATTTTCAGCTTGCTATTTTCTGTCTCTGACAATTGCTGCATTTAATCAGTACAAAATTGTTGCAAAAATAATTAACAGGAACAAATATGGATTCTTTTAATTGGTATTTAGACATTTACGATGCTTTACACAACTGCAGAGATCAGTTAATGAGAAAAAGATGATAAAAACTATTATATGGCAACAAATCAAGACACAAATATCAAAAACTCACCACAAGGTATGCAAATTAAAATCTTACATATTTTTTGTTTAAGGTAACTTGGTTCAGTAGTATTCTACTAGAATTTTCAATATTTGTCCCTTAAAGCTTAAATAACAGCAAAGATTATATCCAAATTAGTGTCTTACTTAATAGAAATGATGATCAGATTGGTTGCTCTGAGTGGAGTTATCAGATAAATTTTGAGACAATCCATAGCGATTCAGACCAATGTATGTTCAAACTGGCAGAGTATTGAGTTACAGAACAGATTTCTCATAAAGCTTTATAGAGGAAATGGATAACAAGCACGATACACATATTGTTGGAAATAGCTTATACTGACCTTTTGGGAAAAGATAAATTAGACGTCTTTGAACAACACAAACCTCCCATGCCTGAGAAATGGCAGAAGGACTATAGTATCATCTAAAATGAAACTTAAACTTGATATCACCATTCTACACACATAACACACAAGAGTACCATACACTAAATATAGTTAGCCTATTGCTTTTAGTATGAGAAACAGACCAAATTATAAATATTGAAAATTGCCCAGTGAACGATAAAAATCAGGTCAGGGTCAAATAAACCCTGCCAGTTAATATGTACTACATGCAATCATTCCATTTACCAAATACAGTTAGACCTATTGCTCATAGTATTTGAGAAACAGACTAAACCATGGAAATTCAACAATGACTAATGAACCATGAAAATGAGTTCGAGGTCAGATGAACCTTGCCAGACAGACATGTGCACCTTACAATCATTCTAACTGTAAACTAGCTTATTCTCGTGGATACTTTTTTTCTAGATGACTTTGCAGCAATTTTTTTTCGAGGTTTTCTGATTTTCTTTCCTTATTTATATAAGGGAAGATCAAAGTTTTACATATTCGCACTGATTTCTTTTGGCATTATTTTTCTACTCGCAAAAGTCGCTAATATTAGACGGTATAGTTATAGTTGACCTATTGGATATATAGTATCAGATTAATAGACAAAACCATGAAAACTTAACATTTTTTTACAACGACCAATGAACCATAAAAATGAGATCAAGGTCAGATGAAACCTGCCAGACAGACATGTACAGCTTACAATCTTTTTATAGCTTACTATGTGGTATAGTTTTTGCTCATTGTTGAAGGCTGTCTGGTCCCTATAGTTACTAGCCTTCTACATCTTTTAATCTCTGGTGGAGAGTTGTCTCATTGGCATTCGTACCACATCTTCTCATTTTTAAATGTACACCTTAAAATCATTCCATATATCAATTATAGTGGTTTCATATAGTAAAGTATTATAGCATACTAGAAACAGATGTCCCCAAAAACTTACCAATCACCAATGAACCATGAAAATGAGGTCACCATCAGATGAAACCTGCCAGTCAGACATGTACAGCTTACAATCTCTCTATACAGCAAATATAGTTGACCTATTACTTATAGTAACTGAGATACAAACTTGACAATGAAAACTTAACCTTAATCGCTAATCCATGAAATGAGGTCAAGGTCAGGTGAACCCTGTCTGGTAGACATGTAGACTTTGCAAGGATTGCATATATACCAGACCTTTAAACAGAATTATTCAGAAGGGATATAGTTACGGAAGGCATATTTTGAAATTAATACTAATTCACTCAAAGGGTCTTTGCAATCGGAAATAAACACATTTATTCTAAAACCAGTTGTTGGCATGATACAGGTTATGTTCTTCTCACATATTTTATGATGGACTGATACTTAAAACCCCTAACCGGAGGGATTGTGCTTGATTTTCATATGATGAAGACAAAAATCTTTCAATCAGTTTAATTGATGTCTGAAGCTGGCATGTCAGTAACTGCTAGTAGTCCTTTGTTAATTTATGTATCATTGTCATTTTGCTTAGTTTCTTCTGTTACCTATTCTGACATTGGACTCAGACTTCTTTTAAACTGAGTTTTACTGTGCGTACTGCTGTGTGTTTGTTTATTCTACATTGGCTAGAGGTATAGGGAGGGTTGAGATCTCACTAAACATGTTTAACCCCACCGCATTTTTGCGCCTGTCCCAAGTCAGGAGCCTCTGGCCTTTGTTAGTCTTGTATGTTTTTTTAAATTTTAGTTCATTTATATGTTTCAGAGTTTTGTGTGACGTCCATTTTCATTGAACTAGTACACATTTGTGTTAAGGGGCCAGTTGAAGCCCGCCTCTGGGTGTGGGATTTTCTCCCTGTGTTGAAGACCCATTGGTGGCCTTGGGCTGTTTTCTGCTCTTTGATCGGGTTGTTGTCTCTTTGACACATTCCCCATTTCCATTCTCAATTTTATAAGGTATGAAGCATCTAGATCTTCTACCTTCTGAAATATAACAGTTTATACAAATAGTTTACGTCGCAGCGACGCCACTGGATAGTAATCCCTGTGTAGCAGGTAAGATAAAAATCAGCTCAATATAAAACATATTACGAAATAAATGAAGAATATGTACATAGGACACAGATGCCCCCGCTTGTAAATATACGACAAATTCAGAAAATTTTCAATTTATAAAGGGACATAACTTGAGAATAGTGAGAGTGACACCACCCAAATTCAAACTTGATCTGTGTTTGGAGGTAATAAGCATTGTGTATATGTTTCATAACATTTGGTTGAGGCAAGGTAAAGTTAGATTGTGGAAATGGCAAATTTGCTAATTTTTCCATTAATAAAATGCTCCATGGGCGCAGCTTGATACGACCGCAGAGGTCGAACCCTGAATAGTTGGGGCTTGTATGGACACAACATTCAAGCTTGATACAGCTCTGAATTTGGATTGTGATTAAATATTTGACACAGCATAGGTTTCTGACACAGAATGAATGTGGTCTAAGAACTTAAAATTTATTAAATTGGACATTCACCTATTATGGTCCAATATCCAAAATCTAAATACATGGTTAGATTCAGCATATCAAAGAACCCCAAGAGTTCAATTTTGATGAAATCAAACAAAGTTTAATTTTGGACCCTTTTGACCTCAATGTGGACAAAGTTGATAATGGGGCCCAAAAATCAAAAATCTAAATACATGGTTAGATTCAGCATATCAAAGAACCCCATATATTCAATTTTGTTGAAATCAAACAAAATTTAATTTTGGACCCCGATTTGGACCAACTTGAAAACTGGGCCCATAATCAAAAATCTAAAACATGTTTAGATTCAGCATATCAAAGAACCCTAAGAATTCAATTTTGTTAAAATCAAACTAAGTTTAATTTTGGACCCTTTGGACCTTAATGTAGACCAATTTGAAAACGGGACTAAAAATTAAGAATCTAAATACACAGTTAGATTCGCATATCAAAGAACCCCAATAATTCAATTTTGATGAAATCAAACAAAGTTTAATTTTGGACCCTTTTGACCTCAATGTGGACAAAGTTGATAACGGGGCCAAAATCAAAAATCTAAATACATGGTTAGATTCAGCATATCAAAGAACCCCATGTATTCAATTTTTGTTGAAATCAAACAAAGTCTAATTTTGGACCCCGATTTGGACCAACTTGAAAACTGGACCCATAATCAAAATCTAAATACATGTTTAGATTCAGCATATCAAAGAACCCTAAGAATTCAATTTTGTTAAAATCAAACTAAGTTTAATTTTGGACCCTTTGGACCTTAATGTAGACCAATTTGAAAAACAGGACCAAAAATTAAGAATCTAAATACACAGTTAGATTCGCATATCAAAGAACCCCAATAATTCAATTTTGATGAAATCAAACAAAGTTTAATTTTGGACCCTTTGGACCTCAATGTGGACCAATTTAAAACGGGCCCAAAATCCAAAACTTAATACACCGTTAGATTCAGCATATTAAAGAACCCCAAGAGTTCAAGAAGAAAACCCCATTGAAATTGGTCAAGAAATAAGCAATTTATACAAAGTATCTCTTTTGCACAATACTGTGCAATTGAATATTTCTTGCAATTGCGCAATACTGTGCAATTGAATATTTCTTGCTATTAGCAATACTGAATACTGTACCATTGACAATTTCTTGCTATTGCGCAATACTGTGCTATTGGATATTTCTTGCTATTGCGCAATACTGTGCAATTGAAGATTTCTTGCTATTGCGCAATACTGTGCAATTGAAAATTTCTTGCTATTGCACAATACTTATTATATAATAATTTACACATCCTGTTTGGTGTGTATCTTTGCCATATCATTATAATTTGCTTTTAAATATAAATCAGAAATAACCAACTTAAAATGGAAAATTTTAAAGAAAAAACAGGAAAAAAAAAACCCCCAAATTTTTTGAACCCCCTTATGATTCATCACCCCCAAACTCAATCCCAGCCTTCCCTTTGAGGTATGGAACCTTGCAGTACAATTTCAGAGAGATCCATACACTTGAACACAAGTTATTGTCTGGAAACTAGAAAAATGCTTATTTTTGGCCCCTTTTTGGCCCCTAATTCCTAAACGTTTCAGGCAATTACCCCAAACTCAATTCCAGCTTTCCTTTGTGATATGGAACCTTGTAGTACAATTTCAGAAAGATCCGTACACTTACACACAAGTTATTGTCATGAAACTAGAAAATGCTTTTTTTGCCCGTTTTTGGCCCCTAATTCCTAAAATTTGGAGGCAATTACCCCAAAATCAATCCCAGCATTCCCTTTGTGATATGGAACCTTGTGGTACAAAGTCAGAGATCCATACACTAACACACAAGTTATGTCTGGAAGTTACAAAATGCTTATTTTTGACCCCTTTTGGCCCCTAATTCCTTAACTGTTGGTACCATAACCCCAAAATCAATCCCAACCTTCCTTTGTGATATTGAACCTTATGGTAAAATTTCATAGAGATCCATTCACTTAAACTAAAGTTAGAGTGCGAAACCAATGCGTCTTCAGACGATTTACGACGACGACGCGCTAACGTCATATTAATATCGACCACAAAATTTTTGCGGTCGATAAAATGGACATAACTCGTGAATGGGGAAAATGATCCAACCAAATTTGAACTTGATCTGTGTTTGGTGGTAATGAGCATTGTGTATAAGTCTCATAACATTTGGTTGAGGCAAACTAAAGTTGGAGAATTGAAATTAATTTTGGAATGTACGGATGGATGGAGGGACGTACAGACCAGGGCTCACGCTAGCAGGCGACTGGGGCGACTAAGTCGCTTTCCCGTGTGTCACTTCGCTTTGCCCGACCGTCAAAAGCGAAATCTAGTCGCCCTGTTGTTCACGATACTCGCTTTCAGTTGCTTTCGTCATCGGCAATATTCAACATTTACCAAGTCGATGAAACAGCAATTTTTCATTTGAAAGTAAAGAAATTCAAAGACATAAACGATTTATTTTCTTTAGAAAAGAGGTTAAAGCATTGATTTTAAAGTTGGATGCATGTTATTTTCATAAAGACAATTTGTTTTCACTTCCAGTACTTGTTACTCGAGAGCGTACATCAAATCATTCTAACTTTCGGCAAAATAAGCTTGTTACTTCATTAGAAAGTGATGGAATTTGCCTGAAGTAAATTTGTTATCCTAATATTGCATTAAAAACGTCATATTCGCTTCCAATTACCGTGTCAAACATCGTTTATTTTTGTAATTTTCTTCGTCCGCCATTCAAATTTTTGGGCAAATTATTGTACAACTAGGGATCGGAGTTGGGATTTCATCAGAAACGGACCAGCTATGACCGAAATCCGGATTCTTGCAATAATGACTACGAATGCATGAATAGCACAGCTGACAGAAGAAAATTAATCCCAAAATGAAAAATTACGCATTCCACAAGCATTAACATACTTTTGGTTAGATCTACTTGATTAATGTATATATTTCCATGTATATGCATTTTTTCAATTTATAAATTAAAGTTGCTCAACTCTGGGACTATTACACTAAAATAATTATATTATGTCCAAGCTTAACTGTGTTAAATAAAACTGTTAAATTCAAATATCTTTTTAATGAGAAATACTTAATTTCATAAACATGACAATAGAGTAGTTTTTAATTGAATTTTAATTGATATAACAACTTTCTTTTCCTTTTGATATAAAAAAAAATCTTTTTTATTATTGCCAGATATTTAATTGTTTTTTTCTGACAAGAGGACTAATATGATTGTGCAACTAGATATGATAAAATTAAACAACTTTGAATTTGAACTGTTACTTTAATTGTATACCCAGGTACAAATTGAACAATATAAAAAAAATAAGATACATTTTGGCTCTTTGTATTATAGTAAAACCACATTGTAGCGCTGCGAGCGAATGAGCACTTCTCTTTCAAATCTCACCACTTCTCAAACAAATTAAAATAAAAACAGAATTAACATATAATGTTATCATTCCCCTCTATTGAAGCAAACAATAAGAACAAAAGTCCATGTTAATTTGATTGCAATATTTCTATGTGATTTAATTCCTTGAGTACCAACAAGCAATTTATTCATCTACTGGCTGTGTATTTCACAGGAACACTTCAATTCTCCATTTATTTATGTAGCTAGACTAGAGAAGTTCAGGAAAAAATATGAACAAAATATAATTTATGTATGTATTAGAGATTTTATACCAAGGTGGTAGGTTTTTAATTTGTATTCCATTCAAGATTGTTTTAGGAAAGTCAGCATCGATTGATAAGATTTGTCTTACATCATACTCCTCATTGCTTTCGATTTGTATTGTTCTCTGGATTCAGATCTTATTACTTTTGAAGATGCCATACGAAATTTTGTTCATGGCATGCTCATGTATTTTTACACACACCTCTAAATTATAAAATATGAAGCATTGGGGTATCCATCCTCCTTTCACTCATTAGGGAATGGATAATGATAAAGGCTTGTTAGTAAATTATTATGGGTCCTTAACAGTTGCTAAACAATCTGACAGAATAACCATGGACCTAATCTTTTAGAATTTTTTTTTTTTAGAGTACCTATGGTTGATTTTGGACTAACAATCCTAGTAGATAAATTTTCAAAGAAAAATGAACTATTTATTGAAGTTGTATGCTTCATGAGTTTGTTTTTTTGTATCAATATTGAAGTGAGAGTGTCAGATAAACAATTTTACCTCAGATGGCAGTGAATTAATTTTTACTTCAGTTTAAAATGTCTTACTAAAAACTAATCATAAAAAGTTATAGGCAGTGTGCTTCTCTAGAATTTTTTGCTGTTTAAAGTAAATCTTAATTTCTAAACTGCTTGTCACCATGACCTCCTTTTGACATATCCTTGAACTTTTTGAAAAAATAAATGCAATTTTAGTTCTTTTAATTTCACATGGGTTCCTGATTAGCATTTTATCAAATAACAATATCCTTTCTTGTGACAAGTGATGCAATTGGATGACAATTTTATAGATTAAATAACATACTTTTATGACAGAAGTATGAAATAATGTCTTCAAGTGTAGAGAGGTCTGTGACCTGTGTAAAGTCCACTTTAACTATATAGATCTGCAAATTAATTTTGTTTGGACGAGAAATTATTTCGGAAATAAATTTGTTATTACAAAAATTTTCAGAACATACAGCAATAGAACAACAAGAGTGCACACCCTGAAATGTCTCGACTGCTTTACTGACCACTGATTTTATGTTGAAAGTCTTAAAGATAAAAGTTTTACTACAAGTATCACATAAACTTAATATTTTTAAAGATCCATGAAAATGAGGTCACGGTAAGACAAATCCTGTCAGAGAGACATGTACACCTTACAATTATTCCATACATCAAATATAGTTGACCTATTGATTATGGTAATTTAAAAACAGACCAAAACACAAAAATTAACATTGACCAATGAACCATGAAAATGAGGTCAAGGTCAAATAATACCTGCAAGACAGACATGTACACCTTAAAATTATTCCATACACCAAATATAACTGACCTATTGCTATTAGTATTTGAAAAACAGACCAAAACACAAAAACTTAACTTTGGCCAATGAACCATGAAAATGAGGTCAAGGTCAGATGATACAGGCTAGAAGGACATATTTACTTTACAATCATTCCATACACCAAATACAGTTGACCTATTGCTAATAGTACTTTAAAAACAGATCACCGCCTCAGTGGTCTCGTGGTAGTATGTTCGCCTCGAGTGTGGGAGGTCGTGGGTTCAACACTGGCCGGGTCAAACCAGAGACTTGAAAATTGGTTTTTGCTGCTTCTCTGCTAGCACGCAGCATTAAGGAGTAAGAGCAAAGACTGGTTGGCTCGGAGTCAGAATAATTTGTCTTGGTAAGGTGACATGTCTTCCTGTGGACTGTGTAGTATAATGGGTTGCGTTGTGTATTTTGATCATAAGCTTAACTAAGGCATTACAGATAGAACTACGTCTGCCATTATAAGTTTCTATTCAATAAACATAATCGTATCACAATAACGCGACGTCACAAAGATAGCGGCCGCACCGCAAAAGGGTACGTTTAACGTTAGCGCAATTCTTAACATTCTGGGGCCGCAGAAAATGATATTTAACTCAAATGTGAAATACAATATGAAAAATACTTAAAAACTTTAAAATTAAATGTTTCTAATCAATTAGTCACAAAATGAAATAAAATCATAGTTAAAGTCTCTCAATATTTTTTTTTAAAACTTCACTGTTCACGTTTGAATAATTTAACACTTTTACAAGTCTATCTAATAACCGTAGTTAATTGAACAGTCTATACATAAACTAATTTCTCCTGGGCAGAAAAGTTCATTCACTGTCACCATTTGTACTGCGTATTTCCAACGGATAGAGCTTCACAATTGGACGGTTGGTAATTCCAGTGTCGGTCTTGATAACAGCGGATCGAATGAGTCCATCTTTTCCACGAGCTAAATCTTGTACAACTGCTCTTTTGAAACGTTGTAACATTGTGTACTTGAACAATGTCTCCTATTTGCATTGTTTGTTCGTTTCTTTCAGATGTACGGTAGATTTCACGGAGTGACGTCAAATATTCGTGTTTCCATCTTGATCGAAAGTGGTTGATAAGCTCGTTTTGTCTCTGTAGATTTTTATTCAGTTTAACGTGCAAATCTTCAGATGTTACACTGTCAATATTTTGTTCCGATCGGGTGTCAAGTCGGCGACCATATAACAGGTGCGCTGGCGTCAGCGGCGCAGGATCTTTAATGTCAGTAGAAATTTAAGTTATCGAACGATTGTTTAGAGTTCCCTCGATTTCGATTACAATTGTATTTAAAATCGTAGAATTGCTTTAATTGCCTTTTTTGTGAATCCAATTAGGCGTTCCAAGAAGCCTCCAAAGCACGGTGATCTGATAGGTATGAATTTCCATTCTGTTCCATTATCGGCAAGTTTTTCTTGTATACGGTTGTCTTGGTTTGATCTTGTTATCTTTTCAGCGGCTGCCTTGAAGGTTGTTGCATTATCGGACAACATAATCCTTGGTATAGATCTTCTGGCAACAAATCTTTTAAATGCAAGTATGAAAGACTGCTCGGTTAAATCTGTGACTATCTCCAAGTGTATAGCTCGTGTAGCGGCACATGTGAATAAACAAATATATGTTTTGTTTAATTCGTTTTGTTTTCCTTTCGTGTACAAAGCTCCTGTAAAATCAACGCCAGTTACTGAAAAAGGATAATCGTAGTTGACTCGATCTTTAGGTAGCGGTGGCGGATCGGGTGCGCTGTAAGGCATTCCTGATATTTTAATGCATTGAACGCATTTACAATTTGTGATTTTACGCACTGCCTTATTCTGGGTATCCAATATTTCTGTTGAATATAAGCGATTGTACTGTTAAGTCCGGCATGTAAAGTCTTAGTGTGCGCATCCATTACGATTAAGGACGTAAGACTGTGATGTGTTGGCAATAACAACGGATATTTAGTACTCTCCTCCACAGGTGCGTTTTGTATTCTCCCGGTACATCGTAGTAATCCATTTTTGTCTGTATATAGTTTAAGTTGTCGAACAAGTGGCACTTTTTTCTGTGAAGATGAATTTAAGCTATCAATTTCATCCTTAAATGTTTCCTGTTGTACTGCTCCTATTAGAACTTTTAATGCTTTACATCGCTCCTCAACACTGATAAATCCGATTGACCGTTTATCCTTTGAATTCGTAAGTTCTGTATAAAACGCAAGACGATGCTGTTACTCTAATTGCTATTTCTAATGATCTGTATCGTTGTATGTTTATACATGGAATTGTTTGTGTTGAAGCATTTATACTTTCATCGTCTGTATAGTCATCACTAACAGCTACCATCGTGCTGCAGTCTTCTATTTTCCTCGTCCATGTCGGCCAATTTTCACGATTTAAAATCCATTGTGGACCGCTCATCCATAATCTGTTGTTATTAAGATGTTTAGCGTAAATTCATGAGTTAAGTAATCAGCTGGATTGTCATTTGTTGGACAATAATTCCATTCAGCATTCTCTGTTAATTTTCTTATTTCTTTAAGTCGATTTGCTACGAACTGTTTTAAGTTTTTTGAAGATTTAATCCAACTCAAAACAATTTGAATTTGACTATCGCTCCACATATACACATGTTCTGTTGTTATGACTTTAAGAAGATGCCTTGCTAATCTGGCACCGATAAGCGCGCCATAAGTTCTAAACGTGGTAGTGAAATCGGTTTTACGGTGCTACTCTGTTTTTAGCCATGACGATGACCGATGAATTGGCTGTCACTTTGTAAGCACAAGCTCCGTATGGTAACTGACTGGCATCCGTGAAAACATGTAGTGACGTTTTTTCGTTAATAGCTCCTTCCGTTAACATTCGTTGAAATATTATTGAGGTAGCCTCTTCGATATCCAAAGCGATAACCTGCCATTTACTTCTCAGTTCGTCGGACAATCGTTCTTCCAAATCCAACTTTGCCTTCCATAGAGTCTGCATAAACAGTTTAGCTTTCATCGTTATTGGTGTGATTAATTCTATGGGTCGCAAATTCTAGACGATGTGCATAAAAACCTCACGCTTAGTTACCATTTTGTCCTTTTCTATAAGATCTATCTCTTGAAATCTCAGATCGTCGGATCCCCATCCCATCTCATGCCTAAATTTTGACTATGACGTCATTGTCGCCGATCTTGTCTCGTCCCCACGACGTTCTGTAATTCCGCACTATTAGAATTCCAAGACCGTAGGTTGAATCCTGCCAATAATTTTCTTGACTGCGTGTAGAATTCCAAAAGTGATTGTTCATCTGTAAAACTGGTCAAAACGTTATCCACGTATAAATTTCTCTGTAATTCTGTTGATGTAGTTGACGGATTGTCTCTAAAATGTTTCATAAGCGTGGCACTTAACATGAATGGTGAACAGGTGGCGCCGAAAAGTACAACCTTAAACCGGTAAGTAATCAAACGGCTTTCTATGTCCATGGGATTCTCTAACCAATAAAATCTTGTAACATCTCTGTCATTAACATCTAATTCAATATGCTTTTTCAATATCCGCTGTAACTGCATATTTAAACATTCTAAAACGTACTAATATCTCCGTCAAATCAGTCATAATTGGTGGATACGTTGCTAAACAATCTTTTAGACAAGGACTACTATCGTTCGGTTTACAGCTACAGTTATATACTATTCGAATTGGGTGGTGGCTGAATCCTTTTTTACGGGATGATGCGGAATGCAATGAACCTTGTTTGTGCATGTAATTTCATCAGATACCTCTTTAATGAATCCCCTATGTTCTTGATCTGTTATTATCTCACCGTACTTTCGGAACATCTCGGGATCCTTCTTTAGGCGACGAACAACACTTTCCATTCTGCGTTTTGCGATGTCTTCATTTGTCGGTAGCTCTGGCGCATTCTCTCTCCATGGTAATTTCGTAATATACTTATCATTTTTCTTCGTAATGGAGGTTTGTATATAATTTTCAATTGATTCAGCCAGTTCTGGATCATTTTGTTCTTTAGCGTCAATTCCCAACGATTCAAGCTTCCAAAATTTTTCAAGATCGCACTCTTCTTGTTTGTGACATACTAGTATATTCATCATTGAGAAAGATGCATTACTGGTTCGTGTAGGGACAGGACCGGAAAGTAAATATCCAATTTTCGAGCTAACTGCGGTTGGACCGTTTCCACGCACTATTTTGTCTTGAACTATGTCCCAGTAAAAATCACCTCCAATTAATAAGGATATTTCAAATTGCTCTCCTTCCATGACTGGGTGTGCTAATTGTAGACCACGTAAATATGGAAAATTCTGCGTTATTCTTATGTTGTGACTTTGAAGTGGTGAAGCAATGGTTGGTACAATTAAAACTTTAATAGGGATTAATTCTCCTTCGGTAGACTTTAGATTAATTGTTGTTGTATCAAAATTTCTCACCTTTTTTGCAGTTCTTCCAAATGTAGCTATACTCAAAGTTTCAGATCCCTCTTTTTAATGTCCAAATTTGCTGCAAGTTATTCGGTAATAAATGAGCTCCCTCGTCAAAAAGTATGTTTGCATCTATACATGTGTTCTGGTGAACGACTGGACTGAATGCGGTTTTCAATAAAACAGTGGACCTTTCTTCGCTAGCGGTATAAAACATAGAAGTTTCTGTGTCTACTTTATTTTGCGATTGTTCAGTTTCAATAGGATGTTTATTTGAGTACGAGTTCTTTTTGCATAATGAAGAGTGATGCTTCCGGTGGCAACACTTACATGTATTCTTGGATTTGCAATCAGCTATTTTATGCTTACCTAAACAATTAAAGCATAACCTCTTTTCTTTTATAATGGCTACTCTTTATCGTGATCTATGACATCTTTACATTCGCTTGGCCAGTGGTTTCCGTCACAATATGTGCATTGTTTCTTCCGATTCGAGGTTAATGATTTGTCTGTTGTGTTTATCGGACGGGTTTTATCTGTATTTACTCGCTTAACGCCTGTTATGAAATTTGCGCTAGGGTAGCGGTTGAATACTTGTGTGTATAATCCTCGAATCCGGACTCTTGAATAGAAATCTCTTTACCTATTGCGTTTCTAAGCGATTGAATATTCCAACGGTCGCTCCTGTTTTGCGTGTAATATTTTCCGTACTTCATGCGGTAACTTCCGAGAATCACTGGTATCAATAGCGATCCGTACATTTCCTGACATTGTCCGAGAGACTCTAGTCCCCGTATGTATGCTTCTGATTTATCGTGAAATGTTCTCAAACTTTCTAAATTATCACTAGGTGCGGTGTATCAAGTAGTGCTCTCATATATGCATTAATGATTTTGTGTGGTTGGCCATAGCGATTTCTCAATAATTCAATTGCTTTGTGATAGTTTGATTTGTCATGGTTAATCCTGAAATTACGTTTGCAGCATCAAATTGTAGCAAAGAGTTCAGGTACGAAAATTTCTGAATGTCACTTAAAGTGTGATTGTGATGTATCGTGGTTTCAGATGAATCCCAGAAATATTGCCATTGCAAAATATCTCCGTTAAAATTGGGAAGCGATAGCTTTGGTAGGCGATGGTTATTACTTGAGGTCGAACTTGATTGTGATAATTGCTGACTTGCATGTGTAAATTGGTTTGAATACGGAACAAACTCTGGGGCGTTGGAATCTAGTATTGAAGATGTGGTTTGTGCTACGGGTTTCAAGAACTTTTGAATTTTCGAATTTTACCTCTAATTCTAGATAATACTCATCTGTTTCAAGTATTTCATCGGTAATATCTTCGGATTCGACTGCATTTAGTATCTGTTCGCTCATTGTGGCTAACGCCTTCTTTTTCTTCTCAACTGCTTCGAGCAATGTTGATATTTCCTCCGTGTCTATTTGCGAATCTCCGATGGCGTCCTCCAGGTTTTTTGAAAACTTTTGTCACCGCTGCGCTGTTCGCCGCTCTCATGATTTTAATCGGCTGATGTCCATTCTCTCCGCTTGAAGTCACGGCACCAATGTAGTATAATGGGTTGCGTTGTGTATTTTGATCATAAGCTTAACTAAGGCATTACAGATAGAACTACGCCTGCCATTATAAGTTTCTATTCAATAAACATAATCGTATCACAATAACGCGACGTCACAAAGATAGCGGCCGCACCGCAAAAGGGTACGCTTAACGTTAGCGCAATTCTTAACAGACTGTAACCTTGTGAACTAGCACGTTAAAAATCCAGCTCAAAGTGTCGATCTAGTACAAAGCAGGGTTAATATTCATATTTCATCCTGAATATGCATATTAATTTGCTGCTGGACATTAAGCAGCCATCCATCATCATTATCATCATCACCAAAAACAGATCAAAACACAATAAATTGCTTCGCCGAGCGCAGCTGGATACGACAGCAGAGGTCCAACCCTGAACAGTTGGGGCAAAAATGGACACAATAATCGCACTTGATAAAGGTCTGAATTTGGATTGTAATTAAATATTTGACACATAATAGGTTTCTGACACAGAATAACTGTAGTCAAAGAACTTAGAATTGGTTATATGATTTGATTTGAATTTATATTCCATTTTTTGCTTTTGTGCAATACACTATGCTGTTGCGAATTGACCCCCTGCACTACCAGTTTAACAGTTTACGTCAGAACTGCGAATTTGAATCAAAGAAAGTTTAATATCAGTTTTTTTTAATGTCAATCATTGGGATGGCCAACTCTGCAACTGATTACCATAATTGCCTTTTGTTTATTTAGTCGTTAGGGATTAAAATCGGGATAATATATAAAATGTCCGGCTGGCTAAAAATAATTTTGGAAGTCCTGAGGTAATCCAAACATAATATTGTACTTTTTTTTAATTGTCCATTAACCAGGACACCCTTGTTTTTCCCCTTTTGCCCCTAATTCCTTAACGGTATGAGCCATAACCCCCCCAAAGCCAATCCTAACCATCCCTTTGTGGTATGGAAACTTGTGGTATAATTTCAGAGAGATCCATACACCGTTCCACAAGTTATTGTCTGGAAACTAGAAAAATGCTTATTTGGGCCCCTTTTTGGCCCTAATTCCTAAACTGTTAGGACCATAACCCCCAAAATCAATCCCAACCTTCCTTTTGTGGTTATAAACCTTGTGTTTAAATTTCATAGATTTCTATTTACATTTACTAAAGTTATTGTCCGTAAACCAAATGTCTTCAGACGACGTTGACGATGACCACGACGACGACGATGTGATACAAATATACGACCGCAATTTTTGCGGTCGTATAAAAACTTAACTTTGACCAATGAACCATGAAAATGAGGTCACGTTCAGATGAAACCCTGCCAGACTGACATGTCCCCTCATAATCATTCCATTCACCACATATAGTTGACCTTCTGCTTATAGTATCTGAGAAACGGACCTTATGAAGTAGCTTTAACCTTTAGCACTGATCCATGAAATGAGGTTGAGGTCAGGTGAACTCTGTCTGAGGAACATGTAGATGTGCAAGATGACAAAAAAACTATAATTTTTTAAGCAATTGCTGAACCATGAAAATGAAGAACAATGGACATATGACATATAACAGACAGAAACTTGGTGTATCTGCATACAAGGTATGAAGCATCTGGGTCTTCTACCTTCTAAAATATAAAGCTTTATACAAATAGTTTATGCTGCCGCGGGATAGTAAAACCTACTTCTCACATACTGCGACTTTCGTCACAGGCGAGACAAAAAACTATCAGCTGAACTGTCTCTTTAACTTGGATAGTCCTATGTCCCTTTAGCCAAAAGTGCTTCTCATGATTTTCATTTTTTTTACTGTAGATTCATTAATGTTCGTGGGATACCAATTTTCGTGGATTTCATGAGTATAAGAATACCACAAATTTAGATGTTCAATGAAGTGTCAATTATCTTTAGACTTGTACGCAGACTTTGGCAAGACCATGAAAATCATATATCCACGAATATACAATTTTTCCTCAACCCACAAAAATTGGTAAAATAAAAGAATCCACAGTATCTATTAGTTGTTTCTTCATACCTTATAGAACTTATAATCTTAACTTCTTATTTATACCTTAATGGTTATACTATATACAATTAAAGATCATTAGTATTGATAGTTTTTTCACTTTTTTGCAGGGTCAAAGAGAAAATTTGAAACATGATTGTCTGAGAATCCTGAATTACTCATAAAGTAATCAGGCATTCTATTGTCTCAATACAAATAAAAAGGAATGTGTCCATGGGGCACAAATGATGCCCGCTTGCATATAATGTTATAAAGGGACATAACTCAAGAACGGTAAAAGTGACGCCAACCAAATTAGTACTTGATCTGAGTTTTGTGGTAATAAGCATTGTGTATAAGTTTCATAACATTTGGTTGAGGCAAACTTAAGTTAGAGAATGGAAACGAAAAATTCAGCAATTTTTCCATTTGTAACGGGCATAACTCTAGAAAGATAAAAGTGACACCACCCAAATTCAATCCTAATCTTTGTTTTGTGGTAATTAGCATTGTGTATAAGTTTCATAACATTTGGTTGAGGCAAACTAAAGTTAGAGAAAGGAAACCAATTTTGGGACATACAGGACGGAAAGACAGACAGACGCCATATATCCATGTCCCCTGTAACGCATTTGCGTGGGGACAATAATAATTAAGTTTTTTAAAAGTACCGGTAGTCAGGGATCTAGTAAAGGGGAAAATACTGATAGTGACCTTCAAACCTTAAGCTGAGATGTGGTAGTGATATGATTGTCCACTAATTGATCCCTGTGGAGTATGCAGTCTTCAATGTAGAAGAATTTAGAATTTCCTTCTTAAGACAGTCCTTGTATTATTTATGTCATCACCACTACCATATTTCTGACTGCTTTGCAGGCCAGTACAAACCAAAACCACCTTTTAATACTTGGAAGTCTATACTTATTTAGCCAAAAAATTACTTAAAATAAACTTCCTTTTTGATTTAAATCGGAAAAATCGCCACTATGATGTCAATTCAATGACACCACACGTCCACAGTCAAATTTAGTCAACATGACTAACTATATATTTTTATTTTAGTATATAAAACAAGTTCAGAATGTTTATAATAACTGATATCATATCATTCAAGCTTTCAAGTTTTGGTCAAACTTTGTTAAACTAAGCCAATTAATCTGCTTATAAAACATTCTCCTTTGTTTGAGATAATGCCTATTCAGAATTGATTGCATAGATTTGCTGAGAAATTATGTGTCACATAAATCACATAAAAAGAAGACATGGATGACCATTTAGATTTCAAGTAGCCTGCGGTCATTTGTTTTGTATATCTGCAAGGACATAACTCTTTGTTAGCTTACAAATCTTTTTACATCTTTATTTTGATTTCTTCTATTATTGGTTTTAGTTTCTTCTACTTATTTGTTTTGAAAAAATACGCCTTTCCACATCTCTTATAAAAACGTTTGGACAATGTTCAAATTCAAAATTATAAAAAAGCAATACACAGGCAAGTGTCTGGAAACAAATTAATTTATTGTATTACATAAGTTATATAAAAATAAGGAGATGTGGTATGATTGCCATTACAACAACTATCCTTAAAGTCTTATGATACTTCAAATTTTAATAAAATGCTCCGCTGGAGCAGCTTGATACGACCGCAGAGGTCGAACCCTGAACAGTTGGGGCAAGTATGGACACAACATTCAAGCTTGATACAGCTCTGAATTTGGATTGTGATTAAATATTTGACACAGCATAGGTTTCTGACACAGAATGAATGTGGTCTAAGAACTTAAAAAAATTTAATTTACCTATTATGGTCCAATATCAAAAATCTAAAAGGTGTACGTATGTACATAAGTACATACAGACGGACAGGGGTAAAACTTAATGCCCCCTTTGTTACGGCTGGGGGTAAAAATAGAAGATGTGGAATGATTACCAATGAGACATTTTTTCACAAAAGCCTAAAATGGCACAGAAATTAACTTCTATAGGTCATTGACAGTCTTCAACAACCTTAAAAAAAAAACCTTACTCAGCAACATTTTACAGTAATATCTAAAAATAAAATTTCTTTGTAACCATAAAAGCCCATTTAAATACATCATAAAGGTATTAAAATAGAAAATGACATCATAGTCATGGCTAAAAATAAACAAAAACCTTCATCAGCAACATTTTATATTGGCAAATTTCCAATGGAGTTTATTATACTAAAGTTATTGGCAAATTTCCAATGGAATTTATTAATACTAAAGTTATTGGCAAATTTCCAATATACATAATTTAAAACCAGTGTAGCTGAGATATTCAAATGAGTTTGAATTACAACCCCAATAAATTTGCAACCATAAAAGCCCATTTAAATACATCATAAAAGTATTAAAAACTTTCAATACATCATAAGGCTATTAAAATAGAAAATGACATCATAGTCATGGCTAAAAATAAACAAAAAACCTTCATCAGCAACATTTTATATTGGCAAATTTCCAATGAAGTTTATTATACTAAAGTTATTGGCAAATTTCCAATGGAATTTATTAACGATAAAGTTATTGGCAAATTTCCAATATACATAATTTAAAAGCAGTGTAGGTGAGATATTCAAATGAGTTTGAATTACCAACCTTACACTGCTTTTAAATTATGTTTTGTACTTAAGTAATTGTCTTTAACCTGGAAATAAAACTGAGAATGGAAATGGGGAATATGTCAAAGAAACAACAACCCGAACAAAGAGCAGACAACAGCCGAAGGCCAACAATGGGTCTTCAATGCAGCGAGAAAATCCCGCACCCGAAGGTGGTCCTCAGCTGGCCCCTAACTAAAATTGTGTGCTAGTTCAGTGAAAATGGACGTCACACTAAACTCCAAAACATATAAATGAACATAAATTAAAAAACATACTAGACTAACAAAGGCCAGAGGCTCCTGACTTGGGACAGGCGCAAAATGCGGCGGGTTAAACATGTTTTGTGAGATCTCAACCTCCCCTATACCTCTAGCCAATGTAGAATAAAGAAACACATAGCAATACGCACAGTAAAACTCAGTTTAAAAGAAGTCCGAGTCCGATGTCAGAATAGGTAACAAAAGAAACTAAGCAAAATGACAATGATACAAAAATGAACAAAGGACTACTAGCAGTTACTGACATGCCAGCTCCTGACCTCAATTAAACTGATTGCAAGATTATGTCTTCATCATATGAAAATCAAGTACAATCCCTCCCGTTAGGGGTTTAGTATCATACCATCATAAAATATATGAGAAGAACATAACCCATATCATGCCAACAACTGGTTTTAGAATAAATGTGTTTATTTTCGACGCAAAGACCCTATGAGTGAATCAATATTAATACCAAAATATGCAATCCTTAATGACTTGACAACAGTATCGTAACTATATCCTTTCCGAATAAGTCTATTTAAAGGTTTGGTTAGCTTTTGAGGTGAATGCCGACATTTTTGTGCTTTGTAAAGAATATTACCATAAAATATTGGATGTGAAATACCTGAACGTATAAGATGTCTGCATGTTGATTTATATTTACGAATGATGTCCTTGTACAGATGATAAAATTTAGTAAATGTTTTGACTAGTTTGTGATATCGAAAACCCTGGTGTAATAATTTTTCAGTAATACAGAGATTTCTTTCGTTGAAATCAAATACGTTGTTACATACATGAGCGAATCGAACAAGTTGAGATATATAAACACCATAAGATGGCGACAAGGGAACGTCACCATCTAAAAATGGATAAATAACAAAAGGAAATCAGTTCGGCAGGATAAATCCCTTTAGTGTACATACTGAAGTCGTCATTATTGAGAGCCAATATATCATCTAAATATCTAAAAGTGTTATTAAATTTTTGAATCAGATGTTGTTTCGATGGGTCTTTGCTGATTTTAGTCATAAATTGTAACTCATAACAATACAGAAACAGGTCCGCAATAAGTGGTGCACAGTTAGTCCCCATGGAATTCGATAACCTGACGATATACGGAATCTCCATAGCGAACAAAATGTTATCTAGTAAAAATTCAAGGGCAGTTATAGTATCAAAGCAGGTCCAATTGACATAGTTCTTTTGTTTGTTGTTACTAAAAAATGACCTAAAAGAGTTTGAACATATATATTCCAATCCGACTAACCCTTGTTTTCCCCCCTTTTTTGTCCCTTATTCCTTAAAGGTTTGAGCCATAGCCCCCCAAAGCCAATTCTTACTTTCCAATGGAGTCTATTATACTAAAATTATTGGCAAATTTCCAATGGAATTTATTAATAATAAAGTTTTTGGCAAATTTCCAATATACATAATTTAAAAGCAGTGTAGGTGAGATATTCAAATGAGTTTGAATTACCAACCTTGCACTGCTTTTAAATGATGTTTTGTACTTAAGTATTTGTCCATTAACCTGGAAACCCTTGTTTTTCCCCCTTTTTTGCCCCTTATTCCTTAACGGTTTGAGCCATAACCCCCAAAGCCAATTTTTACCATCCCTTTGTAGTATGGAAACTTGTGGTATAATTTCAGAGAGATCCATACACCATTCCACAAGTTATTGTATGAAAACTAGAAAAATGCTTATTTGGGCCCTTTTTTGGCCCCACATTCCCGTTGGCACCAAAACTCTCAGCATATCAAAGAATCCCCATAATTCAATTTTTAATGAAATCAAACAAAGTTTAATTTTGGACCCTTCGGACCTCAATGTGGATAAATTTAAAAACGAGGCCCCAAATCCAAAAATCTAAATACACGGTTAGATTCAGCATATTAAAGAACCCCATATATTCAATTTTTGTTGAAATCAAACAAAGTGTAATCTTGGACCCCGATTTGGACCAACATAAAAACTGGGCCCATAATCAAAAATCTTAATACATGTTTAGATTCAGCATATCAAAGAACCCCAAGAATTCAATTTTTGTTAAAATCAATTTTTTTAACCCCCTTATGATTCATCACCCCCAAACTTAATCCCAGCCTTCCCTTTGTGGTATGGCCCTATACTTAGTACTCCTTTCCGAAAAGATCGAGAAAATTTCTGGATAAGGGAACTAGGTACTGCAATGCCATATGGTTGCAATGACAATGTCAAAGGAGTAGGAAATTTGTCAAGTCCAGCCTGCAGTGATGTTAAAGTAATGAGTTTATTTAATACTACCTTACAAAACCAACGTAGTCATGGGCAAAAACGTTACCATCGGCCTAATGTAAAAAATTCTTCCAAATCCAGATCGCCCTCTGGGAGCTTTGATGACCTTCCTTCTCATCTTCATCATCTGCTAGGGTTACATTACATTAGAACTTTTTTTTTCACTGCCTGTTAATTTTCTAAAATGTTTGAGAGATTATGCACTTGACAAAGGATGCATAAATACATTTTCTCCAATATGCAGACTTGTCAGTATAATTTGTGATGTACCTCTTTTCCGTCTTTTTAAACCAGTAAGATCAGAACCTTTACATGAGGAAAAGAGGAAATTCCTTCCTGTTTACTTTACCAATAGAGGAATTGATGCAATCAACATCAGCAGCGTTCTACATCACAAGGAGGTAACATCTAAAATTCCTATTTATTTTCAAAATCAGTCTGTTCCTATTGTATCCTACAGTTACACCAAAACCATTGCACCCAAAATATTTAACTATAAACAAGCATTACAGGACCTTGATTTAGAACAATACCTAAAAAACCCTCTGACATGTGACTGTTCCCACTCGCCTTACAATTACAGCCCCTCTGGCCATGTTATTACTGGGGATCTAAACATAATTCAACATGAAAATCTCCGAAAGGTGATTTCTCATGGTCCTAAGTTTAGAGAACCCCAACACATCAATTGGAACCATTACTTCAAAATCATTATGGATTCCTTTGAGGACTACGCCAGAGCATGGGCTAAACGAGAAGAAGTTCAACTGGACACTTTGTCAGAATGGGTCAAAACAATCAGGTCTCTGATAAAACGTCGCATTCATAAGTTGAAAAACTGTGTGAATGATCGACCAAAGTCCGTTTTCAGAGACAAAGAGGCTGTGAAATGTCTATCATCTCTTCAAGATAAGTATGTTGTTGTTCCTGCGGCCAAAGCTTCAAATAATATTGTCTTTATATGTAAATCCTATTACTACGAGTGTCTTGTAAAAGAATTAGGAATAAATGAGCACTCAGGTAATCCCACATACAAAAACATATCATTTGACAAGGATGAGATTTTGGCGAATCATAAGTCCTTCATGGCTTCAATGAACATTGCATTGAACAACAAATCGGAGGACTTACCTTGTTGGTATTGGATACCTAAACTTCACAAAATTCCGTACAAACAACAGTACATTGCCGGCTCATCTGCATGTTCCACTAAAGAATTGTCCATTAGATTGACTAAAATTCTGTCTGCAGTGAAAGAGGGTCTTCAGAAACTGTTTACTCACGTAGTGGTATTAACCATATGTGAATTCTTAAAAACTCTAAAGAACTTCTGGATAATTTTAAATCTTGGTCTTTTTCTGAAATTAGTTCTATCAAAACTTTTGATTTTTCAACCTTGTATACCACCACTCCCCATGTGAAATTGAAAAACCGTCTAAAAGAAATAATCCACAATGCTTTTCATCATGAAAATGGTCGTATACGCTATAAATTTATTACTTTGGGATACCATAAGGCATATTTCGTTAATAGTGAACAAAAGGGTAAAACATGCTACACAGAGGAACAAGTGATCAGTATGCTGGAGTTTCTTATTGACAACATATTTGTTGAATTTGGAGGTAGACTTTTCAACAAATTGTCGGCATTCCTATGGGAACGAACTGTGTGCCTCTCCTTGCCGACCTCTTCTTATTTTCATATGAATCGGAGTTCCTTCAGACACTTGTCAAAAACAAGAAGATCAAAGAAGCCAGGTTATTTAATTTCACTTTCAGATATATTGATGATGTTCTTTCCATTAACAATCCAAACTTTTCTGATTGGGTTCCATTAATATATCCACCAGAATTAGAAATTAAAGAAACAACAGACACGGCTTCCTCCGCCTCATTTTTAGACTTATACCTCGAATTTGACATACACAGTCATCTCAGTACCAGAATCTATGACAAACGAGACGATTTTAATTTTGAAATTATCAATTTCCCCCACCTTAGTAGCAATATACCAACTTCACCTGCATATGGGATATACATTTCCCAACTTATTCGGTATTCAAGAGCTTGCAGCTCCTACTCAGACTTTGTAAAACGTCACCAGTGTCTGAGCAGAAAGTTGAAGAACCAGGGGTATGTCAAAGAACGTCTCGTCCTTTTTCTAAAAACGTTCATCGGAAGGTACCAAGAACTTGTTGATAAATATTCCGTATCAACTTCACAAATAATACACGATGGTCTTGAAGTATAGATTTTGCGTACTGACGTTGTTTATCATCTTAATAACGTGTTATAGTATTCTTTTATTTGTCTTTATTAATATTACTTTTACTGTTAAGTCTGTTTTTTTAGATATCCATTTGACGTGACTCTGTGCTTATGTATCCCGTCATACTTTGAACCACACAATTATTTTATTTATTAATATTACTTTTACTGTTAAATCTGTTTTTTGTGATATCCATTTTACGTGACTCTTTATTTATGTATCCCGTCATACTTTGAACGACAAAATTATTTTATGTCTACCTGTGCGAATTTCAAACGTGCGATTTTACGTCAGTACTTAAAACCTTCCATCCTTTATGGGTGGATTTTACATAGATATATAAAATCGTATAATATAAGCAAAATGAGGAAGTTAAATTTGATGTATGCCTTTTTGTGCTTCTTCGTTACATTTGTTTGTTTTTATAGTGATTAAGATGATAACACAATTTTGACTGCTGTACCCCTATTTTTGACATTTTTACCTATTGTGTCTGTTTGTTTTGTTCACGCATCGTTGTCAATATAATGGAATTTGATGCGACTGTCATACAAGTGAGAGGTTTAGCTAGCTATAAAACCAGGTTCAATCCACCATTTTCTACATAAGAAAATGCCTGTACCAAGTCAGGAATATGACAGTTGTTATCCATTCGTTTGATGTGTTTGAACTTTTGATTTTGCCATTTGATTGGGGACTTTCCTTTTTGAATTTTCCTCGGAGTTCAGTATTTTTGTGATTTTACTTTTTATGGTACCTTGCAGTACAATTTCAGAGAGATCCATACACTTGAACGCAAGTTATTGTCTGGAAACTAGAAAAATGCTTGTTTTTTTGGCCCCTTTTTGGCCCCAAATTCCTGAACTTTTCAGGCAATTACCCCTAAACTCAAACCCAGCTTTCCCTTTGTGATATGGAACCTTGTAGTACAATTTCATAAAGATCCATACACTTACACACAAGTTATTGTCCTGAAACTAGAAAAATGCTTGTTTTGTGCCCCTTTTTGGCCCCTAATTCCTAAAAGTTTGAGGCAATTACCCCCAAAATCAATCCCAGCATTTCCTTTGTGATATGGAACCTTGTGGTACAATGTCAGAGAGATCCATACACTAACACACAAGTTATTGTCTGGAAGTTACAAAAATGCTTATTTTTGGCCCCTAATTCCTTAACTGCTGGTACCATAACCCCCAAAATCAATCCCAACCTCCCTTTTGTGGTATTGAACCTTATGGTAAAATTTCATAGAGATCCATTCACTTAAACTAAAGTTATTGTGCGAAAACCAATGTGTCTTCGGACTGACGACGACGACGCCAACGTCATACCAATATACGACCGCAAAAATTTTTGCAGACATATAAAAAAAGTTGAATACATTATCATATCCTGAATTTTCTTTTACAAGCAAACCCTTTATCTTATCAAAATTTTCAGAATTATATAGCTATTGAATTACTGTCTTCCCTACTCTAATTCACCGACAGCTTTTCCGTATGTAGTTACCTTAACCATGAGACCTTGTTAGTACGTCTTCAAGTGCACAGCACAAATGCCAGGGAAAATTGTGATGACAAAAGGGTAAACAAACATGAAAGTTAGAAAGTGTTAATAGATTCTGAAAGAAAAAATTTATACACCAAATCATGTTAACAACTGATATGACAAAGTTTGATTAATAAATGGAAACAATGGAAAAATATAAAAAAAAACATCGCTTAATTTTTCACATACTCCATGATTCTTTGTTGATTGTTTACCAAAGAAACAACCGGTTAACTTCATCATCAAAACCCAAAAGTTAATTAGTGAAATAATTTTTGTCAATTATACATTATGGATTTGTGAAAACGTACACAAAGGGCTAAGTTTAGTATATATGCATGCTTTGGTTCAATAGTTTCATTGTTATTAAACCACTGCATCCATATAAACTAAATAAGTCCTCTGTGTACATTTTTTAATATTTTTTACAAATCCTTAACACATAATAACGAAAAAAAATTCATTGACTGTTGTGCGAAAGTTTTGGTTGATAAATAAATTTCTGGTATTTGTGCCAGTGTTTACTAATTGTTACCTTGATCAACAATCAACACAGAATCATAAAACATAAGTGAGATAATAGAGCATGTATATTTGGTTTCTTTTTATGTTGTCCATGCATTCCAATTAGTTTTATAAACTTTGTCAGAACAGTTGTTAAATGCTTTGGTGTATTAAATTTTCTTTCATAAATGATTTATAATTATTATAATATCTTCTTTCCATGTTTGTTGACCTTATCTGTTATCAAAGTTTTTCCCTTGCTGTGTGGTTGCAGAATTTCTAATGAGATGTCATGGTTATTGTCACTGCATATAGAAAAGCTGTCAGCTTAAAGATTTGGAAAAAATAAATGATTTTCTTTTAAAAGAAAGTCTGTATGTACACATGTTTTATAGTAAAACTTAGCCATTCATTTAAATAAAACATATTTATTTTTTTTGGGTTAAATTTGAGGTATCATATGACTTTTAAGTTAGACCTGGATACAAAAATGTCTTAAAATGTCATTTTGAGGTCAAGATCAAGGTCAGAAATTATCAACTAGTAGTCAGCTTTTCTGTGTTAACATGAAATATACTTTGACCTATAATGGTTTACATTTATAAATTTTGACTTGGATGGAGAGTTGTCTCATTGGCACTCATACCACAACTTCTTATATCTATGGTCTTAGCCTGAATTTAAACAATTTTTTTAAATTTTGGTTTACAATGCTGTTCAAAATCATTATAATAGCCTTTCAACTGCTTTGATTTTAGCACTATTGATAAATCTTTTGTTTACTAAGCATGCGTCTATCTGGCTTACAAAATTATAAGCCTGGTACTGTGGATACCAATTTTCGTGGATTTCGAGGTGACAGGGAAACCACAAATTTAAATGTTCAACGAGTTGCAAATTTGCTGTATGATTATATGCAGACTTTTGGAAAACCACGAAATCAAATATCCACGAAAATGCTAGTTTTCCTCAATCCAATAAATTTTCTGGCCTTAAATGACCTATAGATCTGAGGTCAATTACAATTCATCAGAATATCCAGTAATATTTGGTTAAATTAGAAGGTCTGGTCTGGTAAGGGGTCATTTTGGACTAAAATTTGAAGTACATCTGATGAAAGATTTTGGACATTTTTTAAACACTTAAGTGTCTACTTCAGTCGATTCCATTAGTTTATGTAAAAGATTTGAACTGATTTTGGTCATTAAAGACGCTCAAATTCAAGCTTATACATGAAAAATCTATCAAATATGCCATAAAACATCACTTTTCAGATGGTTTTTGCCTAAAATGTAAGTGGCAGCATTCGTGTTCAGTATCAACCTTTATATATGTTATATTTTATCATCAAATACAACATATATTCAAATATTAAGACTGAACATAAGTGCCGCCACTCCCATTTTAGACAAAAACCGTCTAAAAATTTGCACAAATGCTTAAATTGTGAAGATTTTAGTAATTTTGCATGAATTCATGATACTATTACCTGATGCATGTGTATTGTATTGTCTAAAAACAGCCCATATTTATGTAACAAAAGTATTCTACTTTCCAATAAAAAGCTAAAAGTTTACATTTTTAACAAATTTGTAAAAATGCTGCATTTTGGGGCCAAAAAGGGGTCTTACCGAGCCTACTCCTTTGTAGATAAATTACATGCTAAATGGCAGCTGAATGATAGACATAAAATTATAGCTTACATGGTCATGTACAACTAAAAAATATAAATAAAAGGTTACAATCCCAAACACTTGCAATTAATATTCAAGAAACATTTACAACAAATCTAATTTTCTAGCTACAACAATAAGAAAGAAAAAACATTATTAGGTGGTAAACCAAGCATAAAATCAAATATAGCTAATTACTAATGAAGGCAAGGAACAATAATCAGGTAATTCATTACTATATCCGTTCATTCAAAGAAGGCTTATGTTGGACAAAGACAGATTAAGGGAACCAAATCAAAATGGCAGGTCATTTATTCTATGAGAATATGAAACAGAGAACTTAATACTAGGGATTCTTTGTTTTTCAGACATCCTCAAGACAGATTGATGACAGACAAGACAATCATTTTACTTTCAATATTTCCACAAATACTTTGTGTGTTAATAACCCAAGTATAATGCTATATATAATCAAATTTAGAGTTTGGAAAAGAAGAAATAGATCATGTTTTAACATTTCAATTGAAAAATCATGTTGTCATGAAGACATTTTTGTTGATCACTTTTGCTGCTTACTGTTACTGTTTTATTAAAAATAGTTGAAAATAAAGACAGAGAACTGAAATTATAAAAAAAAAAAATCATCATTTAAAGGCAATATCTCCTACAGGAATCAATTGATGGTTTCAGTCATATGGATTCAATAGATCCTGTATTGCTAGAGTTTTTGCATATGCATGAAATATTTGCCATCAGACATTAAGCAAACAACAATCAATCAAGCAAGCATTTTTGCCGTTTCTGTCTGTCTATTATAGTTTTAAAGATAATAAACAAAATGCCATAATTGGTACAAAGCTGTTGCTAAAGGCTAATACCGTTTAGAAAGAGTCAACCGATTGTTTTATTCAAAACATCATACTGCATATGAGGATCTTCTACAACTAATAATTTTGCTGGTTACAAATTCTGTGTTTTTATTATAGTTTCCAAGATAATATGCAATTTATGGAATTCAGTCACGTTTCTTATTTGTACTGATCATTTTTCTGTTCATAGTTTATCCACTAACTGTGTCAGTAGACAACAAGAGGCTCCCAAGAGCCTGAATTGCTCACCTGGTAAAAATTTGCCATTTTGATATTTATTTTATTTTTATTGCAATCTCTTATGTTTACTTATTTGTAAATCTTATTTTAGTGGCATATTTGAAGACCTTGCATTAATAATCATTTTTTGTTTGTTTATAGTTTATACCTTTCTATTAAAATTTTCAAAATATTTATTAGCAAAATTATAAAAATTAGTTAAAAATCATCATTTGATATAATGAATCCTATAAGGATACTGACAAGTTTGGTCATTCTGACTTACCAATTGTAGATCTTACTGTGCTGAACATTCTGCTATTTGCTGTTCCTCTCTATCTTTTAAACTTTCTACAAAATACAGAAAAACAGTTAAAAAAATCATTTTTAAGGGCAATAACTCCTCTAATGGATCAATTAATGATTTCAACCATGCTGACATATATTTTACTGAACTTTTTTTATATTTTTTAAAAGAGATAACTAACGGGCTGATTTATGTACTAAATAATAAACAAAAAACAAATATGATATACCGTAACAAACTACAACCATTGAATTACAGGCTCCTTACTTGCAACATGCACATGCAGACTACCTTAATTTGACCTTGATAGTGTGAACATTGCTGGAACCATGTTCCTGTGTCATTCAAATAATACCTTGCAGTTAAAACAGCCCTTGTATTTGATGTCATTCAGCAGACATTATCTCTCTGGGGAACCATTTATGATTGATTGATTGGTGTTGAACACCACTTTCAGCACTGTTGTACTATTTCATGGTGGTCAGTTTTTAATGGTGGAGGGAGCCGGAGAGAATCATCTACCTTTGGTAGCAAAACTGACAATCCTAGTTAAATTAAGATTGGAGTCGACCACTCCTGCCATGTGCAGGATTTGAACTCACAACCTCAGTGTTGACAGGTAAGTGATACAGTAGTTTGACTACTTAGACAACTCGGCCACCGAGGTCCTGGAAACATTTATGGCATGCTTGGTCTGCCAAAATGTCCAATTATAGATTTCTGACAAATCAGTGTCCCTAGTTCTTACACACCTAAACTGACCTGGCTATGAAATACCTCTTGTGTGTTTCTGATCTACCTATGGATGCATTTAGGATAGTAGTAAATTTCTCTGGTCTTTACCATTGACAAAGTGGCAACCATTTTTCTCTGACCTACACCTGATTTTGCCTATTAATCTTTAATTTTTACCACCAAGAAGGACAGGATAGTTGTCAAAAAGCCCACCTGGAAAATGTGTGTGGACCATGAACTGCAATTTTGAACTTCTGGATGTCAACCCAATGTTGACATTCTTTTCCTTTTAATGGCTGAACAAGACTAATACTTGCGTAACCAATCTCTAGCTAATGGGTTAAAATGAAGGTCACATGAATACAGATTCAATGGGGTCAAATTATTCACTTGCAAGTGAATAATTCATCAGCAATGTTTCTTAGCTTATTTTGTCAAAATTGAACTAAACTGGCTGCTAAAAGTGAATTATTAATTCACTATTTCACTTTCATTAATGATTGAACAAAAAAAATCATATTTTTATTTTTTTTATATCTCTTAACTATGTCTCACATATCATTGACTAAAATCAAGTTTTACATATGATTTCATGTCTCAGATAATAATAACATACAATTAAATAAAGGATGCACTTAAAGGGATATTGGACACAGGCACTTGTCTCTGAAAAAAATCATATATGAAAAAAAATTCAGAGACAAGTGCCTGTGGTATTGGAATGTGCATAAAAAAATACAGAAATTCATTGTTATAGACAAATATATGAATTTCTGCAAGGTTCCTTTTGATTACTTCAGATATTATCTAACTTGCACTGTCGGATTCAAATACAGATTCCAATAGCTAAATACAATATAAAGAAAAATATACATCAGCAATTAAATACAAAATTCATTTGCAGTTATAATTTAAGAATAGTATTTTCACTAATATATCTCTTATATCAAGTATAACAGAAGTAATATCTGAATGATTTACTGTGGTTTAATGGTTTAATATCTTTTATTGCAGTAAAAAGAAATGTCTAAATGCAATTCACACATAAAATGCATAATAGAAACTGTGATTGTTTCCTGATACAATGATATGTTTTGGTAATTTATTTAGTATTATGCAGCTGATACGTCTATTATTATCTTTGACATAGGAGATATTTTTAATGCTGATACAAAATCTTTACATCCCATTGCAACTCCAGAAATTGAAGTACATTGTGTACATGGAAATTGTAATCACAGTGAGACAAACCAACACTGATGCTGTATCTACAGACAATCCTGACAATGACCCCTAAACTGACACTGTTGATATCAAAAGCAATTATCTTTATTTGATCCCAACAGGCTTTGGGTTTTCAATTAAAATAGTGATAGTGTATTTGGGTTTCAATCCTATGAAATTGAAAGATCTTGAAGAACATTTGTGACATGTTAGGCCAAAACTTGCTCAGTTGTTTCACTAGAGGAAATTTTAATAGTTTTTACTCATAACCTAATTTCAAGAATGAACATTACTTCTCTAAAATATATGTCCTTAACTAATTAGAAAAGACAGGAGATGACCATCTTGTACCCAATCATGCAACATTTGTTAAAATTTATGAAATCTATCACATGTTTTAATAATTTATGATTCAAGTAACTGTGTTAATAAGCATGATAAAGTTTATTTGCTTAAATTGTAATTAAAACCACAAGGAATCACATAAGAGCAAAAGTTGTGGTACAGTTTATCATGTATTGAAGGCCAGCCTTTAAGGAATGGGATTAAGAATACAATTCTGAAACTAGAAAAATGTGCTCACAAAATTCATAGCCCTGTCTCCTATTTGTTTAGATATGGTGAAGTCACTTGGTTTCTGACTGATAGTTGTCACATTGGCAATCATCCCACATCTTCTTATTTATATATTTGATGTAGGAATCCTTAACATAGTAGAAGAATAATCTGCTTAGCCCAGTTTGGCATGACGACCTCTTGACCCAGGTCACAAATTTTGGTCTGGAAAAACTAAGAATTGACCAATAAACCATGAAAATGAGGTCAAGGTCAAATTAACCCTGTCAAAAGGACAAGAACCTTTGTTGCTTTATATCATATTTGTTTTTCGTTTATTGTTTTGTATATAATTTAGGCTGTTAATTTTCTCATTTGAATTGATTTACATTTGTGATTTCGGCTACTTTTATAGCTTGCTATGTGAAGTGGATTTTGCTCATTGTTGAAGGCCGTACGGTGACCTATAGTTGTTATTTCTACGTCATTTAATCTCTGGTGGAGAGTTATCTCATTGGCATTATACCACATCTTCTTATTTTTATATAGACACCTTACAAAGATACTATACACCAAATAAAGTTGACCTATTACTCAAATAGAGGTCTATTTAGTCACGAAAAACATAACATTGATCATTGAACCAACTGTTACCATTGTCTGATGGGTAAGTTCACATTAAAACCATTCAATAGATCAAATATTGATGAACTTTTAGGTATAGTAAATGAGAAACTGACCTATACCCAATACTTAACATTTAGATCAAAACTGAAAAATATATCATTCAAATGTGCTACAACCACCTACAAAATATAACAATAGGTAGAAGTTCTAACCTTGAAAAGGTTGTATGAGAAGAACTTGGGTCTATTTATAGCTATTGTGATCTTGAATCAAGTGACCCAGGATCCAGTGATGTAACAGTTGCTATGGATACAAGAGCACAATTATTTGTTATGTATTTTCCATAAGGTACCAGCCTACCAGTGGTGTTTCATATTTTATTTCTTGAAGAATAAAGATGCTAGAAAAATATGGGTAGGAGTTCCTGTTACTAGAAATGTTAGTGTTGTATTACAGTCCAAAATAGTATATGGTCATTTGGCAAATATTGACCTAAAATGCAGTTCAAATTTTTTTTTAAAGTTAATTGGAAAGGCAAATTGATAATGGCTCCTTAAATGTAAATACATTGAATAGATTTTCTACATTTTGTTAAATATGAATTTAATTTTCTGGATTTTCCCAACATAAGGCCACACCAATTCAATTCATAGCTCCAAAGCTCCAAAACATTTGGGGTTGAGCAAGCAAAATTTTTTTGTTTTTGTATATTTCTTGAAAATGAGTTTTTGAGGCGAGTGCTCTACAAGTGAAGCGAGCCGTATAATTTTTTTTTAAATTGTGTGATTTAGAAGTTGTACGATTTATGTGCATGTTATAACTGGGGTATTTCATAGAAAAACAAGGAGCAACAGATGCTCTAATGCATATAATTTGATTTATTGGTGCCTGTACCATATCAGACTTTCTTGTCTCACTGTGGTTTAGTTAATTTTGGTTATTTTCTTCAAGTAAGCTCTCCAGTGTCTACCTCTAAGGGTTTTAAACCATTTTCTTCTCATACAGCTGGGGGGAAAGAAATATGTAAAAAATTCAACTCCAGGCTAGGTTGTTCACATAGTGGGTGCAAATTTGAACATGTGTGTAATGTCCCGGGCTGTGGACAAAGACATTCTGGCTCTGGGCATCAGTCTAGCTTTCCAAAAAACGGATAGGCCCAGTAAAACCTCTGTGTGACCTTCACCTTGATGCTTGGGTTACTGAACTAATGTATGACTTTGACAAAAAGTACTTGCTTCAAGGTATAGAATTTGGGTTTGACATTGTGACCTCAGAAGCTAATGAGTTACCATCAGGAATAGTTGGTAAAAACCACCCATCTGCTTCACTTAACAACCCCCTTTACGGAAAGCTCATTTGCAAATTCTAAATGAAATAGAATGTGGCAACTACGTTTTTGCTGAAAAAACTCCCCGCATAATAAGTCCATTAGCAGTTATACCTAAACCAGATGGGGGAGTCCGTATTATTCATGACTGTAGTAGACTAGAGGGGTCTGCAGTAAACTCCTTCGTCGGGGAAATGGAAAAACAAAGATTTCAAACTTTAGATGAAGCATCGAAATTAGTTACTTCTAACTGTTATATGGCTAAAGTAGATTTGAAAACAGCTTATAGATCTGTGAACCTTAGCTCACAAAGTCAAGAAGTAACTGGTTTTAAATGGATCTTCCCTGATGGAACAGAATATACTTTTTATGATACAAAGCTTCCCTTTGGGTCAAAATTGGCACCCCATATTTTTCAAAGGCTATCCCAGGCTGTCCGTCGTATGATATCACACAGAGGTTTTACTATCATCACATACTTAGATGATTTTTTTATTTGTGAAGCAACAAAGCAGCGTTGCATTCAAGCATTAAATATTTTGCTCGCCCTACTTCGTAAGTTGGGATTTATGATAAATTGGTCAAAAGTGGTTGACACCACCACTAAATTGACCTTCTTAGGCATAGAAATCGACTCTATTGCAATGGAGTTAAGGCTCCCAGGGGAAAAGTTTTCCCTTTTAAAGCATGAATTGGCAGAATTAAACAAGCAAAAAAGAGCATCAAAAAAGCAATTGCAATCTATAGCAGGCAAACTTAATTGGGCATCAGCAGTGGTTCATGGCGGGAGAGTATTCCTTCGCAGAATTATTGACGTGATTACCCCTTTAAAGCATGATTGGCATACAGCAATCCTCCGTGGCGAAATACGGCATGATATTGAATGGTGGAAAATTTTTTTAGAAACTTTTAAAGGAAAGTCCCTCATTTTAGAAAAGAACCCCTTGTCATCTGTATACACAGATGCATGTAGGGAGGGGAGGGGGCTTCTTTGGATGTGACTGCTTTTATTCGAATTGGGAAAAGGATTTCCCTGTAGCGAAAAATCTCCATATCAATTAGCTTGAGGCTCTTGCAGTAGTCTTGGCAGCGCAAAGATGGGGGAAAGATTGGAAAAATAAAAGAGTTGTTGTACTCTCAGACAATATGACCACTGTTGCATGCTGGAATAAGTGCACTTCACACAGCAAAATTTTGATGTCTTATCTTAGGGGCTTGTTTTGGCTCTCTGCAACATATAATTTTCATATAACAGCCATCCATGTTCCTAGGAAAGAAAATATTTTGGCAGACTTTATATCTAGGTTACATGAGCCTAATGCGTTTTACCAATTTATGAATTTTTATCTTCCCCAGCCACTGTTTGTAAGGCATTTGGAATCCCATATGTCTAACCAAGCACTATCCTATCTTTTATGTAGGCATTCCAAGTGCAGGACAAGTGCATGAGTTGGATAGCCTAGTTTCTTTTTTCCGAAGCAGGATGTTTGCAGACTCAACAAAAAAGACAAATATGTAGTATTTTAGAAGTTATGAATCCTTTTGCAGAGGTTTGTTCATTCCTATGGTCCCCAATAGCAAAGACAATTTGGCCAGAGATATTGTTTTTCTATCACAGAGGCTTTGTTATAACTCAGTTGTCAAATATTTAAACATTGTGCGCCTCCTGCATGAAGAGGCTATGTTGCCTTACCCTATTGATACACATTTTGTTAAAGGAGTTTTAAAAGGGGTTAAAAGAGTTCTAGGGGCTGAAATACGTCCCAAATTACCCATAACCCATTACCCATAACCCTAAAATACTGTTTGGCATTTTTACCACCATAGACTTAAATGAAAGTTTGGATATAACTTTTTGGGCAGCTTGCTTAGTAGCCTTTTTTTCGTTTTTCAGGAAATCAAACCTTTTTACACCATCTTTTAAGGTATTTAATCCTGATCAGCATTTGAATAGGACATCGGTTAAGTTTTCGAAGGAGGGGGCAACTTTAACACTCAGGAAAAAAAAGACTATACAAAATAGGGAAAGAGCTCTAAAAGTACCTTTACCTATAATTCCAGGTTCCCCCTTCTGTCCCTGTCAAGCTTTGAAACTCTTGTTTAATATATGCCCCTCCTCTCATAGTATGTTGTCAGCTTTTATGTTTTCCTCTAAGTCCAAGTTGGTTCCCCTTACATATAATGGGTTTCTAACCAGATTAAAACAGTCTTTAAAATCTCTTGGATATGACAGTTCTAAGTACTCCGGCACAGTTTTCGTAGAGGCGGGGCAACATTTGCATTAGAATGTGGCGTCCCTTCTGAAATTATTCAGACACAGGGGGGTTGGAAGAGTGATGCATACAAAACTTATTTAGACCCTTCTTTCATTCACCGACAGACTGTTATGAATGTCTTTGCAAAAGCACTTCCCAAAATGGTATAAAATGGTTTTCTAATCGTGTAATTTTTCAATATTATTGTAAATCATTTTATTTCAATGTACAAATGTATATATACGAGAAACGAGAAACACTTACGAACCACATCAACAAACGACAACTACTGAACATCAGATTCCTGACTTAGGACAGGTGCAAACAAATGCAGCGGGTTTAAACATTTTAATGGTACCGAACCTTCACCCTTTTTCTGAAACAATAGAGTAACATCACAACATAGAAAGACACACTATAAAATATCAACTGAAATAGCTTAACTCAATCAAAGGACATATCAACATCAGTGAACATACACTGAACAAATAAATTTGACCTATGATACAATGTAAATACAAAATAAATAAACTAAGGGAAGAATAATAGTTTAGTCTTGATGTTTGAGAACCACAGTTTTTATTACACATTATTTATCTTTTGTATTCATGCATTACTAACATTTTGTATTTGCCTTAATTCATTTAGCATTATGTTCAATTATTGTATAATTGAATTATTATTACATGCATACTTAATAAACTGTGGTTAGTTTTCCCAAACCTGTCTTTGTTTGAAATATAAACAACGCTGCCTTATGTTCTATTTGGCCGCTGAATCCTTTGGGTGTATCCAAACTACTTTATTTTTATCAATAGTACTGCTTAAGTCGACGCTAGGGGCCGTCTTGACCTTGTTGTAGGGTATGAATGATTTGTTCATTGTTGAAGGCCCTACATCAACTGTCAAGATGAAGAACAGGAATAAAAGCCCTGTTCATTGATAATTTTCTATGTTTTCTATGTATTGTGTGCGATTTTGTCCCATGTACATTTACTCCATATCCTTTCATTTTCTATTGATGTGGGACGTTATTATAAGTCATACCACATCAAGCGTTGGCAGGGAGGCTGAAAAGAGGCAGTGTTAGAACACCATTGGCAAAGGGGGGAAGGGTGAGTCCATATTTTCATAACATAAGATTAATTAGTTAATTTTTGTTATTTTCTTCAAGTAAGCCTTGACTATGTGAATTTGCATTTAAATCCATATATATATTTAGGAAGCATAGCAGATGCAGTTTTACAAGAGGAAGTATGTTAGTTAGGTAAATGACACATATTGAATACAATTAAAATATGTGTATGTATCCAAAAAAATGCCCCTGAAATATATTTGATACTTTTCATTATATGGTAATGATTGTTTACTGTTGTAGTTCAGTGTTTCTGTTGTTCCGTTGTTTTCCTCTTATAGTTGCTGCATTTCCCTCAGTTTTAGTTTGTTACCTGGATTTGTTTTTGCTTAATAGAATTATGACTATTGAACAGTGGTATATTACTGTTGCCTTTATTTATTGGCTGCTTGACATCCAGTTGGAACTATTTATTCATATTTTAGGATCAAAATAATGAGTGAAGTGAATATTTCTTGCTTTGTACTAAAACAAAATCCTGAGTAAGATAGTTATATTGCTATACATGTAGATCCAAATGTATTAAAATATTCCCTTAAAATACCTATCACCCCATTCACATGCATTTTTTCTTACTGAGCAAAATACTCTTTCCTTTTGCTCCTAAAAGCTGTAATGCATTTAAAACTCTTTAGCTTGACCAGAAGTGGTTGAACCAATTACACACCCTAATTATTATGAGCTTGCCTATTACAATACAGCATCACCTTGGTCTCAATGGAACTCTTTAAATTCCCCCCAACAAAAGAAAAGTTCTGCTTGCATTCCAAAAGACTAACAAGGGACAATGGGGTTTCATCAACATCAAATACTTCTGTGATTTTTTAAAAAGTTAATGGGAATTTACAATTCATTTCATCCAAAAGATAGATAGGTATATGCCTGTTGAAACCAGGATTGGAGGTGACGATGGTTCTAACAAACATTGATGTGTTTGTGGTCATGATGACTCATCTAACCAAAGATTTATAATTTTTGCATCCTAGAACAGGTCTTTAAAGGTAAAACGAGAAGCATTTCGGATAACTGTGTTAAATGACTACTTGTCCATGGCAATGAGCTGATAAAACTGCATGTTGGCATCCGATTTTTTACCTTTTATTTACAAATCGATTTATCACATATACGTTTAAAATGTTAAGAGCATTATATGCAACAGAAAAAGCCTCTATGTGAAAAAAAAAATTCAAAGAGAAACTAATTTTGGAGCAGCATGCAGACCAAAAATTTGCGGAAGTGGTAATTTATTTTTTATTGAAAAGTCAATTTCTCAAAAACAGGAGCGGGAAAATCCAAAGAACTATTAATCAAATTGGTGTGGCCTAAATAGATAAGCTTTGAACAAAAAATAATTTCAACCCTCTATCATCCAATCCAGAGTCGCATAAGATTTTATTTTGAGTACCTTCTTGTGCATGTAAAATGTAAACAAATAATTTTGCTCTTGTGACCATATATATCTTCCCCTTAACAAAAGCCTTTTATCAATTACTCGTGAGTAAAGAATGGAATAAATGGATGGATATATGATTCATAAGATATCATTCAAAAGGAAGCAAAATGATTTCCCCACATCACTGTCTATCACTAAATTGAAACTTTGAACTTTATCCTAGTGTCAGACTATAAACTTTACATAGGACTTCTTCTCCCTAAGGGCATTATCCAGGCAAGTTTCAGAAAGTTGAATGCTCCATTCAAGATATTAAAAATGCAGTCTATTTAAAGCTGTAGCTAACTTGACTTTTGTCCTAATGACCTTGTCAGAAATGTTGTCTTCCTATGGAAAATTATTCATCAAAGTTAAGTAAAAAAATTGGTTTTATGATTTTTTTAAATATATTCCTCTACAAAAAGGATATTAATAGCCTATGTTTGGTTAAGGTCGAATTAATGTTTCTACAGACAATGTCTAGAGGCCTGGACAAATACCATTCATCCTATTGAAAGCTGAGTCACAAAAAGTTTCAACACAGCTAATAAAACTGATAGAAGAATGCCTGATCCATTTAAGTCCTTTTCTAAGAAATAAGCTGGACAAAAACCCTAAAATCAATCTTAGCATATTTCTTTGTAAATGAACTTTTCCCTTAAATTTAGTCAACTAGAACAAAAATTGATTATTTACAAAATATAATTTTATACTATAATTTGTGTTTTGAGATTATACAGAATACATTTAATATCATTTTGATGCAAATATTATCTATGAATTCAATTGTAAGCAATCAATTCAAATGATACATTATCAAGTCATAAGTGTATAGAAATTACATTTTATGCACCCAAATAAAACCATTAAATTCATAGTTTATTAGCTTATATCATGCAATTAAATTCATTTTTACGCTGAAACATATTTTGACTTCATTTTATATTCTATGCTAGGAAATTCAAAGGCAATACAAAAAGAAAAAAAAGAAAATCCTCCACACTAAATTTATCAGTGAATCCAAATATCCAATTAGAACAGATTAAAATCCTTCTTTTATTCTTAAGTATTTTACGACAAATGCTAATTTGGTTCTCTCATGAAAATGTCAATTAAATGCAGTCATAAAGAGATGGATATTAAGTGTAAAATTCAACCTTCAAAGAAAAAACAGTTATCTGTTAATGTATCAGTTTCCTCACTTTTTTAACCTTAACAGAAACAAAATAGACATAAAAGGGCTGGATTCAGACAGATTTTTTTTTATTTATTCTGGTGTTAACATTGTTTTTTTATGTCACAGTTTTTTTAAACTTTGTTTATTTCATCTTATCACACTTCCTGCAAGGCCATCAACTGTAATACCTGTGTTCCTGCTAAAAATTAAGTTCCCAGACTTTCCGTAATATTCGTAATATTCGGTAGGGAAAATTTTTTTTATTACAAGGGACAGATGGATACAACCGCAGAGGTCGAACCCTGAACAGTTGGGGCAAAAATGGACACATTTTCACACTTGATACAGGTCTGAATTTGGATTGTAATTAAATATTTGACACATAATAGGTTTCTGACACAGAATAACTGTAGTCAAAGAACTTAGAATTGGTTATATGATTTGAATTTTGCCCCAATTCCTGAACGGTTTGTGCCATAACCCCAAAAGTCAATCCCAACCTTCCCTTTGTGGTATGGAACCTTGTGGTATAAATTGCAGAGAGATCCATACACTTATACACAAGTTATTGTCCGGAAACTAGAAAAATGCCTTTTTTGGCCCCTTTTTTCCCCCTTTTTCCTAAACAGTTGGGACCATAACCCCCAATATCAATCCAAACCTTCCTTTTGTGGTATTGGACCTTGTGATTAAATTTCATAGAGATCCATTCACTTATATTAGAGTTATTGTCCGGAAACCAAATGATGACGACGACGACGTGATAGCAATATACGAACACAAATTTTTTGCGGTCGTATAGAAAGGAAGTAGGTATCTGAAAGATTTCAAAAGTGCTTAAATGTTACAACTCATCACTGCCAAGTTGCTGCTAAATTTAAAGTCATTCTGTTCATGACTTTTTTAGGCGAAAAATTAAAAGTTCATTCAACATATTGAAATATTCAAAGTTTTTAAAAAGTGCTCACAAATACTGTCCCTGATATCCTAGGCCAGGCATAAAATTCATAAAAATTGTCATTTAAGGCAATATTTCCCATAATTTAAGGCATCAACTGACAATTTAAAAAAAAAAACAAAAATGGGAATGTGTCCATGGGACACAGACGATGCCCCTGCTTGCATATCATATAATATTATGAAGGGACATAACTGAAGATGATAGAAGTGATGCTACCCAAATTTGTACTTGATCTGAGTGTTGTGGTAATAAGTATTGTCTATAAGTCTCATAACATTTGGTTGAGGCTAACTTAAGTTAAAGAACAGAAATGAATAATTCAGCAGTTTTTATGTTTATAAAGGGGCATACGGTAACTCAAGAACAGTTATAGTGAGGACACCAAATTTCTAACTTGATCTGTTTTATGTGGTAATAAGCATTGTGTATAAGTTTCATAACATTTGGTTGAGGCAAACTAAAGTTAGAGAATGGAAACACAAAATTCAACAATTTTTAAGATTATAAAGGGGCATAACTCAAGAATAGTAAAAGTGACGCCAACCAAATTCAAACTTGATCTGTATTATGTGGTAATAGGCATTGTGTATAAGTTCCATTACATTTGGTTGATGCAAACTAAAGTTAAAGAACGGAAAGCAACTTTGGGGCGGGCAGACGTACAGACGGATGTACGTACAGACAGACAAGGGGTAAAACTTAATGCCCCCTGCACTATGGCGGGGGCATAAATATAGGTAGATGAGAAGAGAGGCAGAAGATACCAAAGGGATATTCAAACTCACAAGTTGAAGACAAACTGAAAACAACATGGCAAAAAAACAAGTTGAAAAGACAAACACCAGTCTGCTAAACACATCATCAAAAGTTAAGACTCAGCAAGAAGAACCAAACCAAAACCCTGACTTATCTCAAATAATGGCATTCCGATCTTTTTAATGTGACCAATTTTTCTACATCTCTTATAATTTTCAGGATGTAAACTAAAATCATATGCTGACTCCTCTTCTTTTTTTAGCAACAGCATCCATGTTTGTTGAGGGATCAAATCCATAGATATAGCTTTAAAGATGCCCTAAGGAGTATTCAAGTAAATTTTGGTAGCATTCAGACCAGTAGTTTTACAGGAAAAAGTTAACACTTTGACCACAATGCCAAGTCATGGCAATAGCTCACATGGTGATCTAAGTATTCACTACCTGTGAAAACTAGGTCATACAGAAATGTAAATGATAGCAGGTAAAGTCAAACAAGGGTAAATCTATATGTCCTCATCATATTGATAGTAGTGCAAAAGCCATCCAATTAATACCTATTCAAATTGTTTCTCTTGGGGAAAGAGAAACCTTTTTAAAACATAACTTTATTGGTGAATAGAATTACAGTGTGACAGATAAATATATTGTATCTTGTATTCCTATTAAAACTCAAAGACTCAATATTTGGTTTACAGAGAAAGTTAAAATTACGGTCATTTTCTGCAATGCAATAGTTAAGCTGACAAATATGACTGAATGAATGAATATCAAAATACAAGAATTGTAGACAGAACTTGTTCATCAGGAAATTGGAAATTTCCCCTTTGCTATATGTGGGAGAATAATCAGACATCATGTGAAATATTGTGTTTCTAGAGTGTGATAGATGGTTAATTTCATTGTCAAAATGTTTGTTTTTCTATTGCAGCAATTATCAGTTGATTTTCACTAATTCGGTTCCAAAAATGATCAATTTTAGAATAAGCTATTCCCTCATACTTAATGAATATATATGATGCCATAGATGAATTGAAAATGCTGTTTTATGTAGTCATGCAGCCAACATTTTATAATGCATCTATTTTTTTCCCATATAATTAGATTTTCCCGAGGGACGGTAGAATTGCCACTAACCAGAAAGGCCAAAGTTGTTAGATATGATAAACAAATCTATGATAATTTGGTTGAGTTAAGCACTATGGGAATGCAGAAGTGAAAATATCCTTCTTAATAAAAGTTGTTTAGGGATAAGGATGTAAATGTCAATTAATTAATGCTGGGGCATTTCAACCTATGGCTTGTATATCATATACAGTATAGCATAAAAGTAACGTAAAGTAGAACATACCAAGTATGTCATGCCCTTTCAAAAAGATGTTTATTTTAAAGACAGTCATGTATTTTTGGGTGACTGCTCTTCTTGATATTGAGCCATTATCTTATTTTATTTATATTATGCAAAATTAGAAAACAAGAGAACTCTATTTGGAGTACAAATTTCAAAAAACAATTGCAACTTTAATCATTTCAAAACAAAAATCCTAGAAAATAACATCCGTGCCATCAACTAATGTTCAGAATATTAAACTTTGTACATTTCCATCCTATCATCATAATGTCTATTTCATTGATTTCATAGTGACCTCGTTGACTTTTGCTTAAAGTGCACTGAAATGTGTTTGATAATAAAGTTATTGGTTTCTTTAATAGTGCATAATCTTAAAATGTCTTGACACTTTAATTATTACTTTATATGCATTTCTTGTTTATAACCGTTCATTCTAAGATATAAAAACAATATAACAATTTTGATTAACTTGAGGATCCAAAGAGCCTTCTTGCTCCTTAATAATAACTTACATTTCTGCTGAGTAAAAAAGTATTGTACTTTGGCAGTTACATTGATAGGACCTTTAAATTGCAGAAAATGCTTTTGAACACTATTCAGAAAAATCAACCCATAACCTGGCTATTCTGTCTCGTCTTTCGGATATTCCACCCATTAAAACTTGAATAAGAAAACATTTTATTTGAATTTACAAGTCATTTTCAATTATTTTAGACCTTCAGTGACCTTAAAACCTTTCTGAAACCCCATAAAGTCATTTTGTTATTTAGTCACTTTAAAAATAGCCAACTATCAATTAGATACCTTGCATGAAATTTAAGTGACATGTTGGACTTGTATAGTAATACAAGAATACCTTCTATTTAACTATGCTTTGTCCAATGGTTCACCCAATTTGTACCTTTTCCAGCAGGTAACTATACATCCATGTAAGGTTACAATCCAATGTGAAGTACTTATTTTACCATCCCGATATCACTTTTCTGCATAAATTTCAGTCCATTTTCAGTAACTTTGACTCTGATCTTGATCTCCAAGTCAACATTGATCTTCCTCTTATGATATGTGACCAGATATCCCAGTAGGGTTGCAATGTCTTATGTAGTATTTGATTTTAAATCTCGAAAAAAAACTTTTCTGCTTCAATTTCAATCTACTTCTAGAAACTATGACCTTGACCCTAGAAGAATTGACCTAAAATCAAAATGGATCATCCTCTCATTATCATGACCACATACGGTTGCAATCCAAAAAGAAGTATTGTATTGGAGTTAGCATCCAGAAACAAAAATGACTGATAGATGGACTTACTTATGGAGGGACAGACAGGTTAAAACTATATACCCCCTTCTGTTTCATAGAGTGGGGACTAATTGCACACAATGGTTAAGTTAAAGAAACAAACACCAAATAAATGAATTTGAAATTCTCAAAATGGGATTCAATATGGAAATCTGTTAAGCAGTACTAGAAGCAATTCAGCTTGTGTTCTCATAAAGTAAAATATGGACATACAGTGGTACCCACTATGATCATATAAAAACATCAGTGAAATAAAGGAAAAGATGAACTTTGTTTTCCATCAATGAAGACAAAATAAAGTTGACCATTTTGTTTATCAGTGGAGTGCTTATCACTTTACTCAAATCTATCACAAGTCTGATTTAAGGATTCACATGACATTAATAGTTACATGTATTAATAAAATAAAATAAAAAAAATCAATTATGTCTTTGTATTGTGTTGTCTTGCAATTATGACAGATTAAAAAGGTTGAGAAAATCTCTAGCCAATCCTAGGAACCAGACTAAAGTCTTGTCTTAATAATTTAAGCTATGCCTGGACAGTAAAGTATCATGCTCAATTATCAAACTGATGCTCAATTATCAAGTCAACTTAAACTGACGAGTATTATACTTTGTACAAGCAGTTACATTGTGTTAAATTTTGTCATGTGGAACCTTTCTTTCTGAGCATCTTTGAAACTTGAGTTGATGTTTTTCACTAAGGGTGGCTTCATTTTTCTGCAGGAATTTGCATGATAATATATTGATTTCTTATTTGATGTAATCGTGATATGTACTGATAAACCTGCAAGAACATTTGTTGACTAAATAATGAAGAGTTCAACATCTTAAATGATTTGTTGGAGGCTGACTTTTGTTACTGAAAGAAACCTTAAGCTCGGTAATTGGAACTTGTTAAATCAATACCATCTCTTTAATTAAGTATGATTGTTAGATTATATTTTATTTATTCTATATGACTGATTATACCCACAAGAAATTAACTGTGAAATTAACAAGGCCTTTTATTAATTGCAAAAGTATAATTAAGATACTTTTGACTATATAACTTGTTTATTGCCACTTCACATTCTTCAGGCAAAATATTACATGAGATGAAAGGTTGCAAAAAAATCCTTTGTATCAAGTTTCTGTTTTTAATTTCCATAAATATTAAAACTCATTTAATAAATCTGCATCACAATGATCAACCTTGTCATAAAATGGATATTTTTGTCTTTGTCTGCTGTATCATATCCAATCGAATTGATTTTCTGTGCACCAATAATCATTCTACTTCCAACAAATTACATTACATCTACATAAAATCTTAATTATCAATTGGAAAAAATAAATTATAATAGTCATTTTTTATTAAGATACTTGAAAATAATAATCAAACAATACCCATGTGCACTGTTGTCTGGTTAATGTAGGAATGATAAATGAGATGGAAATTATTAAAAACCCGTCACATTCTTTTGGCTATTGATGAACTTAATTACCTTCATCTCTATGATAGCTTCTTAGTTCAATTCTTTATTCAGGTTTTAAATTTATAATTCATATTTCAAGACAAGGTTCCACATTTCTCATTTCAAGCAGTTATCTCCCTTTGCTACATTTTGCTAAATTGATCTTTCTCTCTGCACAAGATTATATCCTTAAACTTAGAAAATGGGTACCGGTAATACAAATTATACACCTGTCAGACAGAACTTGGGTAAATTGTGAATTTTTACATGTAAAATTCAATGACAAGGTCCTTTTTTAGTCATTCTTTTTCAAATTAACCAAGTGTATCTTTTAAACCCAAATATTTAACCCAATGGGTCATACATCGAAACAATCAAATGTAGGAAGGATAAAGTAGCACATTAACTGTTCACATCATTTGAAATATACAGTATATCAAACAAATTCTTGTGCTAAAATTCTACTGTAGTAAGGGACAACCCACTGAGTGCCAGCTAACAGCAATATTCGGTGTAGGGGGACACACATTATTCATGTTCTAATGAAACTTGAGTTGCTCACCTGTCAAATGTGACATATTGATTTTTATTTGTACATTTCACAGCTTACTTTTCAGGTACTTTCCAGTGAAATAAAGGCCAATAAATCTTTTTTTCTTTAGTGCCAGGATCACATTTTGTTATTTGAATTAAAATCAGAATAAAAAGATGTATTTAAAAAATCCTTTTAAGCCCTTCACCTCCAATGTTAAATTGTTTGTTTTTCCAACATTATAGACCATTAGATAATTTGTTGATCCCAATTTGTATGTTAATCAATTTTGCTGTTTACAGTTGATCTCTATCCATAATTGCATTGAAGTTAATATTAAAAAAAAGATAAAAAAATAATAGATATAGTTTATCAGTAAATCTTTTTTGCCCCTTTCAGATTTTCCCTTTTAATTTTGAAAAGTTCTGATTAAAAGTGAAAAAGCAAAAATGGTGAAATTAATCATTCATTCTAAGAGCAACGACTCCTATGAGAGGTCAACCAACTGATGGTTTCAATCACATTGAGATTTTTGTAGATCTTGTATTGATCATTTTTGCTTTTTATACTTTCTGTCTTTTTATTAAAAGTGTTCAAGAATATAGGGAAAAAAAGCTACACTCAAAAATCCTTTTTAAGGGCAATAACTATAAAGGGTCAATTGATGATTTTAGTCATATTGTTTTTTTGCAGATCTTTTAAAATTGCTTTCATTTTTTCTTTTTACAATGTCTTTCTATCCATTATAACTTTCAAAAAAAAAAGCTGAAAGATATAACAATAGAATTGTTAGAAATCCTCCTTTATGAGTAAGCACTTTTGGCACTTATATAAGGAGTCAATTTATTGTTTCAGTTATATGAGAATGTTTATAGACCTTGTATTGTTTTTGCCCTTCTGTTATAGTTTCAAGATAATAGGCAAATGAAATAAATACTTTAAAAATTTCTCAAGTCAAAAGTACTTTTCTGGATTTACCTTCATCAGATGCTTAAATTTGTCATATATCATGATTCAAGGACAATAAATCTTATATGGAAATGCGTACATTTTTGGAGTAAAAAATAAGAAAGTAGGTAGATCTGGACATTTTGAGCATTGTTATCCCTGTAAGCCCTGTAAGATTTTCTATATTTTTCATGCTTTTCAAGATATTAGACAATTACTTGCTTTTTACCTTTTTTGTGATATTTTCAGTCATAACAACCATGTTAGTTTGATTACAGAGTTTGATTTCCAGTTTGAATTGTTTTACACTAGTCATTTGGGGGCCCTTTATAGCTTTCTGTTCGGTGTGAGCCAAGGCTCTGTGTTGAAGGCTTACTTTGACCTATAATTGTTAACTTTTTATACATTGTGACTTGGATGGAGAGTTGTCTCATTGGCACTCATACCACATCTTCTTATTTATATCATTTACATGACTTTTAAATAAGACTCCCATAGAATGTAGGAGACCAATTTAAATTCTACATGGGCTCATTTTTTTTTTTTTTTTTCAAAAAAGTAAACAGCAAAAGACGATGGACTCTAATTTGGCAAGTCATTTCAAAGGCCAACATTAGCCCTTAGGGTCAGATAGGTGAGATGACCCAAAAAGAATCTGTCTTTATAAACCAAAGTCATTAAAATCAAACCTACAACTTTAAAAAGTTCAAGCTTAATACTATGGGTTAACCAATGACTACAGACATCACATTTTCCAGAATTTAACAAAAACTGAATTATACATAAACTTTTCCTGTTTTATGGTAATTATTATTTACTCACAGGTCATTTTCTTTAAGAACCATAACCAATTTCACAGTTCTTTTTCTGCTTGGCTGTCTTCTGCTGTTCTGAAATGTTACTTTCAGTTCCTTCCCTTTTCATTCCAACAGTTCTGTGGCACCTGTCAATCAAGCAGGTGAAGAAATATTATTGGATGACTATATTTCAAGATCACCTGACTCTTGACTCACAATGAACTACTGGCATGCTTTTCACATACTCATGACAACAGCAATTCTATTTTGGTCACAAGATGTATATTTCAGCATGCTCTAAACTAACACCTGTTCCTATTACTGATCCAGTTGTAGGACAGGTGCACTTTTACTAGGTTAAATGCATTTCTATTTCTAATGATTTTAATTTCTTTCCTTTAACAAATAAATGTTTTTGTTTATCAATTAATTCATTTCTTATGATTTTCTAAATGTACTAAACTACATGATTGTTTAGTGTTTCTATTTTTTTTAAAAGATTTCCTATTTATCTGATATAATTAGATTGCTTTGAAGGTAAATTAAAAAATTCAAGCTTAATAATCTAGCACTCAATTTAATTACTCTGAAAATGCATACAATTTTTGCTTTTTTGAAATGTTCCCATTTACAATTAAAGAAACATTTCAAAACAATTTAGGAAATGGACATATCATTAGTATTAATAGCAATACCTGTATCAAGACTGGCTTCTGGCCTGTATTTTCTCTTATTTATTTATTTTCCTATGGACTCTTTCAATCTATTTTTCAAAGCTGAAAAAATATTTCTGTCATTTCATAAAATATTCAAAATAAAATAAGTTATAAAAAAACCATTACTGCTGTTATCTTAATATGAATATGCTTATCATTTATTCTAAAATTACTTTTTAGTCTTATTTCTGCAAGCAAAATAGGATATGACTATGAAAAAAGGGCTTGAAAGATTAGTTTAATTTCTATATTTTTTTCTGTATATGCCTGTCCAAAGTCAGGAGCCTGTAAATCAGTGGTTGTAGTTTGTTGCTGTATATCATATGTGGTTTTCTCACTTGAATTGTTTAACATTTTGTTATGTTGAGGCCTTTTAATAGCTTGCCATGCAGCAGGGTTTCCGCTGGCGGTCGCCATTTTCGCATTTTGCGAAAAAATAAAAATTGTGGCGATTAAAATTCGTTATTGGCGAAAGAAATATAGCGATTTGATTTCAATTTCCATCCATCTTGTTTACTTTTTTCGGGTTTCTCGGACCTTACCTGATCAGGCAATATTCTTAATTCACCTTGAACTCATTACGATTTTGACAGAAAATCAATAATCAGCTGATTGCATTTTATAGCTGTAGGCAACAAAATACTAATTAATAAAGGTGTTGATTGTATTAATTTACGAAATGATGTGGTTAAATGGTGTCACATGTCATATAAAGGATTTAATTACAACTTTACAACGCACGTGTTTGAAGCATAGTAATTAGTATTACGCCTCCTCGTTTTCTTTTAACGATGGCCCAGAAAAGAAAGCTGTTGTTATGATGAGAACTGTTCAAAAGCAAGAAAAATTCGACTTTAAACTTTATCCTTTAACCTTGATAGAAATAATTGATAAGAAGTGAGTACCAGTACTTTCCAATTGTTTTACGACGCACGTGTTTCAAGTATACTTTTACGCCTAGACTTTTTCTTTTACGATGGTCCGAAAAGAAAACTGTTGCTACTAAGAAATGTATTCAAAAGTAAGAAAAATCTCTGACTTTAGTCTTTATCCTTCAACTAGACGGGAAAAATATGTCCGATAAACTTATTGAAGACAAATCTCGTGTTCCCAGAAGTAAAAAAATATGTTTTCATGATCTATATTGCAATTTTACAGTATCTTTTGACAAGTAAATGTTTAGTGCTTATATACATTACAATATAGATTTTAAAAAAAAGATTTGTAGAAATATCATAGAAGACTATTGGGCAAACTGACTTTTTTTTTTGTTAGGAAAATTATAAAGAAAAATGTACTTATGTTAGTTGTTAGTTGGCGAAAAAAAATTTGAAAGTGGCGAAAAAAATATTTTTTTGGTGAAAGAGGTGGCGAAAAAGAAAACTGACCCAAGGGAAACCCTGCCATGCAGTATAGGTTTTTTTTTTAATGTTTGAAGCTGTACTGTGACCTATAGCTGCTACCATCTAAAAAGCCTTAAATGAATAATCATTATTTAATATGGTTGGGTATAACATTATTTATGGCCTAAAGCGATTTTGGGAAAAGAAATTTTATTTTGCCAAAAAGCGCCAATCAAATTATTTTCTTGGGTATGAATATTTTATTGCTTTTCACAATAACACAAGCTTGAATAATTTATTTATGTCACCCTATATCAATGTTAATATATCTAGTTGTTAATTTTACCTTTCAAATTTTAACTTAATGTCTGCAGATTCCTTCCATTCTGTCAACCCCACTTTTTTTGCTACAATGCAACCAATTCTGCCAAACCAACAGTTATGTCTAGCTTGAGTCTGTTCTAAACTGTGTCTTCATGTGCTAAATCTCATCTTCACCAAACTACCATTCTTCTCCATGCTTATACTCAGTTCAATTTCAAAGGTGTATATTTTTCAAATAAATTAAATAAACAGGCATTTCTTCTCTTTACTTGCATGCATTTCAAAAATGTATAAATGTTCAAAATACAGCTATACATAACACTGTACATCCAAAATAATTTTTGAATATCTATAATTTTTTTTAAAGCTTCTTGCATGAAAATTAATTACCAGGAAATAGAGAGCATTTTCCAAAAATCAAGTTGATTTCTACATGAAAATGAATTTTTTTTATTCATGAGAACATTCATACAATCTGAAACATTTCACACAAGTCACAAGTTGATTAAAAATCTTAAAACTTTGTAAGCACATACCTCCAAAAGGTGGGCTGTTACTGGTCTCCAGAGCACTTCAACACGAGACAGATTTACTAAACCAGTTTCTAACAGCTTGGCAACTGCAAATAATGATGGTTCCTGCAAAAAGAAATTAAAGGTCAGTTAATTTATTTCCCCATTATTTAAATATATCTATTCTAAACATTTAAAAATTGAGGGTTGTAATTATTTTTGCAGTCCATGTTTTGAAATGTCACCCATCCTTGCCCCAAAAAATATGAGATTTTTTTTTAATTATTTTTTTTATATATATATATAAATATTTAATAGCTTTCCAAGTTGAAAAAATTTGACCCCATATTTAATATGTTACAAGAAACCCTAAATCTAAATCTTACATCTAAATAGGAGGTGCTCTATACAAACTAAAGAAAGTGCTGATCTTTTAAAGACAAAAGTAAAACATAGTTCTGATTTCTTTCATTTAGTAAATAAATTTTCTCACTAATTTTTTTTAGGGGTAATGCATGGAAACTGCGCTCTGATAATTAACAGTGAAGATGAAAATCACATTATATAAATTTAGTGCATCAGAAGAAACAATTTTCTGGATTGACCTTTATTGTGAATGCACAAGTACTACATTTTGAAAGTCAAGGATGTATAAGTACCTGAAAAAGTAAAGAGCTAATATATGACCAAAAGGTACCTAAAGAGAATAGCCAAATCCATCTAATGTCAACATTGCCTGAGGGAGTTGGAACATGAATTTCTTTTAAACAACTTCTAAATTTATCCATAGAAGGATTCTGGTTGACAGATATCTCATTATCAGATGAAATAAGTTATATTTCCTTTTAAATCAATCTATATCCCACATACTTGAATTGTCCTTGGAACCAGTGTAAAACAGTTAATGTGTTTTTGTCACAAATTTTTGATGAACATTTCATAATACAATGTACCATATATACATTTAATAAAACTACCTGACATACCAAATTAGTAAAAATCTTTTTACTTTAGGAAACCATGATCCTTACCTTGCTAAACAAAGATTTTTGTCAATAATGCTAAGGTTTATTTACATAGAATAATGAAAAATACTAAAAAATTAAATTTCTCCCAAAGAGTCAATTTTACAAAAGTTATATCAAACCTTCACATGAAACTTCAAATATACCAACAATGAAAAATGTTGAAAATATAAGACATACATATACATTGCCTCTTCATACAGTTTTATCATTATCAAAACATATAAATATAAAACATATTTCATTATTAGGTAGGGGCCTCGGTGGCCGAGTGGTCTAAGTAGTTACTAGTGTAATCACTAGCCAGTCAACACTGAGGTTGTGAGTTCGAACCCAGCTCGTGGGGGTGCACTCAACTCCAATCTTAATTGACTAGGATTGTCAGTTTTCCTATCGAAGGTCGGTGGTTTTCTCCAGTCACTCCGGCTTCCTCCACCAATAAAAACTGGCCGTCACGAAATAGCCCAAAAGCAGTGCTTAAAAGTGGCGTTAAAACAAATCATTATTAGGTTTGGATGTGTAATTCAATGCCCAGGGCTGTTCTTTTGCTTTTTTTTTTTATCATTTAAAATGAAATATGTTGAAAATTGTGAAATAATTAAACGGTGAAGAACAGCCTTTTCTTTTAAACAAATAAAAATGAACTTGTGGTGTTCTTATTATTTAGAAGAAAACAAAATACTTATGTTTGAACTAAAATTTCATGTCTGTTTGGATTTCTCACAAGCTTACACAAAGGTCTACTAATATGTGAGCAAAAAAATCTAATATTCTAATATTTCCAAAGAGAATGGGCATAAACATTATTATATGATAAATTTCTATCAATTGGCTCATTAAAAGATTCAATATAAATTGTCTATTTGTCCTAGTTTTTTGTGCTTTGTTACTTATACATGCAAGAACATTTGAAATTGTTGTGTTTTAATTTTTTTAATAACTTCTTTTAAAATCTTTCTTTTTTGTTTCTTTAGAAAATCCTCAGAAATTTTAAAAAAAGTAAACAAAATTATAGATATTTCCATTTACTTGAAATAATATGTGACACTATATTATTTTGAGTGTTTAACGTCTGTTCTGGTGATAAACTTGAAAAAAATGGTCAATTCTTGGATGAATACAACAACAAAGGTTTCTGAGTGACTGTTTTGTAGAACAATCTGTAGTGGAAACATTAAGATTTTCAAAAAACAGGTTTAAAAAGTATTTTAGATACCATGTATATGGTCAAGCAAAAAATAAACAAAGAGGTAAATACTTGTCCACAACAAATTTAGCAAATAACCTAACCCGAATAATTCAGTCCCTCCCTGTAATCGATCTCTCCTACTTGCAAGGGCCAGAATTCCTAACACAATAAAAACTCTTCACGAATCATGGATTGTGATTGGTGCCCTGTAGAAAAGGTGACCAATCAGCAATCATCTCAATTTTATCGAAATAGGTAAATCCAGAGCTAATTCCGAATGATTGATTGAAGATTTTTCATGTCTATGCATTCAAGCATTAATGAAGTAATCGTAGCTGATCAGCGGAATATAACGACTGAATTATTCGGGTTAGAAATAACCTTGGAGGCAAAATTTTTTTGCAATGGCCTTAGATATGTGAAGTGTAATTTATTGATTTTATCAATTATGACATCTTTCTATAGACCACTTTCAAATTTTCGAACACCCCCCTTCCCCCCTTCATTTTCTTTGTCATAATGCTTATATCCCATATATTTTGTTTTTCTATTATGTTATTACGTTACAGTTAAAGAACCAATTGTTCAATAATGTCATTTACGCAGATTGACCTTGGGTCAACTAGTGTTACTCATTCATAAAGAACAACTCAGATTGGTCTATTATATGTACTGTAAATTCAGAAATTATTGCTAGGTGCGAATACAGCAATTTGGTGATTATCGCAATATTAAGAACTAGTTTTTTTGTTCATTCTTCAAAAAACGCAATAATAAATGCACACAAAAATTTCTAAAAAATTACAGTACTTTTGTAGTAAGTCACATCTTTTTACTTCCAATTCAGCATCCAATTTAGAACCCACTCTCTTAACTGCACCTAAGTAAGACAAAAGCTGACAAAGTGCCATGAACTCTAAATGGGGCATATCATACAAAACCATACAAAACCTTGAAAAACTTAAATGTTTTAATTGACAGGAAATCGGTGAAAAAAAAAATTGGTTAAAGAAATATAAAACAATAGAGAAGGAGAATGCATCAACAAGTCACACCGTACTATTTTCAGTTTAATTCTCTATTGTATTGCTCATCACTAATTACCAGTTACATAAATCCGTAGATACACAATCAGGCCCCAGAGTACACAGAAACTCAATTAAATAAGTTATAATCCAGTAATTTATTTCTCCAAATAGAAACCATTAATTTTATTAACAATTATTCAGTAAAACGAATGTATCCTAGCATAGAGAATTATAAGTTCTAACATGTACCACTCCATACTAAGAACCTCAGATGACTTATTTCATATGCTCAATACAGCACAATTAAATAACAGCTAATTTGAAGAAGTTGAATTCTCAAATAATTTGAAGACAAACCAATCCTTAATGAAACACATTACAAACATCTATTTTCTGAAGTCTTTTAAATGGGAGTGATTAATCATTAAACAAATTATATTCTTAAAATATGGTGCCTGCCTTATAGAATACAAATTCTAATTCTATTTGACTGAAACAAAATTATGATTAAACAAAATCATATATTTTGAGAGGGGAATCCACAGTTTGAATGCTGGAATGATCTGCATAATGGCAGACAGATTTTCTGTTTATCTAAAAATTCTTCTAACAGGCACCATTGAGTTTGGCACTCCAAAATAGCTGTTTTCATGCTCCACAGATGTGTGACAAATAAACTTAAATCATGACAGTGAAATAAACATGATGTTTGAAACTATAGAAAATACAATATAGTTATTTCGTAAAAAGTAACAATTTTCTGCCTATAGGTGACAATAGCAGCACTTTTGGCAATAAATACTTCAAACAGTGGATTATCCTACCAAAACCTTGTAAACTATATAAAGTATTTGTCAGTCCAGAAATATATGATCCTGTTGCAGTTTTAAAAAACAGATTGTTACACAATTATCTCTATTGTCTATTGATTCAACTCTCAAAAATACATGTATCATCACAGTTTGGGAAAGACTTCTAAGTACTCTTGGACAAAGAAAATATATAAAGACTGTGAATTTAATTTTTTTGTTGCTATCAATTAATTCCTTGTTGGAGAAATATTTGCTACTTTGAGGGTACTTGATTTTGCTGATTCATCATTTGTTTCTATCAAAGTTTCTAAAAAAAAAAATCATTGACTCAAGAATTTAAATTTTTTGTTTCCCTCAATCCACGAAATCAATGAAATTGGTATTCCAAGAGTATTAATGAATCAACAGTATCAGGTGTACACATTTCTCCTTATCTTAATCTGAATAGTATCTTCTTAAAATGGCTGCATCCATACTACTCAATGGTTATGTGTAACCTAATTCAAACATTAATAAAAAAAATTCAATATAAACTTATAAAACAGGTGACATCAATGAGACGTTACAAGTAGTAATATTACATCATCATTTCAAATCATAGTAAAATTATCTATAATCTTAATAAGTTTAGGAATTTTCATTTAAATCTTACATAATAGACTTACTGATAAAGGTTATAATTACACCGTTTTAGTTCAGATATTGTGTCTGATATTTTTGTAGAAGTGCATCAATTTAATAATTTATAGTTTGAAGTTTGTTTTTCTGTATTGATATTGCAGTTATAATGAAAGGATATGGGTTTGTTCTGATCCTTGCACAAAATCATGTCTTGTTGTACAGTTTATTACGTTACAACGGAACATTTGATTGACTGATAGATGTCTACTTATCATCAAGCAGCAAATATACCATGTATATTCAGGACGATGACATGAAAATGTTCAATTTATTCACATATTTTCTAGACTCAAGGTGATTTAGGGCAATAGGCTCTTACATATTGCATAAATACTGGTCTAATGTTGAACTCTATTATGTTGAAAGTATATTCCTACTTTTAAATCTGAATAAAAAATCTATAAATCATCAAATTTGAAAAAGAGCTTGTCCTCATAGAACCAAACATTGTGTAAAAATATAGTAAAGATTTTACTGGAACAATCTTGAATAATCATGAGGATGGATGGATTGATGAACAGACAAAGAGACAACAGTATACAATAATACATCTGCCTTTGACTACATGTAAAAATGTTTTATTAATGCCAATTTACTGGAAATATATGATATGGGCTGTAGATTTTGTAAGATTAAATGAATTCAAAAAGAAAATACCACTGTTGTTTCAGCATCAGAAGTTTTGTCTTGGAAACAAGCACTGTCTTGATTCTCTTGGATTTGTGCTTCATTGGCTTATGAAGAATCAATTTCCAAGTAAAAGTAATTTCTTTATGCCAATAAGATTGCTAATAGTCAATGAAATATACACCTAATGTAATTCTTTCAGGGGCAAATTCAATTTTAGTTCTGTCTATTTAACCTTTAAAGGACAAAGTCATTTTTCTTTTTTAACAAGATAACAACACTTGGGACAAACAACTACATAAACCAAATATCAATTTGTCATTGGAATGAATGGTACACTGACTTAGTTCTTCCACATCATTGGACTTACCTAAATACAGCAAATTGAATTTAACCAGAAGATAAAAAATGGCATGGGTTTTACATGATGTCCTTTAAGATATCTAATATCAAACATGCTTAATGTTTTTTACAATGCGTAACAAGGCATAAAACACAAATTCAAACTTAATAATTATCTATAAAAAGGAGGATTAAAAAAAATCAACATGTACCTTCTTAACTTCAAAATTGCTTTTCATCATAATACATTAGTCAAGGAGGCTCTAATGGGAAGAAAAGTGATCATTAGTTTGAAAAAAATTAGGATTTCCTGGATAGTAAGTTTCACAATTGCATAAAGAATAAGGGGATAAGGGGAGTGTAGTTTTAAAATAACATTTTATAATTCATCTACTCAAGTTACTGTGTCTGTCATAAAATGTCCTTTTAAGTTCGTGTAAATGGTTACCTGTCTCATTGACACTGACATATTGACATTGCTGCTCTTATCCATAACATTAAAGTTTAAAACACATGTTAATTTACCTTTGACATAAACCTCAAATCTCTTTTTATTTATACTAATTATCATACTAGTTTTTTTAGTAGAGAATAAAAATGGTCAATTTACTCGAATTCTGAATAGACATTTGGTCATTTACTTGAGTTCCGAGTTGAGAGTTGGTCAATTTACTAGTGTTCAGAGTAGAAATTTGGTCAATTTGCTAGTTATATGAGTAGATTAGGTTAATTTACTAAGTGTTCCGACTTAAGTGACTAGGATTATTTACTAATAAAATGATTCGCTGAGCGCAGCCTGATACAACCGTAGTGGTCGAACCCTGAACAGTTGGGGCAAATTTGGACACAATATTCAAGCTTGATACTATCTGAATTGGATTGTGATCAAATTTTTGACATAATATAGGTTTCTGACACAAAATAAATGTGGTCAAAGATCCTACAAATCTAATGCACAATACTGTGCAATTGAAAATTTCTTCTTGAAACTTTTCAAAAATTTGAAATTTTGAAAATTTTGAAAAAACTAGAGGCTCTCAAGAGCCTGTGTCGCTCACCTGATTCTGCTTTGGTTTTGGAAATCATGTAAAATAGATTAAAATCATAACAAATACCCTATTAATGATTGAGGCCAAATTTGGTTTAATATTGGCCCCGTAATTTAATCAAAAGCAAGTGACTTTTGTAAAGTTTACAGAAATTACCAATAAATTCATTGAAATTTCAGAAAATGACTTTATAAGGACAATAACTCCAACAAGCTGTCAATTGACAATTTTGCTCATGTTGACTTATGTGTAGATCTTCTTTTCTTGATATTTTTGCAAGTAACAGTAGATCTCAATCTATAAAGATACATGTATTAAGGTCTTCATCAGCACCTCATAAGGAACATTTATGCCATGTTTGGTTTCATTCCATTCAGTGCTCCTCTAGAAGAAGCATTTGTATGTATTTCCCATAGGGTCTTATGTTAAACTAAGTCCCATGCTGGCAACCATCTTGGATGATGGTTCGGCTACAAACTAACAACACTTGGTCAGCACCTCAAAAGAAACATTCATACCATGTTTGGTTTCAATCCATTAAGCGGTTTTCTAGAAGAAGACATTTGTATATATTTCCCATAGGGTCCTTTGTAAACTAAGTCCCCCGTTGGCAGCCATCTTGGTTGATTGATTGGCTACAAAGTAATAACACTTGGTCAGCACCTCATTAAGAACATTCATGCCATGTTTGGTTTCATTCTATTCAGTGGTTCTCTAGAAGAAAACATTTGTATGTATTTCCCATAGGGTCCTATGTTAAACTTACTCCCCCTGCTGGCAGCCATCTTGGATGACAAATCAGCTACAAAGTAACAACACTTGGTCAGCACCTCAAAAGAAACATTCATACCATGTTTGGTTTCAATCCATTAAGCGGTTTTCTAGAAGAAGACATTTGTATATATTTCCCTTAGGGTCCTTTGTTAAACTAAGTCCCCCGTTGCCAGCCATCTTGGTTGATTGATTGCCTACAAAGTAACAACACTTGGCCAGCACCTCATTAGGAACATTCATGCCATGTTTGGTTTCATTCCATTCAGTGGTTCTCTAAAATAAAACATTTGTATGTATTTCCCATAGGGTCATATGTTAAACGAAGTCCCCACTGGCGGCCATCTTGGATGATGGATAGCCTACAAAGTTACAAAACTTGGTCAGCACCTCATAAGGTACATTCATGTCATGTTTTATTTCATTCCATTTAGTGGTTCTCTAAAAGAAGACATTTGTATGCATTTCCCATAGGGTCCTATGTTAAACAGGTTTCTGACACAAAATAAATGTAGTCAAAGATCTTACAAATCTAATGCGCAATACTGTGCAATTGAAGATTTCTTCTTGAAACTTTTCAAAAATTTGAAATTTTGAAAATTTTGAAAAAAAAAATATGAACCCTTTTAAAAAAAAAATTGGAACCCCCCCCTTCCCCCCCAAACTTTTTGAATCCCCCTTTTAGCATTAACCATCAAACTCAATTGCAGTCTTTCCTTTGTAGTATGGAACCTTGTAGTACAATTTTAGAGAAATCCATACACTTAATCACAAGTTACTGTCTGGCAACTAGAAAAATGCTTTTTTTAACCATAAAAGCCCATTTAAATGCATCACTAAAGTATTAAAATAGTAAATGACATCATAGTCATGGCTAAAATTAAAAACCCTTCATCAGCAAATTTTAATAGTAATATCTAAAAATAAAATTCCTTCATCAGCTTTTAAAAGTATTTCTAAAAATAAATTGACAGCAAGGACTTTGCAACCATAAAAACCTATTTAAATACATCATAAAAGTATTAAAATAGAAAATGACATCATAATCATGCCTAAAATTAAAACACTTTCATCAGCAACATTAAATAGTACTATCTAAAAATAAAATTCCTTCACATACATAATCATGGCTAAAATTAAATAATTTTAAAATAGAAAATGACATCATATTCATGCCTAAAATTAAAAAGCCTCCATCAGTAACATTAAATAGTAATATCTAAAATAAAATTCCTTCACATACATAATCATGGCTATAATTAAACAACCTTTATTAAACATTTTTAAAAAAGTAACTTTTAAAAATAAATTGACAGCTAATCACCTAAAGACAATACATTTCTTTATAAATAATTTACAAGCAGTGTAAGGGAGGTAATTTGACAATATGTGTTTGAATTACCTCCCTGACACTGCTTTAAAATTATGTTTTGTACTTAAGTAATTGTCCATTAACCTGGAAACCCTTGTTTTTCCCCCTTTTTTGCCCCTAATTCCTAAACAGTTTGAGCCATAACCCCCCAAAGCAAATTCTTACCATCCCTTTGTGATATGGTAACTTGTGGTATAATTTCAGAGAGATCCAATCACCATTTCACAAGTTACTACTGTAAATTCAGAAATTATTGCGAGGTTTTTATTAATGCGAATAATGTGAATACCTGAGTATCGCAATAATAAGAACTCGCATTCTGATATCAAATACATACATCTGCATATAGCTTTTCCTAATATCGCAATAATTAAACTCGCATTTTTGTTAATTCTTGAAATATCGCAATAATAAATGCACGCAATAATTTCTGAATTTACAGTATCTGGAAACTAGAAAAATGCTTATTTGGGCCCCATTTTGGCCCCTAAGTCCTGAACTGTTAGGACCATAACCCCCAAAATCGATCCCAACCTTCCTTTTGTGGTCATAAACCTTATGGTAAAATTTCATAGAAATCCATACACTTAAACAAAAGTTGTTGTCCGGAAACCAATGTGTCTTCGGACGACGACAACGACGACGTGATACCAATATACGACAGTAAAATTTTTGTGGTAGTAAAAAATTTAGGTAAATTTACTAGTTTACTGACTAAAGATTACGTAAATTTTACTAGTGTTCTGAGCAGAAATTTGGTCAAATTACTTACTCGTGTTCTGAGTAGATAGTTGTTCAATTTACTATTGTTCCAACTAAAGATTAGTTAAATTTTACTAGTGTTCTGAGCAGAAATTTGGTCAAATTACTTACTCGTGTTCTGAGTAGATAGTTGTTCAATTTACTATTGTTACAACTAAAGATTAGTTAAATTTTACTAGTGTTCTGAATAGACATTTGGTCAAATTACTAGCTTTATGAGTAGAGAGTTGGTCAATTTACTAGTGCTCATAGTAAACATTAGGTAAAGTAGTAGGGGCAATAAGGCCCCTTATTTGACACAAATATTAGGGCAAATTGAAAAGTTTCCATATACATTCTTAACTTTGTCCAAAGTACACTAAGGTACAAGGGGTTCAGAAAATAAAAACATATTTCACATTTAATGAGTTGTCATGGCAACAAACTATGACAAAATGTGTATATTGTGTAAAATTTCTACATTTTCTTTGCAATATGTCAACTTTAAAGTATATATTAGATTGGAAAAGCATGTGCACACCCAAGAAAAAACTTCATATTTGGTTAGAATATGTCAATGATTTTAATAAAGCTTCTCTTAAATTATTTTGTTGTTTCTTGCCTGCGCATGTTTCCACACAGGAAATATTGACGGAAAACTCCATAAAGTTAGCAGTTTTCTTTGTTTTCATGAAAATGGTGCATAATCATAACATAATTGTGACGTCATGACATTAAAAATCTTATGTTATTCATTTATATTTCTTGATTTTAAGCATTTCCAAACATTATGTGCAAATTTGAAATAGTTCTCAAAAACTTTATTTTCTTGGGCCAAAACTGGGCCTTAATGCCCCTTATCCTTTACTAGTGTTCTGAGTAAAGACATAGTCAACTTAGTAGTGTATTGAGTAGTCATTTTGTAAATTTACTAGTATTCAGAGTAAAGATTTGACCAATTTACTAGTGTACTAGAAACACAGTCATTTTACAAGTGTTCTAAGTAAAGATTATGTAAATTTACTAGTGTTCAAAGTAGAGATTTTGTAAATTTACTAGTATTCAGAGTAAAGATTTAACCAATTTACTAGTGTACTAGAAACACAGTCATTTTACAAGTGTTCTAAGTAAAGATTATGTAAATTTACTAGTGTTCAAAGTAGAGATTTTGTCAATTTACTAGTGTTCAGAGTAAAGATTAGGCCAATTTACAAGTGTTCTTAGTAGAAATTTGATCAATATACAAGTGCTCTGAGTAGATATTAGGTATATTTATTAGTGTTCTGAGTAGAGATTTGGTCAATTTACTAGTGTACTGAGTAGACACTTGGTCAATTTACTAGTGTTCTGAGTAGAGATTTAGTCAATTTACTAGTGTTCTGAGTTGAGATTAGGTCAATTTACTAGTGTATTTAGTAGACACTTGGTCAATTTACTAGTGTTCTGAGTAGACATTTGTTCAATTTACTTAGTGTTCTGAGCAGACATTGTTCAATCTACTAGTGTTCTGATTAGACATTGGTCAATCTACGAATGTCCTGTGTAGACATTTGGTCACTTGACTAGTGAGAGTCAGATTGTCATACAGGTTTAAGCTGAACACTCATTGCACTGAAATATGGAAGCTGAGTAAATCAACCTACTTTAACTGACAGAATTACAGATGCATGTAGGAGGGAAGAAGTAGAAATTCTTTCCTTACACAACACATTATCATATTACGCATTTGTCTAGAGAATCTCAATTGTTGTTTCCATTTTCAGTAGAATTTAAATGTGAACCAAAATAAACTTTCCCAAAAAAAATCAGAATTTAGCAATATTAAAAGTTCACCTAATAAAATATCCTACCTTTATTATCAGATATAAAATTAATTTGATATGAAATGTTGATCATATATTAAAGTTGATATTTACATACCCAGAAAAACACTATAATCAGAATATCATGACAGTCTTATCTATATAGAAATCTCACAAAGGTAGAATTTCATAACAGCCTTGAATAAGCATTTGTACTAAACAATTCTTATTCAGTGAGATCCAGACCTGCATTTCACAAAAGATCTTGCGACTAAAATTTATCGTATTAGTCATGAACAATTTAGTACATGTATACTTACCATCAATATTAGTTGTAAGATTTATTTGTGAATTGCAGTCCTGAATCCTCCCGTTACAAATTTGAATTCCAATTTCTACTGGTATAAATTAGAATTCTGATTTTGATGAGCGAAGAACCACATTCTTCTACTGTGAGGCTAAAAAGTTTTAAAAAATATTTCATCTCCAAGAATGCTCTAAACTTTCAGCAGTCAATGAAAATAAAGTTTACAAACATTTGTTTCTTTAAAAAAAAAAATAATTTCTATCTCTTGATTCAAATTCATTGACATGGAAAAATAACAATTTAGTTTAGTACTCAAATATTTTGGGGTTGTCAGTAATTTCTTTCATACTATTTTCGATAACTGAAGAGCAATGTGCTACAGTTAAGTTTTTTTATATGTTATAAACAGTCATTCACTTTTGTCTCAAATTTTCTCTGCTTTTCTATTCTGTAATAATGAAAGTATAAATTGCCATTGGTAGAAGAGACACTGGCTGAGCTAATTAAATAAGGATAAAAAAAAATTACATAAAGCTTTTATCCTTTGTACACTTTTTTAATTCCATCAAATTATGAAATCATGTATTTTTTATAACATTGGTGGCCATGTTTAATGGACATTTAGGTCATTCTGACCGTAATTCAAAATGGGTTTATTAAGGTGGTACCAAACACATTGACTAAAATTAATTTGGCCCGTTTAATTTTCATAAAATATTGACAAAATATAATATTTACTTTGACCCTTTGACAAAAATATAAAATGCAAAAAATCTTGAACCACACACTTTGTCAGACAAATTTCATTGGATATATTGCAGTTTGACAAACACTAATTTTGATAATTGAGAAGCTTAATATTTACTTTACAAAAGAACATGATTAAAACGTCCAGCTGATTTTTACAGAGTTATCTCCCTGTAGTGTTATGTACCACCTTAATCATTTTTGTTTGCTTGACAAAGACTGGAATATTCCAAAAGAGGTTTGAAAGATTCTCATTTAATCCCAAAGACTTAAAGCAATCCATATAGACAAACACCTTTTTTATGCAAAAAAAATTGTGTTGCTCAAATAGACACAAACACCTTTGTAAATTATCTTCTTTGTTTTCTTATGTGTGGTATATTTGCCAATCTTTATACAAACAAACCAAGTTTGTATTCTGTTGTCTTGTATTGTAATATTTTTCTGTAGTCTCATATTTTTATTTTTTCTCCAGTCTAATGTTGTATATTTATTGAGTCTCATAAAGTGAAATATTGTTTCTGTACTTTTAGTGTGAGGTTGTCTAATTCTTGTATAGTTGTTAAAGTGGTCTGCAAATACTCCTTGTTTATGCCTCTAGTGTCAGTGATCAAAACATTCCAGGTCACCAGTGGAAGGCTTACTAAATTTCTAGAGACATTTTATTTACCTTTTCTAAAGATCAAGGTAGGTATATGCAAGCCTTCCATTGATAAGACGAAATGCTTAATGATCACATCAACCTATATTTTAACTGATGTAACTTTTCAGGTAAAATTATGTTCTGTTTGTATTGATGAGCAAGTCCTGATAACCCACAATTATTTAAAGTAAAACTCTCCTAATAGAGCAAATCTCATTAAAGTCCCGATCTCATCCTTGTAATTGAGCAAAACTATACCAAATGTCACAAAAGGGGTATCTGTGTGTAAAACAAAAACATAGTCTCAGCAAAATCATACTGGCTTAAAGCAGAAAAATATTTTAGAATGAATAATAATTTTATTATAAAAACAATTAATCAATCTGGTTTTGGCCCTAGGAAACACTCAGCATACAAGACAATTTTGAGTTCCTGCCTGAGCAAGTCAGCTTGCATCCTCCAGTGTGAGGAAGAACCTGCCTGCCCGACAATACGCCAGCCGGGAATGTGAAGCGAGGGTTCTCCACTTTGGTGATGAGACTAGGCTTCTCATCTGAGGCCGGGAATGTGAAGCGAGGGTTCTCCACTTGGTGATGAGACTAGGCGTCTCATCTGAGGCCAGGAATGTGAAGCGAGGGTTCTCCACTTCGGTGATGAGACTAGGCGTCTCATCTGAGATCAAACTGGCGCTGGAATAAATTTGATAAAATTTGTCCCAAATGCTTGGGATGAATGAAATTTTAGAAATAACCAGTGATAAAATTCCATCAAGGAATTAAAATTAATTAAATAAAATATATATCACTAGTTAAAGCTGAAAAGTTTCCTTGTCATGAAACATTATTGAAGGTGTTAGGAAGGTGGATGGTGGGCGGTAAATTAAATAACAGCACTGTAAAACTATATCAACTAGTCAAGACTGCTATGAACCAAGAAAGTGATTATACAAAGACCATGCATATGGCTTTACACACAGATAGGGTACATCAACCATTCAGTGGGAGGAGTCTGGCCTCACTGATCTTTAGATAATATATTAATTGTTGTGTAATTAATTTTTATAAGATCTGGTATCATAATCTGCATTTCCTCACCAACAGAAATTATTCATGACATGTATCTGATTAAGAAATGATTAGTGTGCCTCCTAGTGAGATTCCAGTTGTAACTTCAAAGTGTCAAATGCCAGGAAATTAACCTCAAGATATAACAAGTGGTCTGTGTATGTTAATTAAATGTATCCAGAATGTCAGCATCTTTATTATCACATTAATTATTAAGTGTAAGCTGGAATGGCTGTTTATATAAACAGTACTTATATTACATATAAGTACAATATGAATACCTATTAAAATAAAAATCATGGAATATGTGTCTACTTTGGACACCATGCCCCACTCGCACTACCCTTTGTCTGGTGTAAGTGAATTTTGAAATTGAGGTCGAAATCGAGGTCAAAATCCTAATTTGTCTTATAATTTTAAAAGTTTACCTCAAATGAACATGGTTTTTTTTAAATTTCCAGTGATGTGACTAAACCTTTATGGTTTACTACAAAACTTTAACCTGAGAACAAACTTTAATAATTTCCCACAATCACATTATGATGTTCCTATCACGTAATCGGGAAAAAAACTGTAATTTAACATCAAATTGCAAAGTTCACATCATAATGAGCATCTGTACTAAGTTTCCAACTGATGTGACAATACCTTCACAATAAACTACCTCAACCAAACCTGATACAAGATGGACTAACAGACAGACTTACGGAAAAAGAGAAGCACAAATGGAAGGATGGATAGTTGCACAGACCAGAAAACATATTGCCCATCTATTATCGGAGGCAGGGCATAAAATTTTAAATAAGCCTTTCAAATGAAATTAAAATAATAGTAATTATTCCATCATGGCCCATAAGCTACCTGCCATCCCAACTTTTTATAAACAGTCACAGAAATTATACATTATAAGTACAAACTTCATTGAAAAATGAGGTCAACTAATGCCTTATTGGTTCCTGTACCCTCCTTAATGATTAGTATGACCAGCCTCATACTTTAGGTCTAACTTAATTATCTCACATAGAAATGATGTTGTACCTCATGGGATGCAGAGATATCAATATATTTTTATTATATAATGCAAAATGAAATAATTTCGTTGAGTTTGTATGTTAAAAGGCAATCTTGTTAATTCTGTCAAATAAAAATGAAAAAAAATAACCCCAAAAATTGTTTCCCACTGGGATATAAGATGTATATCAGTAAAAACTTGAGAATTTCATAGGAAATTGACAGTACTGTTTTGCCCATTACTTCCTGATATATATCAAATTAACTGGTCTGTTTCCTGACAAACTTCCATTGAAAACAAAGGGTTTCTCACATAAAACCTATTTTATATATATATATTAAATAAATAAATAAATAAGTCAATTGAACCAACACCTACTGGCGGTACAGGATGGTCGAGTAACCAGGATGGACACCAAAGTATGAAGCGGTTGTATTAAAACCTCATTAATCCAAACTATAATAAACAGCTGTGCCATAAACGCATGATACACCCATCGCTTTTTCAAAGAATAAAGTTCAATAACTTCTCAATGTCACATCAGAAAATTCATGAAAAACTAAAGGGAGGTTATCCTTATAGATATAAACCAGTCACCAAAGTTTCATGATAACTGGTCAAAGCATTGACCAGAAACTGAACAAATTGCTTTGCCAAGCGCAGCTGGATACGACCGCAGAAGTCCAACCCTGAACAGTTGGGGCAAAAATGGACACAATATTCGCGCTTGATACAGGTCTGAATTTGGATTGTAATTAAATATTTGACAGATAATAGGTTTCTGACACAGAATAACTGTAGTCAAAGAACTTAGAATTGGTTATATGATTTGAATTTATATTCAATTTTTTGCTTTTGTGCAATACACTATGCTGTTGCGAATTGACACTCCCCCAAAAAAAAGGAGAATGTGTCTCCATGGACACAGATAATGCCCCCGCTTCCATACAACTTTATAAAGGGACATAACTCAAGAACGATAAAAGTGACGCTACCCAAATTTGTACTTGATCTGAGTTTTGTGGTAATAAGTATGGTGTATAGGTCTCATAATGTTTGATTGGGACAAACTTAAGTTGCAGAACGGAAACTAAAAACTTTGCAATTTTTTTATTTTTAAAGGGGCAAAACTCGATAATGATTAAAGTGATGCCACCAAAATTCAACTTGATCTGTATTTTGTGGTAAAAAGCATTGTGTATATGTTTCATAACATTTGGTTGAGGCAACTTTAGTTAGAGAACAGAAACTAAAAATTTTGCATTGTTTTCCACTTATAAAGGGGCATAACTCGTGAATGGTTAAAGTGACCCCACCAAAATTCAAACTAGATCTGTATTTTGTGGTAATAAGCATTATGCATAAGTTTCATAACATTTGGTTGAGGCAAACTTAAGTTAGAGAACGGAAACTAAAAATTTTGGAATTTTTCCATTTAAAAAGGGACATAACTCTAGAAAAAGGGACACCACCAAAATTCAAACTTGATCTGTGTTTTGTGGTAATAAGCATTGTGTATAAGTTTCATAACATATGGTTGAGGCAAACTCAAGTTAGAGAACGGAAACTAAAAATTTTGCAATTATTCCATTTATAAAGGGGCATAACTCTAGAACGGTTAAAGTGACACCACCAAAATTCAAACTTGATTTGTGTTTTGTGGTAATAAGCATTGTGCATAAGTTTCATAACATTTGGTTGAGGCAAACTTAAGTTAGAGAACGGAAACTAAAAATTTTGCAATTTTTTCCATTTATAAAGGGGCATAACTCTAGAACGGTTAGAGTGACTCCACCAAAATTCAAACTTGATCTGTGTTTTGTGGTAATAAGCATTGTGTATAAGTTTCATAACATTTGGTTGAGGCAAACTTAAGTTAGAGAACGGAAACTAAAAATTTTGCAATTTTTCTATTTATAAAGGGACATAACTCTAGAACGTTAAAAGTGATGCCACCAAAATTCAAACTTGATCTGTGTTTTGTGGTAATAAGCACTGTGTATAAGTTTCATAACATTTGGTTGAGGAAAACTCAAGTTAGAGAAAGGAAACCAATTTTGGGACGTACGGACTATGTACGTACATACGTACAGAGGGACAAGGGTAAAACTTAATGCCCCCTCCGCTACAGCAGGGGCATTAAAAAAAATGTCCCCCCCTTTTTTTTGCTTTTGTGCAATACAATATGCTGTTGCGAGTTGACCCCCAAAAAAATCTGAAATGAGAAAATAATTGTCCCCTCCTCCCTTTTTACCCCCCCCGCCTTTTCCAAAAAAATTTTTCCGAAAAATGGTCATTATCTCAATTCAAATTTCCAACCATAATTACCCATTTAAATGTATCATAAAAGTCTTAAAATAGAAAACGACATTCATAATCATGGCTAAAATAAATATTCTTTAATCAGCACTTTTAAATAGTAACTTCTAAAAATAAATTGACAGCTTATCAACTCAAGACAAGACAACATTTCTTTATACACAATTTAAAAGCAGTGTAAGGGAGGTAATCTAAACATAACATTAACCAGGAAACCCTTGTTTTCCCCCTTTTTTGCCCCTAATTTCTAACCCCCAAAGCTAATCCTAACCATCCCTTTGTGGTATGGAAACTTGTGGTATAATTTCAGAGAGATCCATACATCGTTCCACAAGTTATTGTCTGGAAACTAGAAAAAAATGCTTATTTGGGCCCCTTTTTGGCCCCTAATTCCTAAACTGTTAGGACTATAACCCCAAAATCAATTCCAACCTTCCTTTTGTGGTTATAAACCTTGTGTTTTTTGCGGTCGTATAAAAATACCCCCTTTTTTATGAATACAATCACATAACTCTGAAATGTAAAATCTAAAATTTATAAAAATCAAAAGGGAGCTTACGTCAATAGATATAAACAATTCACCAAAGTTTCATGAAAACTGCTGAAAGCATTTTTGAGTTATTGTCTGAAAACTGGAAAACCTCCCTTTTTTTAATGAATAAAACCCCATAACTCTAAAACGTAATATCTAAAATTTATAAAATTGAAAGAGAGCTCATGGCAATAGATATAAACAATTCACAAAATTTCTTGCAAATTGGTGAAAGTGTTTTTGAGATATTGTCTGAAAACTGGAAAATCCCCCTTTTTTAATGAAAAAAACCCAAAACTCTGAAACTTAAAATCTTAAATTTATAAAAAACGAAAGGGAGTTCACGTCAATAGATATAAACAATTCACCAAAGTTTCATGCGAATTGGTTCAAGTGTTTTTGAGTTATTGTTCGACATGTTGACAACAGACAGACGGAATGATGGACGGACGGACAACGGTATACCATAATACGTCCTGTAAACGGACGTATAAAAAGACATCAACATCCTGGTTATGACAGGAAATTTCTATTCTATATATACTCAAAAATGCAAATATCAGATGAGCTAATCAAATAAGGATGGAAAACATTTTCTATACAAGAAATGCTTTCATTCTTTATATACTTTTTCATTCCATCAAATTGAATATTTTTTGTAACCCTAGTGGCCATGTTGAAGAGGTATTTAGGTCATTACAAAAACAAACAGCAGTCTACATAACACAATAATGAAAACTAAAGAATGAGCAACAAAAACCTGACTAAAATCCAAGGTTGATCTCAGTCTTTAATTGATAAGTTTGTGGTGAAAACCCTTTTACAGTATATTCTATTTATAGTTTTACTGGGTGACCATAAATTCTGTTCCCTTTCCTGAGAAGTGTGTAGAAATTGTTGTAGATCTGTTTCACATATCATCTAGATATCTTTTTGTCAGAAAAGCCCAAATGATAAAAATTACAATGCTTTAGACTCACATTTTAATTTGTGTTTGTAATATTCAAATACAATGTTGACAGGAATAGCAAGCAATAATGTTATTGTAGATTGTTGGAGATTGGTTATAATAAACACATAACGTGAGGGTACCCAAATTGCACCTATTTTGACAGTTTTTTCACCTACGTTTTTTTAATGAACCAGACAAAAGTTTCCATCTTATGTTTATTTTGTAGATGTATCCTTATTTACTATATAGTCCCATCAATTCAATTTTGAATCCATATTGAAGCATAGAAAAATGGGTTTGAACCGACCTCCAAACGACCCATGATTCGGTAATGAGGAGTACCCAAATTGCATCCATGCTTAAATTCACGTCCGTAAAAATCTAATAACTGATGTTTTGTTTTATTTCTTCAAACATTAAGAACAATTTGACAATAGTCCATGCTTACTATTCATTTTTAAGAAAAGGATGCCTGCAACATATTGTATTTGCTCATTTTAAAAGATGATTTTGTGGACGCGCATGGCGACGCTTTACATTTTACTTTTCTAGTAAACACTTTATCTGTTGATATATACTGTGAACTTTTTGTGAATATTTAAAGACGTGCATAATGTCAAATGATAAAAAAATACAAATTGTTTAGTCCCTAAGAAATCTTGTAAGATTTTCGCTGCTATTTTTGCTAAATAGGTGCAATTTGGGTACTGTGACGTTACATTAAATTCTGAGTTTACAGCATAAAATGAGAAAAATTATATGTTATCTATATATAATATATATGTATCAATGCACTAAAAAAAGAAAATTTTGATATTTGAAAATTTTAGGAAGATCTTTTCTAAATGTGAGATGAGCATTCAAACATTCATTATTTGTGTGATGAACTTTTTTCCCAAATGAACTGAACTAGTATACATTATTGTTTCAGGGCCAGCTGAAGCCGCCTCTGGGTGTGGGATTTTATTGCTGTGTTGAAGATCCATTGGTGGCCTTGGGCTGTTTTCTGCTCTTTGGTCGGGTTATTGTCTCTTTGACACATTGTTCGTTTCCATTCTCAATTATTTTAACTTGACCCTTAATTTATTACTTCATGTTAGATAAAATGACTGAACTTTTTGCTTCAGGTTAAATGTGAAAACCTTGTCTATTGTTTGTCTCTTAATTGGCAGGGAAATGTCCAGCTACGACTTTCTTATTTCATGACAAAAAAAGTAAAATCAATCCAATAGCAAACACCAGGAATGAAGAAATAATTCAGGACAGCTATATACCTTAATGGTCTTCCTCCAATTGTCTAAACTGCCCCAAGAGAGCAAGGAAGCTGTTACAGCCTTGTCCAGACAACCTGATGATCTTTTCCTCAAGGCCTCCAAGATGAATTGTAAAAAACCTTACACATCAACTATGTCAGATGTAACTACAATTATGTTCTACTTGTCAGAAATATTTCCTTCACACTGTTTGCTTGAATTCATAGTAATTGATTTTGAATGTCTGTCCCTTTATTCTTTCTATGGTTTCTCCACTTACTTCTTTAATACCAAAAGATCTCACCATACAAGACAGATATTTCATGACAGTGTAAGTGAAAACATTCTGCGGTCAGGTTAGCATCATTAATTTGTCTATTGGGTGTCTAAACCAAGTTTGCAATAAAAAATGACTTAAACCCAGACACAGTGTACTATGTCAAACTATTACTCCAAGATTTGTCCTCATGACATAATTCACAATCTTAAAGTTAAATCAATACCTGAAGGTTCAAATGCATGTGTATACAGATTAAGAAGAGGTGTCTTGCAATACATGTATTGCACTCTTTTACATAAATTTTACATTGCTGACCCAAAGAAGTACAAATTTGAAAAGCTTTCACTTCAGAAAAAAATAAAGTTACCGTAGACTAAATAAACATCTTTTTAATTTTCTTTTTACACAAATTGCAGATTTGTATCTGTAACAGAAGAGTGGATGACAATTGGGAACTCTCTGTGGATTCTAATAACCATTGCAATCAACTTGAAAAATTCTCAAACTTTATAGATTTCTTTTCTGTCAAACAGATTTAGACAGATCTGTTTAAGACATTATCCATTTCATTCATAAAATAACCTCCTTGGTGGTAGCGTGCTTAACTTGCTGCGGGTAGTGGCTTCGATCCCTGGACATGTACAACCAAAAAAATATTTTTGAAAAAGCACAAACATTTATTATTAAGCAAAATTAGCCAATTGTCTACAAACATGCTTTTCATTGTACTTTTTAAGAAAACATCCATCCCTTTAATGTTTGTCCAAAAACTAGTTGAGAAAGATATACTATAAACTTTTTGTTTGCTTATTTCAATTAAATAGAAAATCTAATTGGTATGTGGGATTATAATCATGTCTTCTGTAAACCTATAAGGGAAAAAGAGCCTTTATAGTAACTTACAAACAGAGCCTTGGCTCACACCGAACAGCAAGCTATAAAGGGCCCCAAAAGTGACTAGTGTAAAACCATTCAAAAAGGAAAACCAACGGTCTAATCTATATAAAAAACGAGAAACGAGAAACACTTATGAACCATATCAACAAATGACAACCACTGAAATAAAAATAAATCAAGTTAATGGAGTATCAAGGCAATGTTAAGGTCATGAGAAATTTACTTTTCAAAATAAAGGTCATGCAATGCACTTAAAACACAAATACACAAGTTCTGTGTAAATCTAAGAAATGGACATCCCTTAGATATCTTACAAAATCTGACAGTGGAAAAAAAACTCAAAGTTTTAGAAATGGTACTTTCCTCAGGATTTAACTCATAAATCATGCAGTGTTTGATAAACTGTGAAATAAATATAAAAAACTCATTTTAAATGGACAAAGTAATCTAAAGAGTAAAAGAGTATACATGTAGTCAGGAAAGAGGTGGAACAGAAACTAGATTACCTTTATCAATTCTCTTTACCTAATGTTAAGAAATGTCAGATGTGGAAACCAAATTGTGGACGAATTTTTTTTTTAAATTCCATGAAACAGCTGTTTTCATTCAAAATCTGAATTTCAATACCCAACAAACCTTTAAACAGACCAACCTTAATTACAGATTGCTTAAAAAAAAGAATGGAAAAATAAACAGCATTTTATAAATTTCATGTGATTTACCATTATCAGGAAACTCAAAGATGAATGTATTAGAACGTTACGGAACCAGTTGAAAAGCTATATGACCAAAAAGGACCTAAAAATAAAAGCTAAAATTGCTATCATTTTGAAGGCAGTTGGCTATCACATTAGAGTGAAATATAATTTAGGCATAGGTTTTTTATGTTATTTGCTAATTTTACTTGTATTCTTACAAGATAAAATGGTTTATATGTAGGACAATTTATCATTTTTCCTTCAAACAGGTGTATTACCCCTACACAAAAATTTTCCACATCACTGTATTTTGGTAATTTTTTTTCAATGTAAGTACATTATAATCTTGTAAAAAATTGAACCTTGAGGAAAATTTCACATCAGTCTAAGTTTGATACATAATGATAATATATATAAAGTAACTATTTTTGTAACTATGTCCATTTAATGACAGGGACTTGTAAATAAATGTTACAGAAGCAAGATCATTGTGTCCTGATTCTATAAAACAGAAAGGTTTAATCTACACAAGGAAAGATCTTGTGCACAGTCGAATAATTTTTATATCTACAATACGACATAAGATTTCAAGTGTTACAGACAATAGCACTCTGTCTGATATGTCAACTTGTTCAACCACTTGTACAATTCCATTTCCTCACTGATAATTACTTTAGTAATGAAATCGTAATGTTGTTTTCATAACCCATTCTTCCTGGTTATAAACAACACATACAAACATATAACTTTCGTTAATAAACTGTTTCTACTTAAAATGGACAATCCTGTTGAAACTGTCACACAAGATTACCATATGATGGCTTCCTGATTATATAACAAGAAATAGGAGATGTAATTAAGAAAGGGTCAATATTCTAGAATTCAAATTTTATTTGTTTTTTAAAGAACATCTTATAATTGTTTGTAGTAGACCTATTATTACAAAAAACTGCTGTTAATTCAGTTTTTCGATGTTTTGTTAATTACAAGTAGAGAAATCTTTTAGTATTCTAGAATTTAATTAAGAATTAAATGTTGATTTTGTACATTCTAAGCCATATGAATGCAAATGATTTAGCACATTTCAAATGAAGAGTAGAAGCCCTTCTTGATTAAAAATGTGCAATGTTGTTTGCTTTCTTATTGCTTAGAACTTATAAAATCTTCATTCAATTATTATATTTACAGTAAATATGAACCAATATAATATATAAATAAAATAAATAAATAGATTAATTATGATAAGTAAACAATAGCATTGATAATTTTTTTCCTATTGTTTACCATTAATCAAAATGGTGGTACCTGCTTTAAAATGAACCAGATTTCACAATACAATGTGGTATATGTTAGAGCCAAAAGCAAAGCTTGCATAAAATTCAAACAAACTGGAATATATTTTTTTTTATATCCTTTCAAATGAAATACAATTTGTTTCAGTAGATAATGTTTATTGTCATTCACATCAATGTGAAAATTACTACCTTTAACACTAAAAGTACCACGAACAAATTTAAGAAATGAATATTATCATGTTTTCTTACAAATAGATGCATTACAAGAAATTTAGATTTAAAACCAATAACTAGATAGCTTTTAAAATTGGACATCTAGAGTTGTAATAGACTTGTTTTAGAAAGTATTATGTAATTTTAAATTTTAACTTCTGATGCAGTATTAAACATTAAGCTAATTTTGACTGAGTTATGGGACAGATTATTGGAATAAATTGTAAAACTCTGGAACATGTGTATTATCAGCTTCCATTAAAAAATAATGCATTTTAAGGATTGCTTTGTCTTAAAAGTATCTAACAAAAGTGTATAAAAGTTAAACAGTGCATATTTATCATTAAATGTCAGCATTTTAAAGAAATCATTAGCAAGGCTGGTAAATTAATTCATATTACTATAAAACTGTACTATCAATAACATTTGTATTAATGTATCTGTTCTATAAAAGTACTTTCTTTAAAAAAAAAAATACCTCCCTACTAACCTACTAACCCTACCCTCCTCTGCTGCTAACAGAGAATTGGACTTTCCTTTACAATTTCTTAGAACTTCTCCTTCACAAATAAAATTCTGTAAAACATTTAACATTTCACACTATTCCAAAGATAACAATATTTCCTTAAGACAACTGTATTAATCTGAAGTATTTGATCAAAACATTTATTTCAGAAGGTCTGCCTACCTTAAAATGTACAATTATTCATGACTTATAGTATCTAAAAATCTTGGATCTATACAGAGACAAACAAATTTTTGGGGCAACAGACAATCAAATTAATAATTTGACTGAAAAAGACCAACAATCCTTTTTAAAAATATAAGACATGTCTCTAAAAGTTTGTACTGTATGTTTAGCTATACTGTAAAATAACATGTCTCTCTTTAAATTCATACATTAACATATTGATTTTCCTTTTGAAAAACCCTAAACCAATTTCTACTTAACATTCACTGTCACCAGATCTCTGAATAATAATAGAATACAATTAGAGCAAAGCCATACTAATTCCCTATGTTACCAGTTTCAGCAATACAATTATATTGTTTTTCTATACCTGAAATAAAATATAACTCAGTTTGTCTATATTTGTGTGGGACCACACTATGACAAAATGAGTTTCAACTAGCATAGCATATATAAGTACTGTGAAATTATTATTACTAATAAGATATAATTGAATGGTTCAGAAATTAAAAAATTCTGACATCTAAATATATCTGGAGCTTATATCACTCTGGATAATTTTTCAGTTAGGTAGAGTTAACATAAGTCTGTATATTTGATTCTTAATAAACTTGGTTGAAGGTATACAAATGACCTATGTTTGACTTACTTTTTCTCACGATGATCTCTCAGTTTTTAATAAAATGCTCCAGGGCGCAGCTTGATACGACCGCAGAGGTCGAACCCTGAATAGTTGGGGCAAGTATGGACACAACATTCAAGCTTGATACAGCTCTGAATTTGGATTGTGATTAAATATTTGACACAGCATAGGTTTCTGACACAGAATGAATGTGGTCTAAGAACTTAAAATTTTAAATTGGACATTCACATATTATGGTCCAATATCCAAAATCTAAATACATGGTTAGATTCAGCATATCAAAGAACCCCAAGAGTTCAATTTTGATGAAATCAAACAAAGTTTAATTTTGGACCCTTTTGACCTCAATGTGGACAAAGTTGATAACGGGGCCCAAAATCAAAAATCTAAATACATGGTTAGATTCAGCATATCAAAGAACCCCATATATTCAATTTTTGTTGAAATCAAACAAAGTTTAATTTTGGACCCGATTTGGACCAACTTGAAAACTGGGCCCATAATCAAAAATCTAAATACATGTTTAGATTCAGCATATCAAAGAACCCTCAGAATTCAATTTTGTTAAAATCAAACTAAGTTTAATTTTGGACCCTTTGGACCTTAATGTAGACCAATTTGAAAACGGGACAAAAATTAAGAATCTAAATACACGGTTAGATTCGCCATATCAAAGAACCCCAATAATTCAATTTTGATGAAATCAAACAAAGTTTAATTTTGGACCCTTTTGACCTCAATGTGGAAAAAATTGATAACGGGCCCAAAAATCAAAAATCTAAATACATGATTAGATTCAGCATATCAAAGAACCCCATATATTCAATTTTTGTTGAAATCAAACAAAGTTTAATTTTGGACCCGATTTGGACCAACTTGAAAACTGGGCCCATAATCAAAATCTAAATACATGCTTAGATTCAGCATATCAAAGAACCCTAAGAATTCAATTTTGTTAAAATCAAACTAAGTTTAATTTTGGACCCTTTGGACCTTAATGTAGACCAATTTGAAAACGGGACCAAAATGGCATATCAAAGAACCCCAATAATTCAATTTTGATGAAATCAAACAAAGTTTAATTTTGGACCCTTTGGACCTCAATGTGGACCAATTTAAAAATAGGGCCCAAAATCCAAAAACTTAATACACGATTAGATTCAGCATATTAAAGAACCCCAAGAGTTCAAGAATAAAACCCCATTGAAATTGGTCAAGAAATAAGCAATTTATACAAGTATCTTCTTTTGCACAATACTGTGCAATTGAATATTTCTTGCAATTGCGCAATACTGTGCAATTGAATATTTCTTGCTATTATGCAATACTGTACAATTGACAATTTCTTGCTATTGCAATATTGTGCTATTGGATATTTCTTGCTATTGTGCAATACTGTGCAATTGAAGATTTCTTGCTATTGCGCAATACTGTGCAATTGAAAATTTCTTGCTATTGCACAATACTTATTATATAATAATTTACACATCCTGTTAGGTGTGTATCTCCTGCCATATCATTATTATTTGCTTTTAAATATAAATCAGAAATAACCAACTTAAATGGAAAATTTTAAAGAAAAAAAAAAAAAAAGAAAACCCCCAAAAAATTTTTGAACCCCTTATGATTCATCACCCCAAACTCAATCCCAGCCTTCCCTTTGAGGTATGGTACCTTGCAGTACAATTTCAGAGAGATCCATACACTTGAACACAAGTTATTGTCTGGAAACTAGAAAATGCTTATTTTGGCCCCTAATTCCTAAACGTTTCAGGCAATTACCCCAAACTCAATTCCAGCTTTCCTTTGTGATATGGAACCTTGTAGTACAATTTCAGAAAGATCCATACACTTACACACAAGTTATTGTCATGAAACTAGAAAATGCTTGTTTTTGCCCCTTTTTGGCCCCTAATTCCTAAAATTTTGAGGCAATTACCCCAAAATCAATCCCAGCATTCCTTTGTGATATGGAACCTTGTGGTACAATGTCAGAGATCCATACACTAACACACAAGTTATGTCTGGAAGTTACAAAATGCTTATTTTGACCCCTTTTGGCCCCTAATTCCTTAACTGTTGGTACCATAACCCCAAAATCAATCCCAACCTTCCTTTTGTGATATTGAACCTTATGGTAAAATTTCATAGAGATCCATTCACTTAAACTAAAGTTAGAGTGCGAAAACCAATGCGTCTTCGGACGACGACGACGACGACGACGCTAACGTTATACCAATATACGACCACAAAAATTTTTATGCGGTCGTATAAAACTTACTTGCCTCTCACAAATACTGCAGATTTTGTTTAAATTTTATGACAAGAATTCATGAAAGCTATTGAGTGTTGTTTCTGATTTTTTTATCTCGAGAGGCAGTATCCAACCAACAGCTGAAGCTACCTTACTTCCTGTAGTAGCTAGCACATTTTGACCCTGTTTTCAAAATGTAAGTTGTTTTTTATTTAAGAGATAACTGTATTGTATTTGAAGCTTTCCAAACGCCAATCAGTAGTTTTACTGTCGCAAATTTAGTTTACCTGGCGACGCATAGCGGAGACAGGTAAACAAGTATTTGCGACAGTAAAACTACCAATGGACGTCCGCAAAGCTTCAAATACAATACAGTTATCTCTATTCTAATGCAAAACTAGTACATAATTCAATTTCAATCATTATTTCAGTGTAAAATTCTCATTACAGAAAATTCTGCGAAAAGATGTTATCTTCTTTGGCCCCTAAACTAGGTGACGTCATAGGTATGCTTCCGGCGTCAAACGTAAACACCGGGCGTTTTCTGGCTTCTTGGCCGCTTCAGAATGTAATTAAATTTGATAAAAAGAAGATTTCTAGGTGAAACATGTGAGTTTTTTTGCTTATTATTGTAAAAATTGCATGTCAACACATTCCGCAATTCAAAATGTCGGCTTCCTTAGTTACAGACAAGGAGATAGAGAATTTTACGCTTACTGTCATCCAATCAGAACCACTGATACAAAATAACTGCATTAGAATTCCTTATTTAAGTTAGTCATCATCCAATAGACAATTGGTTCATTTTACCTGTCTGTGATGAAATTTATTTTAGGTTCTCAGACCAAAGTGCACAATTTGAAAGCACTGATTGGTTGATATTTACTTGGTCATCCAATAAAATAACATTTTATTTATACATCCTTTAAAAGATCACAAAATTTCCCAATTATCGCTATTTTGCGTATTTTTTTTTGGTGATAATTTTTCTTATCATGCTAATCACTTGAGATAGAAAAAACATCAGAAACTAAGGGCCCACATGCTGTTGTCAAAGTAAACATCAATGGCTTCATAGGCAAAATAGCGATATACAGATTATCAATTGTCTTTCAAACTCAAGGATGTTTCTCGGCCACATCTATTTTAACTATTTTAACAGGCCAATACTGAAGCAAATATTCAACGGATTAAGCTACAATAAATCCAACAATAGTTTCACAGTATATTTAGATTATAAATAGAATTCACATTCTGAGCTACAACAGTGCAACTTGGTTGTAAATAAATATAATAATCTGGTGAAGCTGGACACTATGATGATATGGCTTAACTTGGTGAATTTCAGATAACCAGAAGGCAAGCTAATCTTCACTGAGCTAAAATCATTTTTTATTTATCAACAATTTTAGACCAAAATGTCTAATTTGAAATTTTTGTCTTGTAATCAAAGTTAAGCCATAGAAAAACATTAAAGAAATATCAATTAAGAGAAAAAAAAAGATTAACTGAAAAAAGTTAGGAGTAAAAAGCAGTGTCACAACATTGTTTAATTGTAAAATAATAAAATACTTTCAAGACATAAAATTGTGAATTTTACAACCAATTACACTTAATAAAATATGCACATGTAAAGAAAGATATATTCCTCAAATAATTGTTTTCATTTTCGTTCACATAAAGGGTATAAAGTATACTTGAAACAAATAACATTTAGACATCAAAGACATCTTTTTTAAATCCATGAAAATAATCTTTGCTTTAATACCAACAAATTTTATTTATTTCATAAAAATCTTGGATCAATACCTATAACATCACTGAATAACATATTTCATATCTTTATTCCTTTATAATTTTATAAATGGAAATATTTTTGAGGAATGTATGTTGTTAGCTTTAAACCTACTATATCCCAGGCAAAGTAAAATCCCTGAACATAAAAGATAAAAGTATAATAATTTAACAATAGATACTTGAGAATTTTTACTCAGTTAAACCAATTTATAAAAGAAATAAACAAGAGGCTAACCAATAAACAAGAATTCTCAATATTTCAAATTTAAATCTACATAGACTACTTATTTTTGGCTTTATATTATCAACAAATCACATAATTTCAGCAAAAAATAATATTTCACTATTTGTGATGTAAAATATGTGGATTTTTTAGATAACATTTCTTTTGTAATTTTCTTTCTGATGACTTATGACAGATGGCAGCACAATATTTGTGAGTTCATAACTTCTGACATATACAATTACAATAAACACCAATTAGATCTTACCACTGTCAGTGTCAGAACCAATAATTGTCAAAAGGTTAATCAATATTTATGTTACAAGTTAACTCACGAGAAAATGGAGAAAATGAAGCTTTAGTTATTACACTTTTAAACCATTAACACCAACATATTTATGTTTTCTGTAATTCAAAATACATCTTTAATTTCATACAGGGATTGAATTCTTTACATGACACTTATTCCTCTTTTATTGGGATAAATTATATTTATACATATATTTTTGGTCCTGGCATATTTCAATTTTTGGATAAAACATAACTGAAATTATCATTTTAACAATTATTATGGAACATAATCATTTCAAAGATATTTTATGTGACAGCTTTAGCGATATAGAATACTTGGTAGCCCTCTTGTCAAAACTTATTTGTACTGAGCTTCCATCTGGCAATTCAAGTATGTTATTTGTCCTTTATCTCATTGTCATGTGAATGACCTTATAAAATATACCTTCACTTTTCATTTGTTTTAAGCTTGATTACCATAAGATTAAACTTTATGAAGCCATATTTCAAACAATGAAGCACAAAAACAACCTCCTATTTAGCATTACCAGATTCACATTGTGTGATTGGCTGATAACTGAAGACTTATCCAATTAATACAATGTATTTTCTTATAAAACAAAATTTAAAAAAAAAAACTATAAACAAACTGAAAGCAATCAGGACAATTCATCTACTTAATAACTATAAATAAATCATTGTAGTCAAAAAAGGCTATACTAACAAACAAAAAATTTCCCAGCCCATAGCAAGTTCCTCTTAGAAAGAATCCATTTTCATCACTATTTTATGTATCTCACTTTTATATAAAATCTAACTATAACACACATCATACTATTTAAAACCATTTCAAGCAAACACTAATCTTTTAACACTACACAAAACTAAGCAATAACATGTATACTTACTCTGTTAGAGAAGGCCAACTCCATGGACTCGGCTGACAATTTACACAGAGCATCTATCAGATGGTGGAGTGCTACATCATCTAAGTACCTACAAATTCAACATTTTTTTTTATTATACCTCAGTTATCATTTTCTATATAAAATAAGTACACAATATTTTGACTATTTTTCAAATTGCAAGCGCTGAACTATTTGACCGGTCAATAGTTTCCAACTATTGGACCTCGATGAAACTATTTGACCGCAAGCGTCATTACATTTCGCGGAATTTCAAATGCAGATTCGGGATTGGAGGATTTTGAAAATACTGCTGGAGTTAGGACGTTTTACCTAATGTATCTTGGATTGACATCAGGACATAGTCTTAGCGTTTTACCTAATGTATCTTGGATTGACATCAGGACATAGTCTTAGCGTTTTACCTAATGTATCTTGGATTGACATCAGGACATAGTCTTAGCGTTTTACCTAATGCATCTTGGATTGACAGCAGGACATAGTCTTAGCGCTTTACCTAATGCATCTTGGATTGACAGCAGGACATAGTCTTAGCGTTTACCTAATGCATCTTGGATTGACATCAGGACATAGTCTTAGCGTTTTACCTAATGTATCTTGGATTGACATCAGGACATTTGTCTTAGCGTTTTACCTAATGTATCTTGGATTGACATCAGGACATTTGTCTTAGCGTTTTACCTAATGCATCTTGGATTGACAGCAGGACATAGTCTTAGCGCTTTACCTAATGCATCTTGGATTGACAGCAGGACATAGTCTTAGCGTTTTACCTAATGCATCTTGGATTGACAGCAGGACATAGTCTTAGCGTTTTACCTAATGCATCTTGGATTGACAGCAGGACATAGTCTTAGCGTTTTACCTAATGCATCTTGGATTGACAGCAGGACATAGTCTTAGCGTTTTACCTAATGCATCTTGGATTGACAGCAGGACATAGTCTTAGCGTTTTACCTAATGCATCTTGGATTGACAGCAGGACATAGTCTTAGCGTTTTACCTAATGCATCTTGGATTGACAGCAGGACATAGTCTTAGCGTTTTACCTAATGCATCTTGGATTGACAGCAGGACATAGTCTTAGCGTTTTACCTAATGCATCTTGGATTGACAGCAGGACATAGTCTTAGCGCTTTACCTAATGCATCTTGGATTGACAGCAGGACATAGTCTTAGCGTTTTACCTAATGCATCTTGGATTGACAGCAGGACATAGTCTTAGCGCATCTTGGATTGACAGCAGGACATACCTAATGCATCTTGGATTGACAGCAGGACATAGTCTTAGCGTTTTACCTAATGCATCTTGGATTGACAGCAGGACATAGTCTTAGCGCTTTACCTAATGCATCTTGGATTGACAGCAGGACATAGTCTTAGCGTTTTACCTAATGCATCTTGGATTGACAGCAGGACATAGTCTTAGCGTTTTACCTAATGCATCTTGGATTGACAGCAGGACATAGTCTTAGCGTTTTACCTAATGCATCTTGGATTGACAGCAGGACATAGTCTTAGCGCATTTGGATTGACCTAATGCATCTTGGATTGACAGCAGGACATAGTCTTAGCGTTTTACCTAATGCATCTTGGATTGACAGCAGGACATAGTCTTAGCGTTTTACCTAATGCATCTTGGATTGACAGCAGGACATAGTCTTAGCGTTTTACCTAATGCATCTTGGATTGACAGCAGGACATAGTCTTAGCGTTTTACCTAATGCATCTTGGATTGACAGCAGGACATAGTCTTAGCGTTTTACCTAATGCATCTTGGATTGACAGCAGGACATAGTCTTAGCGTTTACCTAATGCATCTTGGATTGACAGCAGGACATAGTCTTAGCGTTTTACCTAATGCATCTTGGATTGACAGCAGGACATAGTCTTAGCGTTTTACCTAATGCATCTTGGATTGACAGCAGGACATAGTCTTAGCGTTTTACCTAATGCATCTTGGATTGACAGCAGGACATAGTCTTAGCGTTTTACCTAATGTATCTTGGATTGACAGCAGGACATAGTCTTAGCGTTTTACCTAATGCATCTTGGATTGACATCAGGACATAGTCTTAGCGTTTTACCTAATGCATCTTGGATTGACAGCAGGACATAGTCTTAGCGTTTTACCTAATGCATCTTGGATTGACATCAGGACATAGTCTTAGCGTTTTACCTAATGCATCTTGGATTGACAGCAGGACATAGTCTTAGCGTTTACCTAATGCATCTTGGATTGACATCAGGACATAGTCTTAGCGTTTTACCTAATGTATCTTGGATTGACATCAGGACATAGTCTTAGCGTTTTACCTAATGTATCTTGGATTGACATCAGGACATAGTCTTAGCGTTTTACCTAATGTATCTTGGATTGACAGCAGGACATAGTCTTAGCGTTTTACCTAATGTATCTTGGATTGACATCAGGACATAGTCTTAGCGTTTTACCTTTTGATAAAAGAAGATTTCTAGGTGAAACATGTGAGTTTTTGCTTATTATTGTAAAATTGCATGTCAACACATTCCGCAATTCAAAATGTCGGCTTCCTTAGTTACAGACAAGGAGATAGAGAATTTTACGCTTACTGTCATCCAATCAGAACCACTGATACAAAATAACTGCATTAGAATTCCTTATTTAAGTTAGTCATCATCCAATAGACAATTGGTTCATTTTACCTGTCTGTGATGAAATTTATTTTAGGTTCTCAGACCAAAGTGCACAATTTGAAAGCACTGATTGGTTGATATTTACTTGGTCATCCAATAAAATAACATTTTATTTATACATCCTTTAAAAAGATCACAAAATTTCCCAATTATCGCTATTTTGCGTATTTTTCGTTTGAATTTTTTTTGGTGATAATTTTTCTTATCATGCTAATCACTTGAGATAGAAAAAAAACATCAGAAACTAAGGGCCCACATGCTGTTGTCAAAGTAAACATCAATGGCTTCATAGGCAAAATAGCGATATACAGATTATCAATTGTCTTTCAAACTCAAGGATGTTTCTCGGCCACATCTATTTTAACTATTTTAACAGGCCAATACTGAAGCAAATATTCAACGGATTAAGCTACAATAAATCCAACAATAGTTTCACAGTATATTTAGATTATAAATAGAATTACATTCTGAGTTACAACAGTGCAACTTGGTTGTAAATAAATATAATAATCTGGTGAAGCTGGACACTATGATGATATGGCTTAACTTGGTGAACTTCAGATAACCAGAAGGCAAGCTAATCTTCACTGAGCTAAAATCATTTTTATTTATCAACAATTTTAGACCAAAATGTCTAATTTGAAATTTTGTCTTGTAATCAAAGTTAAGCCATAGAAAACATTAAAGAAATATCAATTAAGAGGAAAAAAGATTAACTGAAAAAGTTAGGAGTAAAAGCAGTGTCACAACATTGTTTAATTGTAAAATAATAAAATACTTTCAAGACATAAAATTGTGAATTTTACAACCAATTACACTTAATAAAATATGCACATGTAAAGAAAGATATATTCCTCAAATAATTGTTTTCATTTTCGTTCACATAAAGGGTATAAAGAAGACTTGAAACAAATAACATTTAGACATCAAAGACATCTTTTTAAATCCATGAAAATAATCTTTGCTTTAATACCAACAAATTTTATTTATTTCATAAAAATCTTGGATCAATACCTATAACATCACTGAATAACATATTTCATATCTTTATTCCTTTATAATTTTATAAATGGAAATATTTTTGAGGAATGTATATGTTATTAGCTTTAAACCTACTATATCCCAGGCAAAGTAAAATCCCTGAACATAAAAAGATAAAAAGTATAATAATTTAACAATAAATACTTGAGAATTTTTACTCAGTTAAACCAATTTATAAAAGAAATAAACAAGAGGCTAACCAATAAACAAGAATACTCAATATTTCAAATTTAAATCTACATAGACTACTTATTTTTGGCTTTATATTATCAACAAATCACATAATTTCAGCAAAAAATAATATTTCACTATTTGTGATGTAAAATATGTGGATTTTTTAGATAACATTTCTTTTGTAATTTTCTTTCTGATGACTTATGACAGATGGCAGCACAATATTTGTGAGTTCATAACTTCTGACATATACAATTACAATAAACACCAATTAGATCTTACCACTGTCAGTGTCAGAACCAATAATTGTCAAAGGTTAATCAATATTTATGTTACAAGTTAACTCACGAGAAAATGGAGAAAATGAAGCTTTAGTTATTACACTTTTAAACCATTAACACCAACATATTTATGTTTTCTGTAATTCAAAAATACATCTTTAATTTCATACAGGGATTGAATTCTTTACATGACACTTATTCCCTCTTTTTATTGGGATAAATTATATTTATACATATATTTTTTGGTCCTGGCATATTTCAATTTTTGGATAAAACATAACTGAAATTATCATTTTAACAATTTTAATGGAACATAATCATTTCAAAGATATTTTATGTGACAGCTTTAGCGATATAGAATACTTGGTAGCCCTCTTGTCAAAACTTATTTGTACTGAGCTTCCATCTGGCAATTCAAGTATGTTATTTGTCCTTTATCTCATTGTCATGTGAATGACCTTATAAAATATACCTTCACTTTTCATTTGTTTTAAGCTTGATTACCATAAGATTAAACTTTATGAAGCCATATTTCAAACAATGAAGCACAAAAACAACCTCCTATTTAGCATTACCAGATTCACATTGTGTGATTGGCTGATAACTGAAGACTTATCCAATTAATACAATGTATTTATTTAAAAAAACTATAAACAAACTGAATGCAATCAGGACAATTCATCTACTTAATAACTATAAATAAATCATTGTAGTCAAAAAGGCTATACTAACAAACAAAAAATTTCCCAGCCCATAGCAAGTTCCTCTTAGAAAGAATCCATTTTCATCACTATTTTATGTATGTCACTTTTATATAAAATCTAACTATAACACACATCATACTATTTAAAACCATTTCAAGCAAACACTAATCTTTTAACACTACACAAAACTAAGCAATAACATGTATACTTACTCTGTTAGAGAAGGCCAACTCCATGGACTCGGCTGACAATTTACACAGAGCATCTATCAGATGGTGGAGTGCTACATCATCTAAGTACCTACAAATTCAACATTTTTTAACTCGAATAATTCAGTCGTTATATTCCACTGCTCTACGATGGCTACATTAACGCCTGAAGGCCTTGTCAATAAAAATCGTCAAATAATCATTCGAATTAGCTCCTTCACAGAGAGCACCAATCAAAATCCTGGATTCGTGACGCGCTTTTTATTGTATAAAGAATTCAGGCCCTCACGAGTGGGAGAGTCGATCACGGGAGGGACTGAATTATTCGGTTACATTTTTTTTATTATACCTCAGTTATCATTTTCTATATAAAATAAGTACACAATATTTTGACTATTTTTCAAATTGCAAGCGCTGAACTATTTGACCGGTCAATAGTTTCCAACTATTGGACCTCGATGAAACTATTTGACCACAAGCTTCATTACATTTCATGGAATTTCAAATGCAGATTCGGGATTGGAGGATTTTGAAAATACTGCTGGAGTTAGGACGTTTTACCTAATGTATCTTGGATTGACATCAGGACATAGTCTTAGCGTTTTACCTAATGTATCTTGGATTGACATCAGGACATAGTCTTAGCGTTTTACCTAATGTATCTTGGATTGACATCAGGACATAGTCTTAGCGTTTTACCTAATGTATCTTGGATTGACATCAGGACATAGTCTTAGCGACCTAATGTATCTTGGATTGACATCAGGACATAGTCTTAGCGTTTACCTAATGTATCTTGGATTGACATCAGGACATAGTCTTCATAGTCTTAGCGTTTTACCTAATGTATCTTGGATTGACATCAGGACATAGTCTTAGCGTTTTACCTAATGTATCTTGGATTGACATCAGGACATAGTCTTAGCGTTTTACCTAATGTATCTTGGATTGACATCAGGACATAGTCTTAGCGTTTTACCTAATGTATCTTGGATTGACATCAGGACATAGTCTTAGCGTTTTACCTAATGTATCTTGGATTGACATCAGGACATAGTCTTAGCGTTTTACCTAATGCATCTTGGATTGACAGCAGGACATAGTCTTAGCGTAATGCATCTTGGATTGACAGCAGGACATAGTCTTAGCGCTTTTAATGCATCTTGGATTGACAGCAGGACATAGCATCTTGGATTGACAGCAGGACATAGTCTTAGCGTTTTACCTAATGCATCTTGGATTGACAGCAGGACATAGTCTTAGCGTTTTACCTAATGCATCTTGGATTGACAGCAGGACATAGTCTTAGCGTTTTACCTAATGCATCTTGGATTGACAGCAGGACATAGTCTTAGCGTTTTACCTAATGCATCTTGGATTGACAGCAGGACATAGTCTTAGCGTTTTACCTAATGCATCTTGGATTGACAGCAGGACATAGTCTTAGCGTTTTACCTAATGCATCTTGGATTGACAGCAGGACATAGTCTTAGCGTTTTACCTAATGCATCTTGGATTGACAGCAGGACATAGTCTTAGCGTTTTACCTAATGCATCTTGGATTGACAGCAGGACATAGTCTTAGCGTTTTACCTAATGCATCTTGGATTGACAGCAGGACATAGTCTTAGCGTTTTACCTAATGCATCTTGGATTGACAGCAGGACATAGTCTTAGCGTTTTACCTAATGCATCTTGGATTGACAGCAGGACATAGTCTTAGCGTTTTACCTAATGCATCTTGGATTGACAGCAGGACATAGTCTTAGCGTTTTACCTAATGCATCTTGGATTGACAGCAGGACATAGTCTTAGCGTAATGCATCTTGGATTGACAGCAGGACATAGTCTTAGCGTTTTACCTAATGCATCTTGGATTGACAGCAGGACATAGTCTTAGCGTTTTACCTAATGCATCTTGGATTGACAGCAGGACATAGTCTTAGCGTTTACCTAATGCATCTTGGATTGACAGCAGGACATAGTCTTAGCGTTTTACCTAATGCATCTTGGATTGACAGCAGGACATAGTCTTAGCGTTTAATGCATCTTGGATTGACAGCAGGACATAGTCTTAGCGCATCTTGGATTGACAGCAGGACATAGTCTTAGCGTTTTACCTAATGCATCTTGGATTGACAGCAGGACATAGTCTTAGCGTTTACCTAATGCATCTTGGATTGACATCAGGACATAGTCTTAGCGTTTTACCTAATGCATCTTGGATTGACAGCAGGGACATAGTCTTAGCGTTTTACCTAATGCATCTTGGATTGACATCAGGACATAGTCTTAGCGTTTTACCTAATGCATCTTGGATTGACAGCAGGACATAGTCTTAGCGTTTACCTAATGCATCTTGGATTGACATCAGGACATAGTCTTAGCGTTTTACCTAATGTATCTTGGATTGACATCAGGACATAGTCTTAGCGTTTTACCTAATGTATCTTGGATTGACATCAGGACATAGTCTTAGCGTTTTACCTAATGTATCTTGGATTGACAGCAGGACATAGTCTTAGCGTTTTACCTAATGTATCTTGGATTGACATCAGGACATAGTCTTAGCGTTTTACCTAATGTATCTTGGATTGACATCAGGACATAGTCTTAGCATTTCAGAATATTAATGATGAAGTAAAGGTTAAACACTATGGTTAGTTTTCTGCTATCTATATTACGATAGTTGATTTATCTCCGCCATTTATTGTCTGTTGTCTTTTTCGATATAATGAAACACTTACTGACTGGATATTCCTGGAATAGTAAGTTTATTGTGCCCTCGGATACAACTATTGCCCTCGGCTACGCCTCAGGGCAATAGTTGCACCTCGGGGACAATAAACCTACTATTCCACTCATACCCAGTCAATAAGTATACAATATAAGCTATAAATTTAGACATGCATGTTCTCTTTTCATATCCTCTTTTTCTGGAAATCTATATTCATGAAGAGTCCCAAACATCAACTTCATTTTCATGTAAACCATATTTTTTTTTAAAGTTTTACTCTAGTGTCAAGAACCAAGTCACATTTGTCAGATATGACAGATTCTGAAATGCAAAAGACCAAAATGCTATTAGGGGTTATTTCAGTCTAGAACTAAATCCATTATAGAAGTAAATAACGCCATATCAATTAATTTCATTGATAAAGAGGTTTTTATTTTCCATTTTGCACTAACATTTTTTTGAAATGCTTTCAGGATAATAACTCTGTATTGTATAATAATCAAAAGGGACCTCCAAGTTACTGTTTTAATGCTACAGAGAGACACCGGCTAATTGTGTGAAAAAAATTATAGAACCTTGGTCTTACTGTATCTCTTCTTTGATTTGATGAAATTTTCATAAAAAATATAATTAGTATTCCAGAAAAAAATACAAATGACACTGAATTTAGCAAATACATCTGAGGGTAATGCGTGTATAAATCCAATTTATATCTATCCTTAAATTTCATACAAAGCAATTCTTCTTCTCAAAAAGTAATATTCAAGTATTTTTTTTTAACTGTAAGTTTCACAACTAAAAGTCAAATTATTTGCAATTTTATACAATTTTTTCCAACACAAAATTTTATAATTTTTAAAAGTAGTCAGTCCAATGACAGATAGGCTTAAATCAATGCTCAGCAGCAGATTTTGAGTCCCCTCTACACAATTGTTTTCAATATCAGAATGCTGTCTCATCAAAGCCTACTAAAGTCCATTTTTTACCTGCTGCTGACAACACTATCTTATCATAATATAACATTTATAACTTACTGTGAGCTTTCAAAGAGTCTAGACAACATGGCCGACAGTACAGGAAGGTCAGCCATGACAGCAGTTGTTATAACGGCATTGCTACTTTCTGTAGTGTTCTGACTAGATTTCAGAGTTCCACCAGACGATGGTTTCAATCCTAATATCCATACTAAATGCTTAAAAAGAGAAAAATAATCACTGAAACTAATTCTCTTCTTATTAATAATGTTGATGAGTGCCTTTCTTAATACACAAAATATGTTCTGTAAGGTATTAGGTGCTCACCAAACTAAGAGAATAAGGAATATTAGTCTTCCTATATCTAACTATGTATTCTTACTGCTGGAGAGTGGGTACTATGGTTTAAAGCAATTTCTTATTTAAATTTCTCTTTAAATCTATCTCGAAAATGCATATGCTAATTAAGCAATTAACATTTACATGTATAGCTACAACCATTTCATAAAAAGTATTGCAAATCAAAATACAATTTATGCCATAATGTTGTGATTATGCACATGTGAGAAACACACTGAATTCATCATACATTAGTACATATGATTATTTGTAAAATCATTAAAATAATAATGACAGAGTTATACACAGCAACTGGCCATTGTCAAATACTATACAATTTCTAATTTTCACAAACGATTTATTTATGTGACTTTCACAAGTAGAAAAATAAAAGATTGCAAATATGTTGAACTTGGCATCTTCTCTGATATGAAAATATAAAAAAAAGTTAAGAATTCCATTTCTGAATCCATTTTTCCATGAGGGAATTGAAATCAGGACACATTAATTAAAGGTCTTGTGAAAAAGAATAAATAACAAGGCAAGCCAAGATGGAAGAGATGATGGCAACAATTACAAATCATGAAGAATTTAAATTTTGTGACATTTTAAAACTGTGGTTCCTCTCTTTATTATTTTTATTATGGTTTAGAAATTATTAATTAGCAGTGCAGTATGTAATGAAGTTCTATGAAGAGTTGTATAATTTATTGGTAAATAATGATATTGTCAATGCTCTTACAAAAATCAACAACAAAATGTTCATACTACTGATATAATATTTCTCATTTGCATTTTTTGACATACCTGTAGTGTGGTCAGTACTAAATGCCATGCTGTACCTAGTATGCCACCATGGCAGTGTGCCACTGATAGCAGTGATCTCATACATTGGATATTTTTAGCTGTTAACTGTTAAAAAAAAAAGTTTGAAGAAAAGTATCCATTATATCCATAACAATCTTACCTAAAAACTCAATATAAAAATAAGATGTGGTATGATTGCCAATGAGACAACTGTCTACCAGAAACCAGATGATGTAGAAGTTAACAACTATAAGTCACCGTATGGCCTTCAACAATAAGCAAATACTCACTGACAGCTCTGAAGAGCAACTACTACCCACCTTAAATGAATCCATACCACTGTCTCAGTACCATTAAAGTTAAACTATGTTCTTTGAAGACTGCAAAGTTGGATATAATTTAAAACAAAACACATCTGTATTTAATCAGTAATACATAAAAGGATAACAGGAATACTTTGACCAGCAACGCCCAACTCCTCTGAAGTACAAACAACAACAAACAACACATGGTCCCAATATCCTGACTAGGTACAGGCACACAATGGAGTTAAATCAGTTTTACTTGTGCACAAACCTCCCCTTTGTCTGTTAAGACCATATGTTGTAAAAGTATAATACAAGATTAGCTAGAATTGTTGGTGAATTCATAAAAGGTCTGCCCTGTATTTCTGATTATCTCCCCTTTAACATGGGGACTGGGATTAAATTCCTATATGCACATCCTCAGATAAACTGTAAATTCAGAAATTATTGTGAGGTTTTTATTGATGTGAATAATATGACTGGGTAAGTATCCCAATAATTAGAACTCTCATTCAGATATCTGTTATATACATTTGTATACAGATTTTCCTGAAATCTCACTAAATAATCTAGCAATTTTGCCCATTCCTAAAAATCGCAATGATAAATGCATGCAATTATTTCTGAATTTAAAGTATTCATTTTTGTTAAGCCATTTAGGAGTAATAGTGCTTATGAGAGACTATTACCACATATTGTAACATTGAAGTAAGTAAATTTGATTATCTCCACTTTCACACCCTGGTTCAGACATATTTCTTTTTATCTCCACTTTCACACTCTGGTTCAGACTTATATTCCTTTTTATCTCCACTTTCACACGCTGGTTTAGACTTATATTCCTTTTTATCTCCACTTTCACACACTGGTTCAGACTTATACTCCTTTTTATCTCCACTTTCACACGCTGGTTCAGACTTATACTCCTTTAGACACAATTGTACAAAGATTGATTAAAAAGTTTATCAGTAGTTACAGACAAGAGGAGGAAAATGTAAAAGGTTATAGTGATGTCAATAGCTCACATAGTCCTATGGGCCAGACAAACTAATACTATTTCTTTGAAATTAAATTTTATTTTACAGCAAGTAATTAAATTACTTAAAGTAGTAAGAAACCCTTTCACGGCGCGTGTATCAATGTATCCTGAAAGATACACGGTGCAGGGCGAATGTATCCTTCAGGATACAAAATATTACCCAATAAAAGCCGCGAGTTTACGCTATTTACCGTTCTTGACAGTTCAATTCAATGTTTCAATTAAAATCTACTATATCTGAAGATATTATTTCAGTTCTTTCAACAGCTTTAATAACATCGTGAAGGTAAATAAATCAAATCGGAAAATTTTATTTTCTAAAATTAGAACCGGAAACAATGTAACAAACAGTGGAAGTACAGCTGTTTTCTGTGTTTTGATGAAGCCCTTTATAACTCTTAGGTAGTTTAAGCTATATAATAGAAATAAATCGCTCATTTTATCTTAAAGAATTATGATAGCGATCTTTTTAAAGACTTTCCCCCCACAAATCGGCTCAAGACAGGTAAGTTTTTCGCTTTGCTAAAAAAAAATTCCCGATTTCAAGGGAACAGAAATTGGGTTGGAAATGTACGGAAAATGCACGAAATTGAAAGTCGTTTATAGGAAGTAAAATTTCGTCTGCTAATATTGTATTTTAAAATGTCGTCAGACTAATCTGATGTAGAATTCAAGGTTTCAGTGAAACTGATGTAAATAATGCTGAACAAGAGGTCTTAGCTGCTGAGGAAAGGTTAAGGATTATTCTGAATGAGCAGGGATAGGAGACGACAGTGAGGGGACTATAATGAGTCAGATAATGAGGATGAAGGGAACAGGAGATGAATGTTGATGAGAGAGGAGATGGTGCTGGTGGTGATGGATGGCACAATTAAACATTACTTCAGTTGTGAAGAACTGTATATAAGGAGCGAATATTGCTGGTCAGGGTTATCATGTTTATACTGATAATTTTTACGTCCCTAACCTATATTTAGAGTTGTGGGAAACAGCTGCATGTGGTACAGTTCGTACCAGTAGGGCTGGTCTGCCAAAAGATATTATGCAAAAAGCCTGTAAACATATCAGTTCGTGGAGACTTACAATTCAGACAAAAAGGTGCTTTATTAGCTGTGTCATGGAAGGACAAAACAAATGTATCAGTCTTGTCAACTATACATAATGAAAGTATTGGTCAAGTTACACGTGCAGTAAATGTTGAAGGTCAGTTCGCAAGACAGGAGTTAACTGCCCCTCTGCTATTGTTGACTACACTTCAAATATGGGTGGTTTGACAAAGCTGACCAATACATCCAGTATTATTGCTATCATCAGAAAACCTTGAAATGGCCCAAAAAGTATTTTTCAGTTTACTTGAGATGGTTAAATTCAATGCCTACAGATCATCACATTAAGTCTAAATCATTCATCCAACTTAACATTTCTTCATTTTTCTTGTTTGCTGGTAAAGGGCATGACTGGTCCTTGGTGTGCTCCAACAGGCAGTGATGCAGTAGGTAGTGGAGACTGAAAAAAAAACTAACTACAAATGTACCGTACTTGTATCTATATAATGGTTGATCCTGGTGAGCCAACAGCAACAACCTGACTCATTTTCACGTATTCAAGTACATCTGCATATCTCTCGAACTTTCAAGCATAGCCTCTGATCCTTGAGTCTGTAAGTCTTGACTAGCAAATCTTTGGTGACCTAAAAACAAAATTTTTGAAACAATCAAATTTGTTTGTAGATACCTGACTGTTCTTTTTATCACCGCAGACTTTTGCTTTAATAGAAAAAACTTCATTCTGAAAATTCATTGTGATACAGGAAAGTTCATATCAATATTGATAATAATTTTACTACGATTTCATTCAGTGAGCACCAGCAACTCTGAGTAAACTGTTGTACACTCTGAGAGTTGAGTCAGAGCAAATCAATATTTCATAGAGGACAAATACTATACTCAGAGAACAGTCTGTGTATAAAGGTAAAGAAGCTTTACAAAGGACAGTGAACTGTCAGTGTATAATGAGGAGGTAGTGAGGCTTTTCATAAGACAGTGTACCACCTTTCTGAGCAGACTGAGCTATACTCTGTGAGTTCAGTACCTTCAGTGTATAATGAGGAGGTAATAACACTTTACATAAGACAGTATACCCACCTTTCTCAGAAGACTGAGCTTATTTCTGTGAGTTCAGTACTGTCAGTGTATAATAAGGAGGTTGTGAGGCTTTACATAAGGACAGTGTACCAACCTCTCTGAGAAGACTGAGCTACTGTGGATTCATTATTATCCGTTGGATACCAATTTTCGTGGGTTTCATGGGTACAGGTGAACCACTAATTCAAATGTTCAACAAATTACAAATTTTCTATGGGCTTTGTATGCAGAGATAGGCAAAACCACAAAATCAAATATTCACAAAAATGCAAGTTTTCCTCAATCCACGAAAATTGGTACCCATGAAAATAAATGAATCCACAGTATACTCTGTGAGTTAAGTACCGTCAGTGTATAATGAGGTGGTTTTGAGGCTTTACATAAGACAGAGTACCCACCTTTCTGAGCAGACTGAGCTATACCCTGGGAGCTTTGTACACTCAATGTATAATGACGAGGTAGTTAGGCTTTAAATAAGACAGTGTACCAACCTTTCAGAGCAGACTGAGCTACACCCTTAGAGCTTAATACACTCAATGTATAATGAGGAGGTAGTGAGGCTTTACATAAGGCAGTGTACCAACCTTTCTGAGCAGACTGAGCTATACTCTGGGAGCTTTGTACACTCAATGTATAATGACGAGGTAGTTAGGCTTTAAATAAGACAGTGTACCAACCTTTCAGAGCAGACTGAGCTATACCCTTAGAGCTTAATACACTCAATGTATAATGAGGAGGTAGTGAGGCTTTACATAAGGCAGTGTACCAACCTTTCTGAGCAGACTGAGCTATACTCTGGGAGCTTTGTACACTCAATGTATAATGACGAGGTAGTTAGGCTTTACATAAGACAGTGTACCAACCTTTCAGAGCAGACTGAGCTATACCCTTAGGGAGGTAGTGAGGCTTTACATAAGACTACACTCAACGTATAATGAGGTAGTGAGGCTTTTCATAAGACATTGTATTTACCTTTCTGAGAAGACTTAGCTATACTCTGTGAGTTCAGTACCGTCAGTGTAAAATGAGGAGGTAGTGAGGCTTTACATAAGACATAGTACCAACCTTTCTGAGCAGACTGAGCTATACTTTGTGATTTCAGTACTGTCAATGTTATATTGAAGAGGTAGTGACAATTTACATAAGACAGTGTACCAACCTTTCTGAGCAGACTGAGCTATACTCTGTGAGTTCAGTACCGTCAGTGTATAATGAGGAGGTAGTTAGGCTTTACATAAGACAGTGTATCAACCTTTCTGAGACTGAGCTATACTCTGTGAGTTCAGTACTGTCAGTGTATAATGAGGAGGTAATAAGACAATATTAGACAGTCTACCAACCTTTCTGGGCAGACTGTGCTATACTCTGTGAGTTCAGTACTGTCAGTGTATAATGCGAAGGTAGTGACACTTTACATAAGACAGTGTACCAACCTTTTGGAGCAGACTGAGCTATACTCTGTAAGTTCAGTACCGTCAGTGTATAATGAGGAGGTAGTGAGCCCATAACATAAGACAGTGAACCAACCTTTCGGAGCAGACTGAGCTATACCCAGGGAGCACAGTACACTCAATGTATAATGAGGAGGTAGTGAGGCTTTACATAAGACCGTGTAACAACCTTTCAGAGCAGACTGAGCTATACCCTTAGAGCTTAGTACACTCAATGTATAATGATGAGGTAGTGAGGCTTTACATAAGACAGTGTATTTACCTTTCTGAGAAGACTGAGCTTTACTCTATGAGTTCAGTACATTCAGTATATAATGACGAGGTAGTGAGGCTATTCATAAGACAGTGTACCAACCTTTCTGAGAAGACTGAGCTATACTCTATGAGTTCAGTACTGTCAGTGAATCATGAGGAGGTAGTGAGACTATAATATAAGTCAATGAACCCACCTTTCTGAGCAGACTGAGCTATACTCTGTGAGTTCAGTACTGTCAGTGTATAATGAGGAGGTAGTGAGGCTTTACATAAGGCAGTGATGAAAGCATCTCTAGGTGTTGTCATTTCAAGCTGTCCACATAAATTAGCATATGTCTTCATGGCCTTTAGTACAGCTTCTGTTGCACTTTCATCAGTACTGAAATCAATAAATATATTTTCTACATTATACCATTGTTCATTCCTAGAAGTCTAAAGTTTTCTTAAAGCTTTGATTTTTATTTCATCGTCATCAATATTAATTAAAAACTTCTACACATTAAATCAAAACTGAAGATTTAATTCCTAAGGATTTTTCCTTCTGAAATTCATAACAACAACAATTTCACTAGTGACATTATTTTTTTATATATGATATATGTTTTTTAGACCATAATTGTGGGGAAAAAAGAATAATTTCAAAAGTGTATTTGAAATTTAAGTTTGAAACAAAATATTGAGAAAAATAGGGGTTGCTGGTCAAAACTTATAATGCAGTGCCCAGGAAAAAGTAATAGGGGTTACTAATTAGTGTGGAAAAGTTGAAAAAGTAAGAAGCAAACATGCTTAAATACTTTACTCATCAATAATAAATCAATCAATATATATATATACAAAATGCAGCCCTTTCTATATAAAACTTTATAATTTTTCTTGATCAACTACATGTGAATTCTAATTTTTCTTAATCAACTACATGTGAATTCACCAATAAATATTTCAAAGATATATAACCTACCATTGTTTGCCTTCTCACACTTTGATCTAACTTTGAATCAATATTAGTAAATCAAAACAGTTTAACTAAACATTGCTTGATTTTCAAATTACAAAAGATGAGAACTTTGCTTTAAAACTTTACCTCATTTCATCAAGATTTCAAAATTATTTAGGTCCCTCAAACATTAAATATGTTTTTGTCTATTTATATATGGGATAAAACTTCAAACTTCAAAAGACACTCAAATTTTCAAACAAGATGAGTCTGTTGCTTATAGTTCCTAAGATATGGATCAAAACATGTGTGCAGATGCAAACTTGCACCTGCACATTGGTGCTTACTGTATTCTTATAGAAGTGTGGTTGAAAAAATAACTTTATAAATATTCTATAAAACACCTTTGAAACAGAATAAAAAAATGACTTTATAAATATTCTACACAACACCTTTGAAACAGAATAAAAAAAAAAAATGTTTCACAATTCTCTGTGAATTAGAATATAGATGATTTACATATATTTCTGTGCATGTTTTTCATCATCTCTAAAGGAAATTTATTTCTTATTTTTTTGATACTGAAACAATGCCTATCAAATTAAACGTATAATATAATAAACTGCTTCGCCGAGCACAGCTGGATACGACCTCACAGGTCCAACCCTGAACAGTTGGGGCAATAATGGACACAATATTCAAGCTTGATACAGGTCTGAATTTGGATTGTAATTAAATATTTGACACATTATAGGTTTCTGACACAGAATAAATGTAGTCAAAGAACTTGAAATTGGTTATATGATTTGAATTTATATTCATTTGAAGATTTTTTGCTGTTGTGCAATACACTGTGCTGTTGCGCAATACTTAGTAAATCTGTTTTCAGACTTTATACAAAGAATTAGCAAAATAAATTGTGACCCCCAATTTTTCTTTGGAAAATTGACAATTTCTTAAATCTTGAGGGAAAAAAAATTAACCTGCCCCCCAAAAAAAAATTTTTTTCACACCTCCCCCTAAAAAAAAAATTTTTTTAAACCTTCCCCAAAAAAAAAAATTTTTTTTTACACCCCACCTTCCAAAAAAATTATATTTGAAGAAATTTTCTTTTTGCAAAATGTGGTACAATTTAAGAGACATCCATACACTTAAACACAAGTTATTGTCTGAAAACTAGAAAAATGCTTGTTTTAGACCCTATTTGGCCCCTAATTCCAGAATGGTTTGGGCAATTACCCCCAAAATGAATCCCAACCTTTTACTTGTGGTATTGAACCTTGTGGTACAATTTGAGAGCAATCAAAATACTTATACACAAGTTATTGTCCTGAAACTAGAAAAACAGCCTGATTTATGTACAAAACATGGAACATAAAACAAATATGATATACAGCAGTAAAACAACAACCACAGACTCCTGACGGGGACAGGCACATACAGACTACGGCGGGTTAAACATGTCTGTGGGCACCCAACCCTCCCCACCCCAGGACCCTTATTTTAATGGGTCTGCAACTCCATGCTACTTTGGTATTTTCTATACAAGGACAAGTTTGATAAAATAATCAAGCTTTTGTATGAGGATCTTTTGACACTAACTTGGAATCCATGCCTATTAGTGCATCAGTTATAGATTTTTTTATTGTCCCCTTGGTATCTTAATTCTGCCTCTTTTTTATGATAATGGAGACTAAGTTAAAGTAAGCATATTTATAAACAAATAAATTTAGTGTATTTTTCGAAAATTTCTATTGGCCATACTGATTGAACAACAGGGTTCTATTATCACAATTTTGATAGAGAACCATTTAAAAAGATAATCCTCACTCTTTTGTTGTTATGTTCTATATGACAATAGACAAAATGACCGTTAAAGTGCTTATAATCACTGAAGGGTAAATATAAAAATAAGAAGATGTGGTATGATTGCCAATGCGAAAACTCTTCACCAGAGACCAAATGATGTAGAATTTAGCCACTATAGGACATCTTACGGCCTTCATCAAAAAAAAAACCCATACAATATATTGATCTTGATATGTATTTAGATAAAAAAAAAAGCTATAAAAGGTCTAGTACAACAGAATAACACAAGAACAATGTGTAAATAACAATAAACAAAACAAAAATATGATAAACAGCAACAAACTTGCACCTATTTACCATCGGGAACTAAAAATTAAACGTTGCATTGTATTAAGCATTGGAAGGCAATATTTTGAATTGGAGCCACAATGGTATAGTTGGTTCAACTATAGTCATGGACAAAGGAAGATAACTTCAAATTTAAACATTACTTTCACAGTGACATCATTATGATCATTGTTATTTAGAAAAGATAGAATTCATGAACCATGCACAATTTATGTAATTTCCTTGACAAGTACTGTTATAAAATACACATAATTTTGTTACTTGAATATCTGAGTATATATGTTGTGAATAAATTTCTTGATATGTACTTAGATAGGATGAAAAAAATGTTCACCCTTATGCACTATATTTTTGTACTCTCTAAAGTAGTGATAAGGTCTGAAAAATAGAACTATCAAGCCAATCACATATGGGTTTTGATTGCATAAATGCAATCTTTACCTACAAATTTCAGTATCAGACCCCCATATTCCAATTTTAAAAGTTAGTTGGATGAGTGACATTTTAATTTTTTTTGCAACATAACACTTCAATCATGATTCAAACCAGTGTTTGCTTTTAATCTGATTTCAGAGGAGAAGATTTTTTAAAGGTTTATAACCAAGAAGGACAACAGTTGATGGCTATAGCTCAATATGCCCCTTTTGAACTATGTAAGCAAAAAAATTAATAAAAAGTATGAATTTATTTATCAAATAATATCGGATTATTGCATGCATTTTTCAGTAATCTTATTTTTATTGATTACAAAAGGTTTTCTAGTTTCTGATTTCTGATAAGGTTCAGGATAAAGAAAATAATATATCTAACATATTCTATAATATGGGATAAACAATAGAGTTTCCTATATACTGTAAACCCTCAAATCTCACCAAAAGACAAGGTCTAAACTTCTACAGAAATAAAAACCACTTTAAATCATAAAATCTTACATTTCCATTACAAAGCTGTTTTAAAATAGACAATTTAAATGAAACAACAGTCATATAGAAGCTTTTACACTTAAACTATGTTATTTGGGTTGTCAGCTGACTATACAATCTGTGGTATATGATAAATAATTGTGAAGCCTTGTCAGTGGTGTAAATAATGTGTTTCACTTGAATTTTATCTAATATTAAATGTGAAGGAGTACATATTCACTTCACACACAGTGTTCATCCAAATTCTTATCTTTTGAGTAATTAAAACAGTATTGCCATTATAAACAGAATATCTTACTTTGGATATAAACTTTATCTATCCATGACATAAAACAGGATAGATATATTCGTTGACAGCTGTATTTCTACCTGTTCCTAATCCTTGAATAAATTAATTTTAAGGTGCAAGACTATCATTTATACATAAACATATAATTTCAAATTTCTGGATCATTAGTTTATATCTTATTTTTATACAATTACCTTGCATCCAATAGTAAGGAAAAGGCAGCTAACATCCCACACCAAGAGGAATTAATCAATTCTTCTTGTAGCTTTCTCTCTTCGTCTAAAATAATTATTGCAATATTAAATCAATTTAAATTCTGAGCTTTTTTTTTTAACAAGCTAAATAAAATAGAAGGTCTTATCAATCACAAAGACATAATAAATTGAACCATTAGGCTATGATCCTGGCACCCACAACCTTACACATAAAAACAAAATACTTAAAAACTTATAAATATTAGTTGAATATTTTGAACAAAACTGAAAAATATTGCATATCTTCTGTAGAAAATATATATATAAAAAGTAGCAATTATTTATAATTATTCAGCAAAAATATTATTCATAATGCTTAAGTTTTATCTGGTTTGCTGGTAAAACAAAGAAAAGCTATTGTTTCTATCATGAATAAATTGCTTTGCCGATTGCAGCTGGATACGACTGCAGAGGTCCAACCCTGAACAGTTGGGGCAAAAATGGACACAAATTCAGCCCCTCCCCTTTTTTTTCAAAAAATAATATTTGAAGAAATTTTCTTCTTAATTTCTGAAATCTTGAGGAGAAAAAATTGTCCCCCCACAATTTCATTTTAACCCCCACCCCCCACCCCCCCCTCCCCCCCCCCCTTTTCCAAAAAAAAAATTGTTTCCATCAAGATATAGTCATAATCTCAGTTCAAATTTCCAATGAAGTTTGCAACCATAATTACCCATTTAAATACATCATAAAAGTCTTAAAATAGAAAATGACATACATATTCATGGCTAACATTAATATATCTTAATCAGCACTTTTAATAGTAACTTCTTCCTGAATATGCATGAAATATTTGCCACTGGACATTAAGCAACCAACAATCAATCTAAAAATATATTAATATATTAATACAGCTAATCACCTCATTCCTTTATACATTATTTAAAAGCAGTGTAAGGGAGGTAATTCAAACGTTACGTTTGAATTACCTCCCTTACACTGCTTTTTAATTATGTATTGTACTTATCTAATTGTCCATTAACCAGGAAACCCTTGTTTTTCCTCCTTTTTTGCCCCTAATTCCTAAACGGTTTGAGACATATCCCCCAAAGCCAATCCTAACCATCCCTTTGTGGTATGGAAACTTGTGGTATAATTTCAAAGAGATCCATATACTGTTTCACAAGTTATTGTCTGGAAACTAGAAAAATGCTTATTTGGGCCCCTTTTTGGCCCATAATTCCTCAACTGTTGGGACCATAACCCCCAAAATCAATCCCAACCTTCCTTTTGTGGCTATAAACCTTGTGTTTAAATTTCATGAAAAACACACAAATACAATCTGATAAGTTGGTTATCAGATTTTTCTCATAGTAATATCGTAAAATATAATCTGGTCAACATAATATGAGGACTTTCTGAACTCATTTTGCTGTATGCTATCATCAAAAAGTTGCATATTCTTGAAGGAAAAATTTCCTTTAGGCACAAGATTAATTACATTATGCACTCATTTATTTTTTATAACCAAAACTATTGATATGTTAACCAATTTTCATGCAAAATTGATAAATTAACTAGTATGGAAAACAAAATGGTCAGGTAGAAATCCAGTAAATTTAAAGTATATCCAACTTAAGCAAGCTAAGCATGCCAATTAAAGGACAGCTAGTTCCAATTAATATAATTTATGTTGCAATCATCTGATTTTATTTGCTCTGTACATTTTACACACACACATATTTTTCTGTTCCCTGCATCAACATTTATTAATAGGCTAAGTGTTCCCCTCACCAACATTTATTAATAAACTTAGTGTTCCCTGCATCAACACCTGTTTATAAGTTTGATACTTGGACCATGCTGGTGGTTTAGTCGATTCATGTTCACTCGTTTGATTTGACATTAAATTAAACACATTAAAAGCGAATCAACAAAATATTTAAATTTTAAATATAAGTAACAAACCAGTGATTTGTTTCTTGGCTTTAGGTTTGTTCTTTTCTGGTGTTACATCTTTAGTTTCTCCCTCTATAATGAACTGTACACTTCTGTTAAGTTCTAACAGACTGTAGAAGGCTAGTGACATACCATATCCATCCTGTACAGCTGGTGGGTCAACTCTGTCTAACAACTCTAATCTAAAACAATAAACAACTTCATATAACTAAATATATCCTGTACAGCTGGTGGGTCAATTCTGTCTAACAACTCTAATCTAAAATAATATACATCTTCATATAACTAAATATATCCTGTAAAGCTAGTGGGTCAACTCTGTCTAACAACTCTAATCTAAAACAATATACAACTTCATATAACTAAATATATCTTGTACAGCTAGTGGGTCAACTCTGTCTAACAACTTTAATCTAAAATAATATACAACTTCATATAACTAAATATATCCTTTACAGCTGATGGATCAACTCTGTCTAACAACTCTAATCTAAAACAATATACAACTTCATATAACTAAATATATCCTGTACAGCTGGTGGGTCAACTCTGTCTAACAACTCTAATCTAAAACAATATACAACTTCATATAACTAAATATATCCTGTACAGCTGGTGGGTCAACTCTGTCTAACAACTCTAATCTAAAACAATATACAACTTCATATAACTAAAAATATCCTTTACAGCTGATGGGTCAACTCTGTGTAACAACTCTAATCTAAAACAATAAACAACTTCATATAACTAAATATATCCTGTAAAGCTGGTGGGTCAACTCTGTCTAACAACTCTAATCTAAAATAATATCAACTTCATATAACTAAATATTTCTTGTACAGCTGATGGGTCAACTCTGTCTAACAACTCTAATCTAAAACAATATAGAACTTCATATAACTAAATATATCCTGTAAAGCTAGTGGGTCAACTCTATCTAACAACTCTAATCTAAAACAATATACAACTTTATATAACTAAAATATCCCTTACAGCTGATGGGTCAACTCAGTCTAACAACTCTAATCTAAAACAATAAACAACTTCATATGACTAAATATATCCTGTAAAGCTGGATGGGTCAACTCTGTCTAACAACTCTAATCTAAAATAATATCAACTTCATATAACTAAATATATCCTGTACAGCTAGTGGGTCAACTCTGTCTAACAACTCTAATCTAAAATAATATCAACTTCATATAACTAAATATATCCTGTACAGCTGGTGGGTCAACTCTGTCTAACAACTCTAATCTAAAATAATATCAACTTCATATAACTAAATATATCCTGTACAGCTGGTGGGTCAACTCTGTCTAACAACTCTAATCTAAAATAATATCAACTTCATATAACTAAATATATCCTGTACAGCTGGTGGGTCAACTCTGTCTAACAACTCTAATCTAAAATAATATCAACTTCATATAACTAAAAATATCCTGTACAGCTGATGGATCAACTCTGTCTAACAACTCTAATCTAAAACAATATACAACTTCATATAACTAAATATATCCTGTACAGCTGGTGGGTCAACTCTGTCTAACAACTCTAATCTAAAACAATATACAACTTCATATAACTAAATATATCCTGTAAAGCTGATGGATCAACTCTGTCTAACAACTCTTATCTAAAACAATATGAACATTCATATAACTAAAAATATCCTTTACAGCTGATGGGTCAACTCTGTCTAACAACTCTAATCTAAAACAATAAACAACTTCATATAACTAAATATATCCTGTAAAGCTGGTGGGTCAACTCTGTCTAACAACTCTAATCTAAAATAATATACAACTTCATATAACTAAAAATATCCTGTACAGCTGATGGGTCAACTCTGTCTAACAACTCTAATCTAAAACAATATACAACTTCATATAACTAAATATATATGTGAAAAAAAATATAACTCTACTACTTAACTCGAATATCTGTTATTGACTTGGGATAAAACTTTCCTACATAAAGGTTATAGTGCATGTATTAAGTGCATCACTATTAGGTATACTACTGTTCAAATAATTACCGGTAAATATCCTTTACCAGTCTCATGTTAAGCTGAATTTTGCATCAAACTTTGCACTGTCTAAAGGGAAAGACAACATACTATTCGTGGCTGATGGGTGGTGCTTTCCAACCTTGATTCAATCAGATATACCAATTTCTCAGGACAAACCTTGAATTCTAGGATTGTCAAGACTACCAAAAACAAGGCTGTTCATTACTGTTCATGAAATTCCATATATCAAAATCCAATTTATCGCTGAAGTAGCCATTATACTCCTGATTCTAGCTTCATATGGCTGATTAGTAATCATTGAATAACTGTTTTATTTAAGAATTATTATTATTGAATCTGAAATATATGGTAACTCCCTGGTATAAGCAAAACATTATTAAACTTTCCTTTTAAATTTTTCAATGAAGAAGGCACTATTAAACATCTTGTTTCAATGCTGAAACTTGATCAGCTTTAGGTGTAAAAATTATGTAGTAATATCAAAATAAAACTTACAACATAGATTTAGTTTGACCCTGAGGCACAGTTACTGCTAGAGGGATCCACATTCCTCTGTACATAAAAGCTGCTTGTGGAGTAACACCTCCTCCTACAGGCATTCCTCCTACCAAGGCTGGTGGTGTTCCTTGTATATCTGGAGCTTTGTTTCCTAAAAATTAAGAATCCTAGAATTAAAAGCATTTTTTCACAAGAAACTTTATCTCATTGGTATAACTTAATCTAGTTTGCCAATCATGTATATTTTTCAAAATTATAATAAATTAACAATTCTTTAAAAATATTTACCAAATAAATGGGGAATGTATGCTTTGCATATAATGTTATAAAGGGACATAACTCAAGAACGGTAAAAGTGATACTACCCAAATTTGTACTTGATCTGAGTTTTGTGGTAATAAGCATTGTGTATAAGTTTCATAACATTTGGTTGAGGCAAACTTAAGTTCGAGAACGGAAACAAATTAAATAAATGGGGAATGTGTCCATGGGACACAGATGATGCCCCCACTTGCATATCATATAAAGTTATAAAGGGACATAACTGAAGAACGGTAAAAGTGACACTACCCAAATTTCTACTTGTTCTGAGTTTTGTAGTAATGAATATTGTGTATAAGTTTCATAACATTTGGTTGAGGCAAACTAAAGTTAGAGAACGGAAACGAAAATTTCAGCAATTTTTCCATTTTTTAAGGGCATAACTCTAGAACGGTTAAAGTGATGCCACCAAAATTCAAGTTTGATCTGTGTTTTTTGGTAATAAGCATTGTGTATAAGTTTCATAACATTTGGTTGAAGCAAACTAAAGTAAGAGAACGGAAACCAACTTTGGGACGTACAGACGTATGGACGTACGCACGGACGTATGAACGTACATACGGACAGATTGACATACAGATGGACAAGGGTAAACTTTATGCCCCATCCGCTACGGCGGGGGCATAAAAATTCAGCAATTTATCCATTTGTAAAGGGGCATAACTCTAGAGAGGTAAAAGTGACGCCACCAAAATTCAAATTCGATCTGTGTTTTGCGGTAATAAGCATTGTGTATAAGATTCATAACCTTTAGTTGAGGCAAACTAAATTTTGAGAATGGAAACCAATTTTGGTGATGTACGGACATATCGACAGACGGACGTAAAGACGGACAAGGGTAAACTTAATGCCCCCTCCACTATGGCGGGGGCATAAAAAAGGTGAATAATGATTACCTGAATGTGGTTCTCTTTAATTTACTAAATACAGATTTTTGTGTTTGCTGTAATTTGATAATGACAGACATTTTTATGTTGCTGATTTGTTGCTGATTGTTTTCACAACATTCTGAAATGTTGTCTTATCACATGAAGACAAATTAAAATCAAAATTATTATGATAAACTATTTCATATTACGACCATATATTATATGGAAACTACCAGGGGCCAATATTGGTTTTTGCTTTAGAAATTTATTGCTCTTATTACTCAAATTTAATTTTTCAATATGAAATTTTTCTTACCACTCTTATCTTACATAATAGTATTAATCCTACCTCTGATTTATGCTTTCACAATGATATTTTTCTTACAACTGGTTCAATTTTCAAATACCACTCTTCTTTAGTTTTTCAATGATATTGATAATGAAATTGTTCTTACCATTTAACTTTTTGCAATGCTATTGTTCTTGTCTCTTGCAAATTTTACTTTCCACAACATGTTGTACTTACCACTCTGAGAACCCTGACCAGTAGATGTTGTCATAAACTGTGACTGTATATATGATCCTAAACCATTTACCATGTCACGAAATATTTTTGTGGAATGCTGTTTCATATCATAACTCTGACAAAAACATCTTGAAAATGAAACCAAAACAAAATTTAAAAATGGTGACAACTACATCTAAAAATGTAAGCAAGGCTACATTTACAACAAACAACTGTTATAAATAAAATGCTCCGAGGGCGCAGCTTGATACGACCGCAGAGGTCGAACCCTGAACAATTTGGGCAAGTATGGACACAACATTCAAGCTTGATACAGCTCTGAATTTGGATTGTGATTAAATATTTGACACAGCATAGGTTTCTGACACAGAATGAATGTGGTCTGAGAACTTAAAATTTTAAATTGGACATTCACCTATCATGGTCCAATATCCAAAATCTAAATACATGGTTAGATTCAGCATATCAAAGAACCCTAAGAGTTCAATTTTGATGAAATCAAACAAAGTTTAATTTTGGACCCTTTTGACCTCAATGTGGACAAAGTTGATAACGGGTCCAAAAATCTAAAATCTAAATACGTGGTTAGATTCAGCATATCAAAGAACCCCATATATTCAATTTTGTTGAAATCAAACAAAGTTTAATTTTGGACCCCGATTTGGACCAACTTGAAAACTGGGCCCATAATCAAAAATCTAAATACATGTTTAGATTCAGCATATCAAAGAACCCTAAGAATTCAATTTTGTTCAAATCAAACTAAGTTTTAATTTTGGACCCTTTGGACCTTAATGTAGACCAATTTGAAAACGGGACCAAAAATTAAGAATCTAAATACATGGTTAGATTCAGCATATCAAAGAACCCCATATATTCAATTTTGTTGAAATCAAACAAAGTTTAATTTTGGACCCGATTTGGACCAACTTGAAAACTGGGCCCAAAATCAAAAATCTAAATACATGTTTAGATTCAGCATATCAAAGAACCCTAAGAATTCAATTTTGTTCAAATCAAACTAAAGTTTTAATTTTGGACCCTTTGGACCTTAATGTAGACCAATTTGAAAACGGGACCAAAAATTAAGAATCTAAATACATGGTTAGATTCAGCATATTAAAGAACCCCATATATTCAATTTTGTTGAAATCAAACAAAGTTTAATTTTGGACCCGATTTGGACCAACTTGAAAACTGGGCCCATAATCAAAATCTAAATACATGTTTAGATTCAGCATATCAAAGAACCCTAAGAATTCAATTTTGTTAAAATCAAACTAAGTTTAATTTTGGACCCTTTGGACCTTAATGTACACCAATTTGAAAATGGGACCAAAATTAAGAATCTAAATACACGGTTAGATTCGGCATATCAAAGAACCCCAATAATTCAATTTTGATGAAATCAAACAAAGTTTAATTTTGGACCCTTTGGACCTCAATGTGGACCAATTTGAAAACGGGCCCAAAATCCAAAAACTTAATACATGGTTAGAATCAGCATATTAAAGAACCCCAAGAATTCAAAAATAAAACCCCATTGAAATTGGTCAAGAAATAAGCAATTTATACAAAGTATCTTCTTTTGCACAATACTGTGCAATTGAATATTTCTTGCAATTGCGCAATACTGTGCAATTGAATATTTATTGCTATTAGCAATACTGTACAATTGACAATTTCTTGCTATTGTGCAATAATGTGCTATTGGATATTTCTTGCTATTGCACAATACTGTGCAATTAAAGATTTCTTGCTATTGCGCAATACTGTGCAATTAAAGATTTCTTGCTATTACGCAATACTGTGCAATTGAAAATTTCTTGCTATTGCACAATGCTTATTTATATAATAATTTACACATCCTGTTTGGTGTGTATCTCCTGCCATATCATTATTATTTGCTTTGAAATATAAATCAGAAATAACCAACTTAAAATGGAAAATTTTAAAGAAAAAAAAGGAAAAAGGAAAAAAGGGAAAAAAAATCCCCCAATTTTTGAACCCCTTATGATTCATCACCCCAAACTCAATCCCAGCCTTCAATGAGGTATGGTACCTTGCAGTACAATTTCAGAGAGATCCATACACTTGAACACAAGTTATTGTCTGGAAACTAGAAAATGCTTATTTTGGCCCCTTTTGGCCCCTAATTCCTAAACGTTTTGGGCAATTACCCCAAACTCAATTCCAGCTTTCCCTTTGTGATATGGAACCTTGTAGTACAATTTCAGAAAGATCCATACACTTACACACAAGTTATTGTCCTGAAACTAGAAAATGCTTATTTTTGCCCTTTTGGCCCCTAATTCCTAAAATTTTGAGGCAATTACCCCAAAATCAATCCCAACATTCCCTTTGTGATATGGAACCTTGTGGTACAATGTCAGAGAGATCCATACACTTACACACAAGTTATTGTCTGGAAGTTACAAAATGCTTATTTTGGCCCCTTTTGGCCCCTAATCCCTTAACTGTTTGTACCATAACCCCAAAATCAATCCCAACCTTCCTTTTGTGGTATTGAATCTTATGGTAAAATTTTCTAGAGATCCATTCACTTAAACTAAAGTTAGAGTGCGAAAACCAATGTGTCTTGGACGACGACGACGACGCCAGACGACGGCGGCGGCGACGACGACGCCAACGTCATACCAATATCGACCACAAAAATTTTTGCGGTCGTATAAAAGTACTTCATTAAGTTTAACCAAACACTGGTATATTAATGCTAATTTCAATCAAACTTCAAATTATTAAACCAGATTCCTCAAGTCATTGCAAACAGGGTGACCAAAGCTTTCATATTCAATTGAGGTAGCTTTTTCATAATTAAAAATAAATACAAAGCATTTAAATCTTTTTATAAACAAATGTAAAATTCCTGCAAATTTCAAATTTGTTTTCTCTTGACCTTTAAGGTGTGGACAGAGAATGTCATTCTTTTAACATCTATGACAATTTGCATGGTTCCTTTATAGCATCACATGGTAAAATGTGCACACATTTACCACTGATATGCATATTTTTTTCCCATATAAAATGACCTAAGGTAAACATTTCATATCAGCCAAACCCCCATATATGACTATATTAGGACAATCTTGTGTAATGTCACAGAATATTAATTGGCTATTTGACAGTGGCAAACGCAGTCAAATTTCGTTAAAATTAACTCAAAAGTGGAGCACAACAAAGACAAGCTTTATGAAAAAATTGAAGATATCCCATATAATATTTTGATTTAAAAAAAAAAAAAACATAATTTAAACAAGAAAACAAGAGTGCACACCCTGAAATGTCTCACCATTGATTTTATGTTGCAAGTCTTAAAGATAAAGGTTTTACTAAAAGCATTACAGAAACTTAACATTCTAAAAAAATATATGACAATGAGGCCTAGGTCAGATAAATTGTACCAGACAGACATATACACCTTACAACTTTTTTAAACACCAAATAAAAGTTAACCTATTGCATAAGCTAATTGAAAAACAGACCAAAACACAAAAACTTAACACTAACCAATGAACCATAAATATGAGGTCAAGGTCAGATGATACCTGCCAGACAGACATGTGCACCTTACAAGTTACAAATATTCCATACACCAAATATAGCTGACCTATTGCTATTAGTATTTGAAAAACAGATGGAAACACAAAAACTTAACATTGACCATTGAACCATAAATATGAGGTCAAGGTCAGATAATATCTTCCAGTCAGACATGTACACCTTACAATCATTCCATACACCAAATATAGTTGACCTATTGCTTATAGTACTTGAAAAACAGACCAAAACACCAAAAACTTAACATTGATCAATGAACCATGAAAATGAGGTCAAAGTCAGATGATACCTGCCAGACAAACATGTACACCTTACAATCTTTCCATAAACCAAATATAGTTGACCTATTGCTTATAGTACTTGAAAAACAGACAAAAACATAAAAACTTAACATTGACCAATGAACTATGAAAATGAGGTCAAGGTCAGATGATACCTGCAAGACAGACTTGTACACCTAACAATCATTCCATACACAAAATATAATTAACCTATTGCTTTTGTACTTAAAAAACAGATCAAAACACAAAAACTTAACATTGACAAATGAACCATGAAAATGAGGTCAAAGTCAGATTATACCTGCCAGACAGACATGTACCCATTACAATCATTCCATATACCAAATATAGTTGACCTACTGCTTATAGTATTTGAGAAATGGACCTAATCACGTAACTTTAACCTTGGTCACTGATCCATTAAATGAGGTCGAGGTCAAGTGAACTCTGTCTGACGGACATGTAGACATTGCAAGGAACTCATATACCAAATATAGTTATCCTATTACTCATAATAAGTGAGAAATTCACATGACAAAAAAACTCAAATTTTTTTTTTCAAGCAGTCGTTGAACCATGAAAATGAGGTCAAGGACAATGGACATATGATTGACAGAAACCTTGTAACATAAGGTATCTGCATACAAGATATGAAGTGTCCAGGTCTTCCCTTTTTTGAAATATAAAGCTTTATACAAATAGTTTATGCCGACGGATAGTAATATCTATGTCTCGCATACTGCGACATTCGTCGCAGGCGAGACAATTACAAAAATTAGTACTGCAATGGACAATACCATTAACAAATCATGATGTTCTCGTGCAAGAAAAATGTATTGTGAGGTCATTTCCTTGGCTATTTTCTTTGTCATTTTCTGTTGGTTACGGTTGATTGAATATTATAACATGGAATATATAAAAAAATCAAAAACATGATATCCTTCTAGAATTTTTTTAATCTATATTAACATTTAAAAACTCTACAAATATAAGAAAGTTTTTAGCATTAATTCTACACTATCTTGTAAACCATATTAAAATCATACCTAATCAACTCTGGTTGTATACTAAGTTTGTGTAACACTTCTAGAGCTAAACATCTCTGCCAACTAGGTTTTTCAGGGTCTAAAAATTTCACTAACAGTGATAAGAATATTTCACATTCTGTTGTCTGAAATGACAAAAAAAAACATTTATTCAAACTAAACATACAGCAAAATCATACTTTGTTAGCTTGAATTAGTTTCAGACAGATAGTTATACACTAATCTGGGATATTTCATTCTCACTACAGTGTGAAGATCCAAATTAAACACAGAGACTTTTTTTTATCATTATATTCAAATTGAGATTTCAATATACTTTTTAAGAAAACATAAATTTTGAACAACACATAACTTCTTAACAACACATAACTAAGTATTATTTTTTTTAACAACAAGGCTATCTAACAGAGCCCAACTATCTGAAATTTTATATAATTGTAACTTGTTATGCTTAGATATTCAATATTAAGTGTTCTAAAATTTCAAAACATGTAGTCACTTCAGCTACAATATGTCCTGGCAACAACAATCAATCAAGCAAAATGATCCTTGTTGTCATAGGAAAACAATTAAGTGGCATTAGTCTGCAACTTCAATTCTAGTGTTCTGTTAGTGCTTGAACATGAAAAATGACAGAAAATTAGATATTTACAGTTAAGGATGTTCGCTCCTCCTGTTTTTGAATTTTTGCCAGATATTCGGAATCCTCTGGTTTTATCCATGTAGTGTCATTAAAAAAATTTCCTAACCCCTATTTTTCTTTTCATTTTTTTATTACATATAATTTAAAAAGCCATATTTGAAAATCCTATAAAATCCTTGTTATTTTTCATATTTTTTCAAAGAAAAAGGGTGCCAATGTTAAATGTATGAAAAGTCTAGAGAGAATTATTTCCCGCCAAATTTTCAATGGCTTATATCTCAAAAACAAGCACACGGACCCCTCATTTATTTCTGCTTTTTTAGTTCCTTTATTTATATACTATCAATTTATAACAGTATTTTAAATAGCTTGTTATTTTGAAACTGAGTAGCGAACATCCTTAACTTTATTTTAGTGATACTGTTGCCTACAGATTCTTTTAATTCTTATCATTATTTCATGCTTTTTTGTCACCAGTCCTTTGTTGAAATAGTCACAAACAAAAAAACACATTCATAGCTTGTGAAAACCCATGCATATTCATCTGTCCAAGGGCAATAACTAAAAAAATGTTTATTGTTCACATTGGGGACAATAAAAAGAGGAGAAAAGGGCAGTTTTTAGTATTATGTTAAGTATGTAGTATTGACAGATACACTGAGTTGTTATAAAAAAAACAGATATAAGTAATGATGGTGACAAAAAGAAGAAAAATTGTGTACAAACCAATAATGAGTAGTATTTCTTTATCAATGATGAGACAATTCTGAGTAACCTCATCACTATAGGGTAAAATGGCTTCTCAACTGGTGCTGGTGAAGGAGGGGGAGGCAACCCCTGTCTGTATTTAAGACTTGGTGAGAATAGTTTAATAACCAGTGGACATACTCTTTCTTTCAGCAAAAAACTGAATTCTGAATGCTGAAAAATAATATATAAAATATAGTAAAAAATCCAATATGTTCATGTTGTAGGTTAGTGCTACAGTGTATAAATAATTATAAACTTATTTGACCTCCATTCTCCTTGCCTGAATGTACTCAACTGAAAGTCAAAAATTTATACATATGTGTCATAGATGGATACCCCATAATCCCTTGTTATTCCATTATAGGGTGAATTTACGTCTTAAATTAGCATATCTGCGATCAATTTCGCAAAAAATCTTAAGAGAATAAAATGCTCCGCAGGGCGCAGCTTGATACGACTGCAGAGGTCGAACCCTGAACAGTTGGGGCAAGTATGGACACAACATTCAAGCTTGATACAGCTCTGAATTTGGATTGTGATTAAATATTTGACACAGCATAGGTTTCTGACACAGTATGAATGTGGTCTAAGAACTTAAAAATTTTAAATTGGACATTCACCTATTATAGTCCAATATCCAAAATCTAAATACATGGTTAGATTCAGCATATCAAAGAACCCCAAGAGTTCAATTTTGATGAAATCAAACAAAGTTTAATTTTAAACCCTTTTGACCTCAATGTGGACAAAGTTGATAACGGGACCAAAAATCAAAAATCTAAATACATGGTTAGATTCAGCATATCAAAGAACCCCACATATACAATTTTTGTTGAAATCAAACAAAGTTTAATTTTGGACCCTGAATTGGACCAACTTGAAAACTGGGCCCATAATCAAAATCTAAATACATGTTTAGATTCAGCATATCAAAGAACCCTAAAATTCAATTTTGTTACAATCAAACTAAGTTTAATTTTGGACCCTTTGGACCTTAATGTAGACCAATTTGAAAACGGGACCAAAAATTAAGAATCTAAATACACGGTTAGATTCGGCATATCAAAGAACCCCAAGAGTTCATTTTTGATGAAATCAAACAAAGTTTAATTTTGGACCCTTAAGACCTCAATGTGGACAAAGTTGATAACGGGTCCAAAGATCAAAAATCTAAATACATGGTTAGATTCAGCATATCAAAGAACCCCAAATACTCAATTTTGTTGAAATCAAACAAAGTTTAATTTTGGACCCAATTGGACCAACTTGAAAACTGGGCCCATAATCAAAATCTAAATACATGTTTAGATTCAGCATATCAAAGAACCCCACATATACAATTTTGTTGAAATCAAACAAAGTTTAATTTTGGACCCGAATTGGACCAACTTGAAAACTGGGCCCATAATCAAAAATCTAAATACATGTTTAGATTCAGCATATCAAAGAACCCTAAAAATTCAATTTTGTTACAATCAAACTAAGTTTAATTTTGGACCCTTTGGACCTTAATGTAGACCAATTTGAAAACAGGACCAAAATTAAGAATCTAAATACACGGTTAGATTCGGCATATCAAAGAACCCCAATAATTCAATTTTTGATGAAATCAAACAAAGTTTAATTTTGGACCCTTTGGACCTCAATGTGGACCAATTTAAAAACGGGGACCAAAATCCAAAAACTTAATACATGGTTAGATTCAGCATATTAAAGAACCCCAAGAGTTCAAGAATAAAACCCCATTGAAATTGGTCAAGAAATAAGCAATTTATACAAAGTATCTTCTTTTGCACAATACTGTGCAATTGAATATTTCTTGCAATTAAGCAATACTGTGCAATTGAATATTTCTTGCTATTGCGCAATACTGTACAATTGATAATTTCTTGTTATTGCGCAATATTGTGCTATTGGATATTTCTTGCTATTGCGCAATACTGTGCAATTGAAGATTTCTTGCTATTGCGCAATACTGTGCAATTGAAAATTTCTTGCTATTGCACAATGCTTATTATATAGTAATTTACACATCCTGTTTGGTGTGTATCTCCTGCCATATCATTATTATTTGCTTTTAAATATAAATCAGAAATAACCAACTTAAAATGGAAAATTTTAAAGAAAAAAAGGAAACTAGAGATGATGACTGATACTTATGACACTGAAAATATGGTCTTCATTCTTGTGAAGAAAATGGTAAGGTTTGAAATATTTCTTAAATATTAATTCAGTACCAATACTTTAATTTGTATTGGATTTATCCCACGAAATGAGAACAAGGGACACAATTAAATTCAATTTTTTCCCTAAATTTTGATAAAATATAAAATGAAGAACTATATTTTTTAATGAGAATTTTTTTTAATAGTAAATTGATAATTTGAACAATATTAATTAAGTTTTAGATCTTGCATGGTTGATTAATTTTCTCTCAAAATTTCTGATATTCTATTAAAGTTTTAAATATAATATGAGGCAGGCATTACCTGTGAAAGGAATGAAGTCTGTATAAATTAGTGTAGGAATTCAAGCATCATTTGCACTTGAATCTGTAGAAAATGAAGCCAAAGTACTGAAACATATCTGACATTCGACCTATTGTTCGGGATTATAGCTGTGACATCATTTTCAATGTAAAGAAAGAAACACCATCATCAGGTATTAATGTGGTTTTTTTTTCATGTTATAGAATTATCAATTATTTTTATTGCCAGTTCATTAGTAGATTGTTTTCTATATTGATTTTCTACTGCAGTTTCAGAAAAGAAGATTACAAAAGGAAAACATTTTGTAAAACTTAACAAAATTTACCAAATTAATGAAAATTGTTAAAATTGACTATAAAGGACAATAACTCCTTAAGGGTCAACTGACCATTTTGATCATAATTTTCAAGATAATAACCAAAACAGCAAAATTTCCTTAAAATTACCAATTCAGGGCAGCAACCCAACAACCAGTTGTCCAATTCATCTGAAAATTTGAGGGCAGATAGATATTTACTTGATAAACAAGTTAATCCCTGTAAGATTTGCTTTAAATGCTTTGGTTTCAGAGTTACAAGCCAAAATCTACATTTTACCCTATGTTCTATTTTTAGCCATGGCAGCCATCTTGGTTGGTTGGCTGGGTCACCGCACATTTTTAAACTAAATACCCTAATAATGATTGTGGCTAAGTTTGGTTGAATTTGGTCCAGTAGTTTCAGAGGAAAAGATTTTGTAAAGATTACAAAAATTTACAAAAATTGGTAAAAAATTACTTTAAAGGGCAATAACTCCTTAAGGGGTCAACTGACCATTTTGATCATGTTGACTTATTTGTAGATCTTACTTTGCTGAACATTATTGCTGTTTACAGTTTATCTGTATCTATAATAATTTTCAAGATAATAACCGAAAACGGAAAAAAATCCTTAAAATTACTAATTCAGGGGCAGCAACCCAACAACCCATTGTCCGATTCATCTGAAAATTTCAGGGCAGATAGATCTTGACTTGATCAACAATTTTACCCAAGTCAGATTTGCTCTAAATGCTTTGGTTTCAGAGTTACAAGCCAAAATGTACATTTTACCCCTATGTTCTATTTTTAGCCATGGCTGCCATCTTGGTTGGTTTGGCAGGTCACCGGACACAATTTTTAAACTAGATACCCTAATGATGATTGTGGCCAAGTTTGGTTAAATTTGGCCCAGTAGTTTCAGAGGAGAAGATTTTTGTAAAAGTTAACGACGACGGACGACGACGACGGACGACGGACGACGGACGCCAAGTGATGAGAAAAGCTCACTTGGCCCTTCGGGCCAGGTGAGCTAAAAAGGAAAAAAAAAATCCCCCAAATTTTTGAACCCCTTATGATTCATCACCCCAAACTCAATCCCAGCCTTCCTTTGAGGTATGGTACCTTGCAGTACAATTTCAGAGAGATCCATACACTTGAACACAAGTTATTGTCTGGAAACTAGAAAATGCTTATTTTGGCCCCTTTTGGCCCCTAATTCCTAAACGTTTCAGGCAATTACCCCAAACTCAATTCCAGCTTTCCCTTTGTGATATGGAACCTTGTAGTACAATTTCAGAAAGATCCATACACTTACACACAAGTTATTGTCATGAAACTAGAAAATGCTTGTTTTTGCCCTTTTTGGCCCCTAATTCCTAAAATTTTGAGGCAATTACCCCAAAATCAATCCTAGCATTCCCTTTGTGATATGGAACCTTGTGGTACAATTTCAGAGAGATCCATACAATAACACACAAGTTATGTCTGGAAGTTACAAAATGCTTATTTTGGCCCCTTTTGGCCCCTAATTCCTTAACTGTTGGTACCATAACCCCCAAAATCAATCCCAACCTTCCTTTTGTGATATTGAACCTTATGGTAAAATTTCATAGAGATCCATTCACTTAAACTAAAGTTAGAGTGCGCAAACCAATGCGTCTTCGGACGACGACGACGACGACAACGACGAGGACGACGACGCCAACGTCATACCAATATACAACCGCACAATTTTTTTGCGGTCGTATAAAAATTACTCTCAAGTCATGAACATTTCAATATAACTTACTTAAGATTTTTTGTGAAAAGAGCCCCACTTGATTTTCTGCCACCAAAAACATATCTTCTTTAATATGTGGTCTCATTTCATAGCCAGAATTTACTGTTCAATTTCAGCTCTAAAAATTTATTAAATAAATTGCTTTGCTGAGCGCAGCTGGATACGACCGCAGATGTCCAACCCTGAAAAGTTGCGGCCAAAATGGACACATTATTCGCGCTTGATACAGGTCTGAATTTGGATTGTAATTAAATATTTGACACAGAATAAGTGTAGTCAAAGAACTTAAAATTGGTTATATGATTTGAATTTATATTCAATTTTTTGCTTTTGTGCAATACACTATGCTGTTGCGAATTGCCCCCACCCCCCCCAAAAAAAAAATTTACTCGTTTTTTTGCTTTTGTGCAATACACTATGGTGTTGTATATTAACCCCCGCGCAAAAAAAAAATATTTGAAGAAATTTTCTTTTTAATTTCTGATTTCTGAAATGAGAAAAATTGTAGCCCCCCACAAATTCTTATTTACCCTTATGTACCCCGACCCCAATTTTTTTCAACTCCCCCTTTCCCTTATTCCAAAAATAATCTCAATTCAAATTTCTAATGGAGTTTGCAACCATAACTACTCATTTAAATACATCATAAAATATTAAAATATAAAATGACATACAGTCATGGTTAAAATTAATATTAATTAATAGTAACTTCTAAAAATAAATTTACAGCTTATCATCTCAAGAGGGGCCTCGGTGGCCGAGTGGTCTAAGTAGTTACTACTGTAATCACTAGCCAGTCAACACTGAGGTTGTGAGTTCGAACCCTGCTCATGTGGGTGCACTCGACTCCAATCTTAATTGACTAGGATTGTCAGTTTTCCTATCGAAGGTCGGTGGTTTTCTCTGGGCACTCCGGCTTCCTCCACCAATATAAACTGGCCGCCACGAAATAGCCCAAAAGCGGTGCTCAAAAGTGGCGTTAAAACACCAAAAATAAAATAAATAAATATCATCTCAAGACAATCATCATTTCTTAATACATAATTTACAAGCAGTGTAAGGGAGGTAATCAAACATATATACAACAGTATTCTTTAAATGGATTGGATTACCTCCCTTACACTGCTTTTAAATTGTCTAAATGGTCCTTTAACCATAAAACCCTTGTTTTTCCCCTTTTTTTGCCCCTAATTGCTAAATGGTTTGAGCCATAACCCCCATAACCATCCCTTTGTTGTATGGAAACTTGTGGTATAATTTCAGAGGGATTCATACACTTAAACACAAGTTATTGTCTGGAAACTGCAAAAATGCTTATTTGGGCCCCTTTTTTGGCCCCTAATTCCTAAACCTTTGGGACCATAACCCCCAAAATCAATCCCAACCTTCCTTTTGTGATTATAAACCTTGTGTTAAAATTTTATTGATTTCTGTTCACTTATACTAAAGTCATTATCCGGAAACCATCTATCTTCGGACGACGCTCACGACGACGACAACGTGATACCAATATACGACCAAAAAATTTTGTAATTTTTGCGGTCGTATAAAAATTCAAAGATCCTTTGTATTCTATGGAAATCTTGTATAGCCTAGAATTTTTGATATTCTAATACCACTAGATCCTTTTCTGAAATATTGATTGATATGCAAAATAATCAATACCATATCAGAACTTCAAACAGAATAGTTACAGACTTTTCTTCCAAATCCCAAATGCTCTAGAAGTTATGTTTTAAATACCTGAAAAGCAGTTCTACATATAAAATGGCTGATCAAACTATGAACTTCTTAACAAATGTTATACTCACTGTGTGAAATATTTCAGGAAATGATGTGAGAACTGCTTCTAAGAGTTCTAAACCAAATGTTCTGGTCATTTCTGTCATCCCAACTAACCAAAAAGGCTGGTCTGCATTCACTAATTGACAGAGGTCCTGTACAAAGAAAACAAAAATCCAGTAAACCAATTTTAAATACATTGGGTCATTTCTTTTAAGTTCTGATGCAGTATTTAGAACTATCAAAGGTAAAAATTCTGTTTCATCATATTCAATGGCAATGTTTTGAATGTGGAAATTCAGAAAATCATTGTACAAAAAATCAACACCACAATAAGGCTATAAGGAATGGGCCTAGGGTTTATATGCTTTACCTATCTAAAACAATAAGAAGGAATCACCAGACCATGGCTGTAAGGAATATGATGATCATATACCTATCTGATGCATTAAGTAAGAATCATCCTTCAAGCCTGTAAAGAATGTGGTGATGTTTCTTGTAAATACTCACCTGAAACAATAAGTAGGCATCACCACCACAAGGTTGTAAGGAATGTGGTGATGTTTCTTGTAAATACTCACCTGAAACAATAAGTAGGCATCACCACCACAAGGCTGTAAGGAATGTGGTGATGTTTCTTGTAAATACTCACCTGAAACAATAAGTAGGCATCACCACTACAAGGTTGTAAGGAATGTGGTGATGTTTCTTGTAAATACTCACCTGAAACAATAAGTAGGCATCACCACCCCAAGGTTGTAAGGAATGTGGTGATGTTTCTTGTAAATACTCACCTGAAACAATAAGTAGGCATCACCACCCCAAGGCTGTAAGGAATGTGGTGATGTTTCTTGTAAATACTCACCTGAAACAATAAGTAGGCATCACCACCACAAGGCTGTAAGGAATGTGGTGATGTTTCTGTAAATACTCACCTGAAACAATAAGTAGGCATCACCACCACAAGGTTGTAAGGAATGTGGTGATGTTTCTTGTAAATACTCACCTGAAACAATAAGTAGGCATCACCACCACAAGGTTGTAAGGAATGTGGTGATGTTTCTTGTAAATACTCACCTGAAACAATAAGTAGGCATCACCACCACAAGGCTGTAAGGAATGTGGTGATGTTTCCTCCTAAATACTCACCTGAAACAATTAGTAGGCATCACCACCACAAGGCTGTAAGGAATGTGGTGATGTTTCCTCGTAAATACTCACCTGAAACAATAAGTAGGCATCACCACCATAAGGTTGTAAGGAATGTGGTGATGTTTCTTGTAAATACTCACCTGAAACAATAAGTAGGCATCACCACCACAAGGTTGTAAGGAATGTGGTGATGTTTCTTTTAAATACTCACCTGAAACAATAAGTAGGCATCACCACCACAAGACTGTAAGGAATGTGGTGATGTTTCTTGTAAATACTCACCTGAAACAATAAGTAGGCATCACCACCACAAGGTTGTAAGGAATGTGGTGATGTTTCTTGTAAATACTCACCTGAAACAATAAGTAGGCATCACCACCACAAGGTTGTAAGGAATGTGGTGATGTTTCTTGTAAATACTCACCTGAAACAATAAGTAGGCATCACCACCACAAGACTGTAAGGAATGTGGTGATGTTTCCTCGTAAATACTCACCTGAAACAATAAGTAGGCATCACCACCACAAGGTTGTAAGGAATGTGGTGATGTTTCTTGTAAATACTCACCTGAAACAATAAGTAGGCATCACCACCACAAGGCTGTAAGGAATGTGGTGATGTTTCTTGTAAATACTCACCTGAAACAATAAGTAGGCATCACCACCACAAGGTTGTAAGGAATGTGGTGATGTTTCCTCGTAAATACTCACCTGAAACAATAAGTAGGCATCACCACCACAAGGTTGTAAGGAATGTGGTGATGTTTCTTAAATACTCACCTGAAACAATAAGTAGGCATCACCACCACAAGACTGTAAGGAATGTGGTGATGTTTCCTAAATACTCACCTGAAACAATAAGTAGGCATCACCACCACAAGGCTGTAAGGAATGTGGTGATGTTTCTTGTAAATACTCACCTGAAACAATAAGTAGGCATCACCACCACAAGGTTGTAAGGAATGTGGTGGTGTTTTACTTCCAATCTTTAATTCTTCAAGTTTCATTTGTTCTAGTGGAGCTGTAAATAAATAGGTGAATAAACTATTGTAAGTCTAGAATTTAATGCAAGCCTGTTATACTGAAAATCTTTCACAATCAACAATAATCTATGTTGGAGAAGACATTACAAAGTTGAAAAACTTGTATCTGATTCATTTGTCCTTTTGAACAATAAAATATGTTTAAACTAATATTTTATGATTAATTTGTTCAATTCATGTACATATCATTGTAGAATAACACTAAATCAATGGGTCCATTTATTCAAACACTCAAATGACAGGGGTTGCAATACTTATGGTTTGTAATCGAAAGGCCAAACAAAGGTATGTGATAAGCCTAAGGGAACATTTAATTGAAAGGAAGTGATATCTACCAATTAATAAAAATATGCAAAACTAGAGAAAAATTGTCACAGATGATATTAGATAAAGCATGTACAATCATCCAAAATTATGGAAATCCTTAATCTAAAAAGATGATGAAAATCTACTAAGTTTCAACAAAAGCTAGCAGTTCCTGACTTGGGACAGGCACAATTAAAGAACCTTAGTGAGCACGCTCACATACCTCACGTCCCCACATTGTCATTGGAGAAATAAAATAAGTGTAAGAAAAAAAAATTGAATCATAATTTCCTGTCAATATGCACATCTACATAGTATGTCCTTATTATCTACAAAGTTTCATGAAATTCTGTGGTGTGGTTTCAGAGGAGTTGCGATGACAAACTGTTGCAGAAGTACATTGAAGCAAATAAGTTCAAAGGGGCGTAACTCCTAGAAAAAAAAATTGAATCGTAATTTCCTGTCGATATGCACATCTACATAGTATGTCCTTATTATCTAAAAAGATTTCATGAAATTCTGTTGTGTGGTTTCAGAGGAGTTGTGATGACAAGAAACAGGACTGACGGACTGACGGACGGACGGACGGACAGACGGACAGACGGACAGACGGACAGAAGGGTCAAAAACATTATACCCTCCGCAACCCGTTGCGTGGGGTATAAAAATGCATGATTTGCACTTCCCATGCACCCGTCAAAAATTAAAATGCAAGATTTAATAATTTCAAAATTCATTTTTTTTTCATTTCTCCCATGAAACAATTACACTGATTTTTCAATTTACAATAAATGCATTCTGAGAGGAAAGGGTTAGACAAGAATAAGGGAACCTAGGAACAGGAGGCAGGAAGAGGGAGTCAGGGGGGGACATCGGGGGAAGAGGGGGAGTAAAAAAGAGGGCTACGCTGGAAAAGTAGTTTCTTTGACAACTTTTCATCTGGAATAATGGAAGATGAAAGTGGGAATCAGGGATCCCCTGTCCACCCCTCAGAGAAGTTGTTAGCACAAAAATGAAAAAGAGAAAAAATTGAGTTCAACAACAGGGTCATCTGACCTTTTCCTAAGTTGTAGGTCCAGAATTTTTTATGAAATTAGCAAATTTTTATGCAAAAATGATATTTCTTTGTAGGAATTTTTATTCTAATGAAGAAATTCATATTATTTGATCTAAACAAATACAGGAAAACACTTAATTCAAAAATTAAAAAATTTAAAGGGAGATAACTCAGATAATTTATTTTTATATTTTTTAATACTTTTTATATTTTTTTTTAAATAGCATAATATAAACTACATTTTTGAAAAGAACAAGAATATTCTATCATTTTTTGTTTTTTACACTTCCATACTACCTTATATAAAAACAGAACAAACTTGAATCATCCAAATAGTTTCAAATTTCCAAAATGGTCTTCCTATCTCCAGCAAATTTCCTCAAACCATCCAGCTATAGATCCTTTTAAGAAACACAATAATGTCCCTTTATACCAACTTTATTGCTTTTATTTCTGAACAAAATTTTTGTCTGGTTGACTGAACAAGGAAATGTTTCTGCATCATTCATTTTCTATCTGATTGAACCATCCATGAAAGACCCTCTTGGGAAGGTAAGGTCACCCCCAAAATAGTCTTTGACTAGATATGTGCAGCACTACACTGTTTTTTAAAACTCACAACTTTGACATACCTTGAGACTTGACCCTATCTTCTGATAATACTCTTTCAAACACGATACTGACTAACTGTTTGATGGTGGCAGCAGCTGTGTTGATTGTTGTTGAGTCTTTTGTGAAGTGGAGACGAAAACATAATACCAGTGCCTGTTAAAAAAGCAAATAAAATTTCACCTGTTATCAACATATGAATTTTGATTGAAAACCATTGGTATTTAATTTATAAATCAACTTTTTGCGATGCAACTAATGTTTCAAAATTTCTGACATTTGTGTGTAATTTAAGTAACAATATTTATTACAAACTGATGACAAGATATGGAAACTTGTAAAAAAAATATTTAGTGTATGCATTAAGGCTTTATTTATATTTTTTTTGGTTAACATTTGTGTTGTTCAAGCTACCTTTCTTGGTTTTATAAACTTTTGGTGTGTCAATGTTAACCTTACCCATTACCCATCTTTACAACCAAACAATGCAAATTAATCTAATTTTTCTCAGTATAGTAAGTATACAATAGACTTTAAAAAAAAAAAAAATGGAACATCCCAATAAAACTTACGTTCTGTAAAAATATTTCAGCAAAAATAAGCAAGTTCTTATTTGACTTTTTTATACAATACCTTGGCCAATGATTCATGCTGTACAACAGAATTAGTTGTAATTAATATAATGGCTGTCTGTAAAACTTTGAGCTCTTCTTGTCCTGATTCCATCAGATGCCATAACATACTAATAACACTATCTGCAGCAGTCTGAAATATAACAAGCATTTTACAATAATTGTTAATATCTACGTGGGTATTTCATTTTTTATGTCAATACAAATTTTCTATGAACTACTAGTAATATTACTTTCATAAATAGTTAAGAAACAAATACTGTCATTAGAAAACTTCTTTGTTTTTAAATCATATTTTTTCCAATTTTATTTCATGGTTTTATGAAATTAATGAAAACTAGGCATAAATTATTTACTTGTCATTCACCTGACAGACACACATTTTAAATCCCTATCACAAAGTTTTGGGCTGTTTCAGTACTGTTAAACTATTAACATTCCCTGAAGTACTTTTTAGATAAATATATAATTTGACAATCTTCTGATCTTGATGTTTAAAACTATCATGAAAAAAATAGTGGTTTCAAGTATCCTTTATCTCTTACCTGACATTCATGTGTAAACTTTTTTTCTCTCCCAGATATTAGTGGTTGGATGGCACTTGAAATGGGTAAACGTCACAAAAAGGGTACATGGAAAGGCATTTCAAATAAAAAAAATTATAAATTCAGTAAAAATCCTTTCGTATCTAGTTCATCTGAATTTGGGCAATTCATATTTTTCTTAAATCATTTATAGGTGAGGTTTTCCAAAACACATGTTCAGTGTCTAATAACTTACCATTGACACTGCTTCATGTGAGATTAACCTCTGAACACCTCCTAAACAAATCTGCATAATTTTTGGATTTTTTGTATCACATCCCATTACAAAGGGTTGAACAATTTCTGCACTAGCTGGTATCAAACCTGTTAAATAGAAAGTATAATTAGTTGAAATAAAACTGGAAAGCATAAATATACAGGTGTTTTATGTGCAGCAAATAAATGTTTCAACCAATAGTTCCATCAATCAAAATAAACATTTAAGTATGCTGTCTATATGTACAACAACCCCTGCTGTGAAACACCTATTTGGTTTGTTGGAATGTATAAAAGTAGTCAAGTCCAATTGGGGAAGATAACTTTAAAAATCATAATTTTTAGAACACAAAACAACTGTGGTACAAGTGGAAGGTTTAGAAAGTAAATCCTAGTTCTACCTATTACTTACAAATTGCAAAAATTCTGCACAAAAGTCAGGTACATTGTACATGGCAGTCACTATTTGATCCAAAGTTTATCTTTCAGAGAGATTTCTACCCAAGTAAGTCAGTATATATGGCCACTGATTTTTTTTACTTGAGCTTGGAAGTTAGTACATTTGTTATAATTCCCCTTTCTTAAGAAAATGTTTCTATACAAGAAATGTGCACATAGTAGCTTTAACCCTTTATGTCACTGTGAAATACCAGATTGTATTTCTTACCTGCTATGATTCCTTCATTTTTAGCAGTTATTGTCCTCAATTTTAACTGAATTTTTTCAGAAATCTGAAACAGAAAAATATATACAAGTCTTATCTCCTTTATTTGTATAACATTATCTGTCTGAATTCTTTGTCATAGATAATAATCTTAATATAAGGTAACTGTGAGGAGTAGCAAGTAGTTACGGGCTTGAAAAGTTGAATGAAATACTTGAAGTGTATGGTTTCATTTTTCAATATAAATCAGCTATTTAATATCTTGAACTAAGTAACTTTAGTGTCACTAACAGGGTTCCACCAAAAGGAGTCCATGATTCAATTTTGTTCTTATTTCCTATCTCTTTTTTGTCATAAAGACATAAATAATAAATTTGGGCATTGTTATTTATTTTCTTTTGGACTTGCACTCTGTACTCACTTTAAAAAATCTAAAACTAGGTTTTTATTTCTTTATCAAGATTATTTTCTTTATATCTGTGTGTTTAATAGGAGAAAATAACCCCAGGTTTCAGATACATATAGTACATGTAAGACAGGTCTAATGGCAAGATTAATGGTATGATTGAAAATATGTAATAATGTTTTTGCAATAGAAGAGGCATATGTGAAAATAATTATTAACTTAAAAAAAACTTTCCTTCCTTTGTTAAGTAACACTTGTTTTGATGCAGAAAAAAATACAAGAAGCTGTAAATGTCACACCTTAGTATTTGTACTGCTGTACATTTTAAATTTATCCATTTTCATATCTTATTCTACATCTTTTTTGTACCAGCTTTGTTTAAAACTGAATCTTTCATTTTCTTTTAATTCCCAGTCATTTTCCAATCCTTTGAAAAGGTAGCAAATTTATTTACACAATTCTGGAGTCCTTGTTCTGATGTGGACAGTAGCAATATCTAAAGTTATACTTAAATTATACAAGATCACATGACTGATCGAAATAGCTTAGGAAATCATTTACAAAAATATTAAATAAGTTGGGGCTTAGGATGTCTCCCAGTCTTTCACCCAAGCTACATCTAAGTGCTGTGGATTCATTTATTTTCTTGGGTACCTATTGTCATGGACTGAGAAAAAGTTACAATTTTGTGGATATTTGATTTGGTGGTTTTGCCAAAGTCTGCTTACAAACCTATAAAGAATTTGTAATTTGTTGAATATTTAAATCTGTGGTTCACCTGTACACACGAAAACTGGTATCCAATGAATGATAATGAATCCACAGTAACTGTTCTTAATTTTCAGACATCTATACATCTAGCCTAATGACTGAATCTGGACAATAATTAACCCTTGGAAAAAGGCAAGAGAGCAATTAGATTTTTTTTTTTGGACAAGACACAGGAAACCTCATCTCTACAAGAAGCAAGTTAAGTTTGGCTAAAAAATACATCTATAATGCAGCTAAATGTACATGATTTCGAGACGTTCTGCCACACAACTTGTTCTGACACAGGTCCTTTTGGCCACAGTACCAGTTCAGCCACAGTAAAGTAATAATTGATTTGATTTTTTTTTTATTTAGACTACTTTCTTTGCAGCCATGAATGACAAATGTTATTTTTTATTCTTTTTTTATCAAAAATATGTATATCAACAAAGTCAAACGGAAACCTTATTATTGTCTTAACCAAGTGCAATGTAAGAAAGTCATGTGTCCTGTTGATATACATATTTTTGATAAATAAAGAATAAAAAAATAACTTTTATCATTCATGGCTGCAGAGAAAGTAGTCTGAATCGAAAAAAAAATCAAATCAATTATTAAATACTGTAAATTCAGAAATTATTGTGGGGTTTTTATTAATGCAAATAATGCGACTGGGTGAGAATCGCAATAATAAGAACTTGCATTCTTATAAACTGACACATAAATCTGTATGCAGATTTTTTTTAAAAACTAAACTCACATTTTTGTCTATTTTTCAAATCGCAAAAAATAAATGCATGCAATAATTTCTGAATTTACAGTAGTTGTTCCAAAATTGAACATAACTATGAGAGAAGAAAATAACAATGACTGCATCTAATCAGATCTTCACTGCAATTAACTCTTATTTACCCTTATTTTACAGCTTTACTATACATCATGGAACTTGTTCTGCATTGAAGGCCATATAGTGACTAGTAATTTTTCACATCATTTAAGTTCTACCTTGTCTATGGATAGTTATTAATAAAATGCTCCACAGGGCGCAGCTTGATACGACTGCAGAGGTCGAACCCTGAACAGTTGGGGCAAGTAAGGACACAACATTCAAGCTTGATACAGCTCTGAATTTGGATTGTGATTAAATATTTGACACAGCATAGGTTTCTCACACAGAATGAATGTGGTCTAAGAACTTAAAAATTTTAAATTGGACATTCACCTATTATGGTCCAATATCCAAAATCTAAATACATGGTTAGATTCAGCATATCAAAGAACCCCAAGAATTCAATTTTTGATGAGATCAAACAAAGTTTAATTTTGGACCCTTTTGACCTCAATGTGGACAAAGTTGATAACGGGGCCCAAAAATCAAAAATCTAAATACATGGTTAGATTTAGCATATCAAAGAACCCCATATATTCAATTTTTGTTGAAATCAAACAAAGTTTAATTTTGGACCCCGATTTGGACCAACTTGAAAACTGGGCCCATAATCAAAAATCTAAATACATGTTTAGATTCAGCATATCAAAGAACCCTAAGAATTCAATTTTTGTTAAAATCAAACTAAGTTTAATTTTGGACCCTTTGGACCTTAATGTAGACCAATTTGAAAACGGAACCAAAAATTAAGAATTTAAATACACGGTTAGATTCGGCATATCAAAGATACCCAATAATTCAATTTTGATGAAATCAAACAAAGTTTAATTTTGGACCCTTTGGATCTCAATGTGGACCAATTAAAAAGCGGGGCCCAAAATCCAAAAACTTAATACACAGTTAGATTCAGCATATTAAAGAACCCCAAGAATTCAAGAATAAAACCCCATTGAAATTGGTCAAGAAATAAGCAATTTATACAAAGTATCTTCTTTTGCACAATACTGTGCAATTGAATAGTTCTTGCTATTGCGCAATACTGTACAATTGACAATTTCTTGCTATTGCACAATATTGTGCTATTGGATATTTCTTGCTATTGCGCAATACTGTGCAATTGAAGATTTCTTGCTATTGCGCAATACTGTGCAATTGAAGATTTCTTGCTATTGTGCAATACTGTGCAATTGAAAATTTCTTGCTATTGCACAATACTTATTATATAATAATTTACACATCCTGTTTGGTGTGTATCTCCTACCATATCATTATTTGCTTTTAAATATAAATCAGAAATAACCAACTTAAAATGGAAAATTTTAAAAGAAAAAAAAAAGAAAAAAGAAAAAAAAAAAAACCCCCAAATTTTTTAACCCCTTATGATTCATCATCCCCAAACTCAATCCCAGCCTTCCCTTTGTGGTATGGTACCTTCCAGTACAATTTCAGAGAGATCCATACACTTGAACACAAGTTATTGTCTGGAAACTAGAAAAATGCTTATTTTTGGCCCCTTTTTGGCCATCAATTCCTAAACATTTCGGGCAATTACCCCCAAACTCAATTCCAGCTTTCCCTTTGTGATATGGAACCTTGTGGTACAATTTCAGAAATATCCAAACACTTACACACAAGTTATTGTCCTGAAACTAGAAAAATGCTTGTTTTTTGCCCCTTTTTGGCCCCTAATTCCTAAAATATTGAGGCAATTACCCCCAAAATCAATTCCAGCCTTCCCTTTGTGATATGGAACCTTGTGGTACAATTTCATAGAGATCCATTCACTTAAACTAAAGTTAAAGTGCGAAAACTAATGTGTCTTCAGGACGGCGACGACAACAACGACAACGACGACGCCAGCGTCATACCAATATACGACCGCAAAATTTTGCAGTCGTATAAAACTTCAAAAGGCTACTGAAACAGCTCAATTGTTTTAAGAAAATATATCTACCCACTGCAAGTGTGTATATACTTGAAATAACCTTGGGCCCTGTTGTTTCTTAACAGTAAATAAATTGTATGATTAAAATGTATTTTTCCATTTGTTTCTTCACGTCTGTTTATAGAAATAATTAAATTTCCCTCCCTTTATAACAAAAAGAAACCATGGCCATTTTCCAACTTTACAAAGTATGGCCAAACTGGCAGTATGGCGGAAATTACTGTGGCTGTATGGATGTACATGTAAGTTGGGGTAAAAAAAAAAAAGCAGAATACAGTGGCTATATTTGTCAAGGTAAAAGCAAAAATCTGTTGTAAATTGATACATGTAGCCACGCAAAATTGCCTTTTTCATAGCTTTCGAGATGATTTGGCCAGACAACCAGTTCGGCCACAAGTCGTTTCTGAAACAGTACCAGTTCGGCCACAAGTCATTTCTGAAACAGTACCAGGTCGGCCATAGTCGTTTCGACCACAGTCAACTCTGCCACACTTTTTCATTTTTTCTTTACATACAAACTGTATATATATGTATTAATTGTTTTGACAGGTGTGTTTTGAAAAGGAATATTACTAATTTGTCATAAAGTGTGTATCTATTCTGAAACAAGAGGATACAAGACTTTCTTCATATGTCACACATGATTTTGATTTTAACAACATATTCATTTGACTTTGTTGTTTGATTAATATATTTTTATGACAGAAATTAGAAAACAACCATTTGACATTAGTGGACAAAAGAAAGAATACCCATTCAAAAATCGGATCAATTATCATGTAAATTATTGGGCATATCAAAGAACCCCAATAATTCAATTTTTGATGAAATCAAACAAAGTTTAATTTTGGACCCTTTGGACCTCAATGTGGACCAATTAAAAACGGGCCCAAAATCCAAAAACTTAATACACGGTTAGATTTAGCATATTAAAGAATCCCAAGAATTCAAGAATAAAACCCCATTGAAATTGGTCAAGAAATAAGCAATTTATACAAAGTATCTTCTTTTGCACAATACTGTGCAACTGAATATTTCTTGCTAGTGCGCAATACTGCACAATTGACAATTTCTTGCTATTGCACAATATTGTGCTATTGGATATTTCTTGCTATTGCGCAATACTGTGCAATTGAAGATTTCTTGCTATTGCGCAATACTGTGCAATTGAAGATTTCTTGCTATTGTGCAATACTGTGCAATTGAAAATTTCTTGCTATTGCACAATACTTATTATATAATAATTTACACATCCTGTTTGGTGTGTATCTCCTACCATATCATTATTTGCTTTTAAATATAAATCAGAAATAACCAACTTAAAATGGAAAATTTTAAAAGAAAAAAAAAAGGAAAAAAAGAAAAAAGAAAAAAAAAAATCCCCCCCCCCCCAAATTTTTTTAACCCCCTTATGATTCATCATCCCCAAACTCAATCCCAGCCTTCCCTTTGTGGTATGGTACCTTCCAGTACAATTTCAGAGAGATCCATACACTTGAACACAAGTTATTGTCCTGAAACTAGAAAAATGCTTGTTTTTTGCCCCTTTTTGGCCCCTAATTCCTAAAATATTGAGGCAATTACCCCCAAAATCAATTCCAGCCTTCCCTTTGTGATATGGAACCTTGTGGTACAATTTCATAGAGATCTATTCACTTAAACTAAAGTTATAGTGCGAAAACTAATGTGTCTTCGGACGACGACGACGACAACGACAACGACGACGACGACGTCATACCAATATACGACCGCAAAATTTTTGCAGTCGTATAAAAACTTCAAAAGGCTACTGAAACAGCTCAATTGTTTTAAGAAAATATATCTACCCACTGCAAGTGTGTATATACTTGAAATAACCTTGGGCCCTGTTGTTTCTTAACAGTAAATAAATTGTATGATTAAAATGTATTTTTCCATTTGTTTCTTCACGTCCGTTTGTAGAAATAATTAAATTTCCCTCCCTTTATAACAAAAAGAAACCATGGCTATTTCCCAACTTTACAAAGTATGGCCAAACTGGCAGTATGGCGGAAATTATTGTGGCTGTATCGATGTACATGTAAGTTGGGGTAAAAAAAAAGCAGAATACAATGGCTATATTTGTCAAGGTAAAACAAAATCTGTTGTAAATTGATACATGTAGCCACGCAAAATTGCCTTTTCATAGCTTTCGAGATGATTTGGCCAGACAACCAGTTCGCCACAAGTCGTTTCTGAAACAGTACCAGTTCGGCCACAAGTCATTTCTGAAACAGTACCAGGTCGGCCATAGTCGTTTCGACCACAGTCAACTCTGCCACACTTTTTCATTTTTTCTTTACATACAAACTGTATATATATGTATTAATTGTTTTGACAGGTGTGTTTTGAAAAGGAATATTACTAATTTGTCATAAAGTGTGTATCTATTCTGAAACAAGAGGATACAAGACTTTCTTCATATGTCACACATGATTTTGATTTTAAAACATATTCATTTGACTTTGTTGTTTGATTAATATATTTTTTTATGACAGAAATTAGAAAACAACCATTTGACATTAGTGGACAAAAGAAAGAATACCCATTCAAAAAATCGGATCAATTATCATGTAAATTATTGTTCCACAACAAACATATGCATGAGAAACATGGACACAAACAACTTCATTAAATCTGTAAACCATTAACCAGTGCGAGCTGACTATGTCTGTTTGGATATGATTTTTTTCTTTTTTTATTGAATCATGCGTTTAAGGTTCCATTAATGATGCAAGGTTGGTACTTCAAAGGGCTACTCAAGCAGCTTGTATTGTTATAAGAATATATATTCACCAACAGCAAGTTTGTATTTTTGTCCATTTGTTAAAATCTGCTGTTAAAAACAATTATATTTTCATCCCTTTATAACAATAAAAACCAAGGCAGAAACGCTATTAACAAAGTATGGCCAAACTGACAGTATGCCGGAAACGACTGTGGGCAAAGCGACTATGTCCAAACTACCAGTGTGGCTAAAACATCTTGCGTCATTTTTATAGGACTGTGCCCCGTCCTCAGCTAAACCACTGTTGTAGTTACAATTCGTTGCCAATCTCAGATAATATACGCGTCTCTTGCTCTGAACTAGGAAAGCTATTTCTTTTCATTGGGGATAGAAAGGCATGACATTTTCACAAAAGATATTGAGTTGTATATAAGTACCTCTTTGATATTTGGGTGTTTCTTCTTTGCCTCTGCAGAGAGTCCTCTCAAATCAGTCTGCAAGTTCTCTACAAGCTTCTTGGCCACAGTTTGGTCTTTTAGCGGGGAAGCCATGTTAAGTCTTATAGGTTTATTTTTATGAAATATATAAATTATGTGTCTGTCTGCACATAAAACTAAATGGAGAACAAATAGGTTATTTTAGGACATGATACATAAACACACAGGAGTTGTATATTACGGAAATTTTACTCGTTACGACCTCAAAGACAATTATATCGTTTCTTATGTCATATCAGATTATTAGAAATTTGTCTGTTGATTTAATTCACTAAGAATTTTTTCATGACAATGTCAAACAGGTTTAATAACAGCAGGACAGGATTTCCAACATCATTTTCTCATTTGTCGGATGTTGTGTGTCACAATTAAGGGAGACAACCTTATATGCTTATAATGTCGACCCTTTGTACAGTCGCCACGTAGTTTTGATAACAGATGAATTTTTATATAGAAAATTGAAAAAAGACTCTTTTCTTATATAATATTTTAATGATACTATCATTTAATAATAATAATAATAATAATAATAATAATAATAATAATAATAATAATAATAATAATAATAATAATAATAATAATAATAATAATAATAATAATAATAATAATAATAATAATAATAATAATATAATAATAATAATAATAATAATGATAATAATAATTATTATTTTAATAATAATAATAATAATAATAATAATAATAATAATAATAATAATAATAATAATAATAATAATAAATAGTAATAACAATAACAATAAATGAATAATAATAATAAGGAGAATTTATATAATCAGATATAAATCCTTGAAATAACTGAGACTACGATAAAACTGTGACAATATTTGAATTATAGTAGTCTCAGATAACAATAATAATAATAAAATAAAAATAACTGTTGATTTCGTCTCAATTTAAAATCCAAAATTTCGAATAAAAAAGTCGTAATTTCATTAATTCAAAAGTAAAAAGATTGAATGTGTCAAAATTCCAGATTTTATGAGTACAAATTTCCAGTTAAAATCCATTTTTTTTTTTTTTTTTACATTTAACCTGTCGATTATTTATTTGTTTGCCTATAGCAATTTGTAAGATTTTCAGGAGTATAATTTAATCAAAAGATGAATTGTAATTTTGTTATCTAACTTTGAACAAGTATATTTTTCTATGTCCCTATAACCGTCTATCGGTACATACTAAATTTTGATCTGATGAGTCAAGCCCTTCCCAATTGATGTTAATTTACAGCTTGTTCTTATGTTGTGCGGTTACACTAGGGCCAAGAAGTGGAGGGTTGCATGAGCTCTCCCAAACATGTTTAACCCCGCCACATACTGTATGTGTATATGTCCCAAGTTAGGACTGTAATCATATTTGTGTTGTTTTATAATTATTCAGGCCGTTTGTTTTCATTGCTCATTGTTGAAGTCTGTACGGTTACATATAGTTGCTTACATCCACGTCTGTTGGTCGATGTTGGATAGTAGTTTCATTGGCAATCCTACCATATCTCCTTATTCTTATAAAACTTGTTTATTCACGATTCTTCAACTTGAAAAAATCAATTCACGTTCATCCAAAATGTGTGAAACAAATGGTGAGCTAAGTGTAAATTCAAACATTAAAATTGTTTTTATTGACAAAAGTATAGACGATTTCTGTGTAACTAGTTACCACGACAGACATTATAACCACTTGTGATATTTTCAATTAGAAAATACATATTAACAAAAAAACGGATATATTTAATTATTTTGGACAACTATAGATTTATGTCTTAGTACATACGCACTTAATTGACATCCTGCTAGCATAAAAATTAATCTTATTACCGTCTCCTCGGAGACGGTATTAAGAGTTGAACGATGGAAAGTCTGCGGGCTGAAGGTTTTCTTACTTCCTGATTGGAAGATATTACTGACGCAGTAATAATTAAAGTTCGTTGTCTGGTTGGGACAATTCAAACCTAGTAAATGTCTTTTAATCCCGTAGAGTGTCGGATCTGAACTCTTTATTTTAGTAAATAGATTTGCCTGGTTATCAATCATGCATGTCGGTACATAGGTAACACTTATCTATAAATATCCGAATCTCCTGAAGATTTGTAAATACACATGTGATTATTGCAATCAAGTCGCTCACTGTTACGTACATTTTATACGTGAAAACTTTTAGGAAAATGCTTTTTTCTTAGGTTATATTTATTTATACTCAGTAAGATAATCTAAAGGCAACACAAACATTTTAAAACGGAGATATCAAATAATTTCTTTTCGATTAATATTAATTTACACGAGAATTTTTATCTCAGGGGCGGGGGCGGCGGCACTTCGACCTTTCTATGGCAGGGATGAGCAGCTGAGACATCCAATACCCCACCTTTTATATATATATATATATATATATATATATATTGAATGATAAAAGAACATACATGTAGTTACCCTAGCTATAATATATTTTTTACAATAAGTATATATACCTGCACATAGCTATCATTGTTACGCTATTTCATGGGGAGATACTAGTAAATAGATTTGACAAATATCTGAAACATTTACGAAAGTGATTTTAGAGACATATATACACAATCTCTGGTGATTTTAATTGCATCTGTAAAAAAAATATCGACATCTGATTAGTTTCAGATTCAATCATCAACCTTGTCTTATATTTCACCTAAATTTCTCGACCTCATGGAATATCATGAAGCTTCAAATAGTGATCTATCCCAGCGACTCATCCCTTCCACTCATTACATAATAAATGCCCCCACACACACCCCAAGATCGTTGGGCTGAGTTGGATGTTGTCTAGATCTACCTAGCTAGCTCTTCCTAGTAAAAGGGAATATAAGAAGAACAAAAAACTACTCTCAGACGATAAAAGCAATTATACATGCATGCCAACATATTTTAAGCAATGTTTAATTTCTATGAATGATTTTAAAGGAGAAGTGAAGTGATAGCAGACGTTGAAGAACAGAAGACTAAAAATATATCTAAAAGGGAATATAAGAAGAACAAAAAACTACTCTCAGACGATAAAAGCAATTATACATGCATGCCAACATATTTTAAGCAATGTTTAATTTCTATGAATGATTTTAAAGGAGAAGTGAAGTATACATAATTAATTTAGACAGCAACCCAATTAAGTAAACAAACAAAACGTGATAATTTACTTCTAAAGTTCAATCTACGGTCTTCTTCAATGGCCATGTCATTACAACATTTTAAAGTTTTTTATCCCCCCAAATCTAACTATAATATGTAGAATAGTTGTGAATATGTGAGCCAAAATTTGTTCCTGTGAAAAAAGTTCCAGTGGAACAAATATCACAGGAAATATATTCTAGGAGAACTTTTTTCACAGATAATTTCTATATGATTTGTTCCATCTCTATGAAATAAGTTCCACAATTTACCTGGTGAAATAAGTTCCGGGTTTGTGAGATTTGTTCCTTACCTGGTGAAATAAGTTCCTTGTCTGTGAAATATGTTCCACTGGTTAAACAAGTTATCTTTAATACTGAGCATTGTTATCAGTGAGATTAAAGTTATAATTCAAGTACATTATAAAAACATGTATTATATTGATAATGCAATAAATAAAGGTGTAAACATCCAATATGGATTCTGTGGAGTATAGCAAAATGTTTAATTACATTATCCATGAAAAAATACCCAAATAACAATAATTTAATGAGGCAAAAAAGCGAAGATTAAGAAAATCCATCAGAAAATATTTATAGATCAATCATTTATTTATGAATATTGCAATTCAACATATGTTACTTCATATCAGAATTTGTAGAAAAATGAAATGATGTGTTTTAAATATTTATCACAGTTGTTAATCATAGTTGTGCATTTGTTTTTTAATCATATTATCTACGTACAATATATATGCCGACTTAATTTGAATTTCCCTTATTTTGAATGTTTTCGTGTTGTTTAAAGACTTCAATGTTGAGTATTAAATTTGTCAGGTAAACTATAGAATGTTTTACTTGATATAAAGTTAATGCATCATGTTAATCTATAACACCCGGAACTTATTTAATATTTAGTAAAAAGATTAGTTCCGGAACAAATTTTACAGTGCTGGAACATATTTCCTTATAATATATATTCCGGGTATAAATTTTCTGTGATATAAATTCCGGTGGAACATATTTCCTATGAAATAAGTTCCGGCGGAACAAATGTCACGCCGGAATATTTTTTTTTGTTACAAAAAATAATTCAGATATTACTTAAAGCTATGAGCAGGGTCAGGAACAAACTTCTAATGTTTGTTTTGAGGTTTATTGACTATTTATACTAGACATGCTATATGAGAGAAAGAAAAATAAAAGAAAATTATAAATTAAAAAGACGAAAATACTGTTGGCATTTTAAAAGATTATTCTTAATTGTATGTTTTCTACAAGAATTGTAAAACAAGTATAAACATACATATACTATGATCATAAAACAAAAAGACATTTATATGTCAACATACGAACGATCTCCCACAAAAGATTATGTCAATCCAGTATGTCAAGCTTTTAAGGGTAAGTATGATAAGGGCCTTATTCGTCATCCAACATTAAATGGTATGGTAAATAAATATGAAGATATGTACAAGTTAAACAATAACAAAAGATACAGTATCAAGCTGTATGCTTAATAAAGTTTTTGGTCAAATTTGTTGATTCTCTTATGTTGATGGCCTCATAGTAAACTTAAAATAGCTTTGCAGAACTTATCACCTTCTTTATAACCAACGACGTCCATTATAATTTGAAAAGAATGGCGGCGAAACTATTATGTTTTGAATTTCAGGCGCTTACAATAGGTTTTATATAACAAATAACCCGTCTCACGACTCTGAGTATTTTTCATCAAAAAATATAATCAAGAAGTCCAATAAAACCAAATAATCTGAAAAAAGAAACATTTAACTGTAAGGATACTCATTATTCAAATATAGAAAAAGAGGCGTGGGGCATTCCACATTGCAGTCCAACTACAATGAATAGACAAAATCTTCATCGACAACAAAAATAACCATACATATTATATGTGGAGCTTTACATTTTAAGGATCATTTTTGAAAAGATGTGAGATACCGTTGGAAATATATTAATTGTGTTCTTATATGTTTAAATTTTACTACGTTTCACTCTCTACACTTTTCGATGCCTATTATGAACGAAAAACTTTCAGGTGGAAGCGGCCATACTTTTCTAACACAAATAAATAAGCAAACAACAAAAGAAAAAGTCAACGAACGACTCCGATATATGTTTGAAAAAAAAATCGATAAAAAGACATTACCCCTTCCATTTCCAGTGTTAATACTTTCTCCAAAAGAAATTGGTAAATCTAAAAAATTGTATAAGCCTTTTATAATTTTTGTAATCCACTACAATATACATACAATTCTGAACGAATTAAACTACAAAGAGAAACATTTTCCACTTTCATCAGCTATGAGACGGCTAGCTTTTTAGAAAAGCTATTACTTGTTATAAATATACATTTAATTGACGAAAGGAAGTACATGGTTTTCCTAGAAAGAGGCATATAAAGGTAGTTGTAAAGCTTAACCAGAAATCAAAAAGGTATGATCAGTGTAGTAACTAAGAAAATGTGACAAATACAGGATTTTTATTTTATGTATAGTGAATGTATGTAGGTATTCTGTAAACACTAATTAAGGGACGACTGAACTGGCGGTCAGTCGGTAGTTCACACTCCTTAGTTTACGGAAGATGTACCGATTATCAGGTTGTCTGCATATTGATATTGTAAAATATCAGCTGCGAGTCACAATATGATTTTTTTTGTCGAATGAGCGCAGCGAACGAGTTAAAAAAGGCTTCATATTGTGTCGAGCAGCTGATATTTTACAATATAAACATCATGAGAATCTGATAATCTATTTATTGGATTGTATCTGTGTATTTTGTATGATAGAAACAAGTGTTTTCTTTGTAATGCCAGCAAACAGGAAGATGACTTGATAAGTTCGGGTCAAACTTTGTTTTTTTTTTTGCTGCTTAACGCAACTTTCAACACTATTGGCTATTTCGTGGCGGTCAGTTTTTATTGGAAAAGAAAGCCGGAGTGCCTGGAGAGAACCACCGACCTTCAGCAGGAAAACTGACAATCATAGACAATTAAGATTGGAGTCAAACGGCGCACCTGCTACATGCGGGGCTCGAACTCTCAGTGTTGACTTGCTAATGATACAGTAGTTGAACTACTTAGACCACTCGGCCACAGATGCCCCAAAAAATTAAATCATTTCAGTGATGCTTAATGATGTATATTTGGTTTTCGATTTTTATTTTTTGTTGTTTTTGATGTTTGTTTTGTTTGTATTCGTATCATTTTTATTGGTATGTTTTTTTTTATGAGAAAGAGGGAGAGTAATTAATATCTATCATATTTGCATCACAACGATGACTTATAATGTACAGGAATATACTTTATAACGATTCCATATACCAAATAGTGAAATGCATAATTACTGAGGAACAACTAATCGTGACCACTTCGATCAGCATAAAATGCCATAACGATATAGCAAGGAATGATTCGAAATATCAATAACAAGATGGTGACCAAATCACAGTGTAGATACTATTCTGTACGCTATCCGGAAGTCGCGATTTTCGAAGCGATGATTTCCAACTGGCTAAGAGGACGGTTTTGCCTACGGTGACTTTTCTCATCATTTGTTTACTCCTATATCTATAAAGTGCTTTGAACATCTTCAAGGTATGTATAGCATCATAAATATGAGTAACTGTAACAAAACATGCATTAGAATATAAAATAGAAGTGTGCATCACACAAACTTGATAGAAAAAGTGAAATCGATGGACAATTTTGCTCTCGTAGTACAAAGCAAATAATCTTTATTGCAAATATTTGCACCAGTTTACAGTTAAATATATACTGTTTCAATATTCTTTTCGTATTTAAGTAGAATATTCGTATTTCCCATAAAAAATATGTTTTCCTTGAGGATCCCAAAATAAATTACTGTACGATCAGTCTAGAACTGACTGTATTCTAGAAGCGATTTCAGATTTTTTGACTGTATGACCAGTCGTGATTTTGAAAAAAAAACAACGGCAATTTGAAGGTATATACGTGTCTATGTGATATTATGAACTTATATATGGTCGTGGAGGGAAAGTTGTATCATTGGCAATCATATTTGTTGTATCATTGGCAATCATATTTCATCTTCTTTTTGAGGTAATATATGTAAATTTAAGTATTTACAACTTCATACAACATGCAGTGATTTGTTTAAAAACTTGAGGTATTGAGGAAAGAATTAACGAAATTATACTCCGCCACTTCTAAAGTCCATGTTTTGGAAAAAATAAACCCCCAAAAAACTAAAATATAGGTGCACAGTGGCATCATTTAATAAAGAATCTGAGAAAGTTTTATTAATATACGGTAAGTTTAGGAAAGTTGCGTATAGTAAATGGGTACCACCCAATAAGGTAGTGGAAAAGTCCTTATCACGGAAAGAGAAAACAGTGATTTTCGAAAAATCAAAATAAGAGGTGCACAATTGAATTAAATGATGAAGAATCTGAAAAAGATTCATTAAGTTATGACAAGTGTCTGAAGGAAGTTGTGGATATAAAATAGGTATGCCCAATATAAGGCTATGGCAAAGTCCGTATTTAATAATTGGTTTAGGAGGTGTTGGAAATACCTGATGGGTGCCCCCATATAATGCAATGTTAAAGTCCGTATCTTATATAAAGAAACCCCATAAAAGATTTTTACTAAAATTCGAAATAGACGGTGCACAATACAGTCATTATCATTTATGATAAGGAATCCGAGAAAGATTAATTAATAGTTATATCAGTGACGGATCCAAAAAAAGGGGATCCGGCGGTTTGAAACCCTTTTTTAACTACCAATGCATTTGTATGGGAACATATATTTGAATCCCTTTTCTCCTGGATTGGACCCTTCTCCATTTAAAAATGGCTGGAACCCCCAATGTATATTAAGTGGTTTATGAGGAGATGCGCTTACAAAACCGGCGAAACATATTGTACCAGTCCAACGGACGAACGGAAAGACGGACTTCATTATCACTATAAACCCCCGCTTTACAAAGTGGTGTACAATTGAGTGTCAAAGAGACAGCTCTACATCCAAAACAAAGTGAAGGAACTGTGATCAATTATAGGCTACAGTACGGCCTCGAATGTGTGTAAATACATGCATTTTTATATAACAATTAAATCTGTGTGTTTGTACATTTTTAAGTATAACGGAGGACATTTCTGAAACTTATATATACAACAAACCTTCCTCTTATTTTAGCAACATTTAAACATCCTTATACTTAATGCAGTAAGTCGAGTACACCCTATCAAGCTAAAACATGTTTCATAAGTTTTCAGGATGTGAATTTATTGAAATATATTTGTGTTATTTAGAAAAATGCCACCTTCTAATGTATCGTAAATAACTTTGAAATCACCACTAGAATACAATGAAATAAAGACTGTTCATACATTTTCAAAATATACAAGCGAGACTGATCGTACAGTGAGAAATTCAAACAAGTGTAACTTTCTTATTTCTGGCTTCAAAGATCTGGTTGAAACTTTACCACCACTTGAAATATACTTCATTTAGTTAATTAAGTCTGGTTTTACGTTAATTTGTACACTAAGAGGGTAAAAGATTGTTTTTAGGTTCACCGACTGATTTTCCTTAGTGATGCACTTGAAAATCTCTTGATTAAGGCAAACATACGAATAATGAATGTGCTGAATTTAATTCTTAACCATTTGAGAATATCGATGTCAGCTTAATTAATCATTAAGCAATGTACAGATGATCAACTTACCGTTTAATTCAGTATATCCATCAAATTTAAAATGTGATCCAAAAAGTTCTCGCTTCGAAAATCGCGACTTCCGGATAGCGTACAGAATAGTATCTACACTGCAAATGTAGTGACCATTAAGTGTATATCATACAAAAGCTTTATAGATCATTAAAATGAGGTCTTAACAGATTTGACTCTATTAAAGCAATAGTTACCGCTGGAAGAGTTATACTGCTGTGTTCATTCCCTGGAGCAAACTTTTATCGGTGTCAATCACCCTTATTCCCCGAAAAACGGTCTTTTATTTTGCCGTTTTTTTCAGTCAGCATTCATTTTTAAAATAAAGTTGACAATGAATAGATGAATATTAAGCAATTAAATATTAATGCAATGAGTTGTATAAAAATAAAAAAATGCTGGTTCTAGAAATTTAGCAACTCTCAAGTGTATTTTTCAAGACTTAAAAAATTAGGTCGTTACCGAAAAAAACTGTTCATGTATATATTCCACGGGAAACTTATACTAGTAGTTAAATCCCTATGAAACTATCGTGTATAAAACTTAGGTGTTGCACGCAATTGTCATTGCAACTGTGAAATCTGCTATGCCACGTTTCGATGCAGTTACACATGAGAAAGTCATCGGCCGTCATCGGCCGTCTTCAGGCTGGACAATATTAAACTATCTGGAGTCGCCCGACAATTCAACGTTGCATGCAATTGGCAGAGATAAAATCAAACTGGATGAGATCGGGATCGTCCTGAAAGTGGTGTGCCAGGAATCACTACTCCAGTCTGAGATCGGTGTATCCAGGTGTTCCATCTACGCAATCAAACAATCACTTCTACAACCACTGCTGGTAGTATCTCAACTTTACTGAGAATATCCACGCGGACAGTGCGTTATACAGGTTTCGTAAACAAAGAATTCGGTCAAACAGACCTAATGTTGGACAAGTTTTGACATAGATACACAGACGTGCACGTGTTTATTGGTGTCATACTTTGAGGGTCTGGACATTGAGGAACTGGCGCCAAATTTGATTCAGTGACGAATAACGTGTCTTTTCCATATATGTACAAGGATAAATCCGTGTAACAGGAGTCGAAATGAGCGTTTTAGTAGGGTACCCAGTGTTAAAAGTCCTCTAGTTAACGAGTTTGCGTTAACGGAATAAAACACGACTAAATGTTTTTGCAAATTATAGGAAAATCATTATATTTCAACAAACAATCGGCATTCCCATGGGAACCAACTGTGCTCTTCTTCTTGCCGACTTGTTCCTTTATTCATATGAGGCTGACTTCATACAGGAACTTCTTAGGAAGAAAGAAAAGAAGTTATCAGTATCCTTTAACTTTACTTTCCGCTACATAGATGATGTTCTCTCACTGAATAATTCAAAATTTGGTGACTATGTTGAACGCATCTATCCCATCGAACTTGAGATAAACGGGAAACAACAGATACAGTTAAGTCTTCCTCATATCTTGACTTACATCTAGAAATTGACAATGAGTGTCGGTTGAAAACAAAACTTTATGACAAAAGAGATGATTTCAGCTTCCCAATTGTGAACTTTCCATTTTTATGTAGCAACATTCCAGCAGCGCCTGCATACGGAGTATATATCTCCCAGTTGATACGATACTCCAGGGCTTGTATTTCCTATCATGATTTCCTTGATAGAGGGTTGCTGCTCACAAGGAAGCTACTAAACCAAGAGTTCCAAGTAGTGGAGTTGAAATCATCCCTTCGTAAATTTTACTGACGCCATCACGAGTTGGTTGACTGTTACGGAATATCCGTTTCACAGATGATAGCGGATATGTTCCTAATGTCGTAACTACAATCCCGTCCCCTTTTCCGAATGTGACCTACCGAATTAGACTTATTACCAGGTTTGTACTAACATGAGCAACACGATGGGTGCCACATGTGGAGCAGGATTTGCTTACCCTTCCGGAGCACCTGAGATCACCCCCAGTTTTTGGTGCGGTTCGTGTTGCTTAGTCTTTAGTTTTCTATGTTGTGTTTTGTGTACTATTGTTTGTCTGTTGGTCTTTTTCTTTTTTAGCCATGGCGTTGTCAGTTTATCTTCGACTTATGAGTTTGAATGTACTTTTGGTATCTTTCGCCTCTCTTTGCAAACATGATAGTCGTCGTAAGTTTCCGTGGTCACGATTTTCTAAATTTCGTGTTTTTACAGGGTACCCCCAGATACCGTATTGTACGGGGAATATCAGTTAACATGAAAAATAAGATTATTGCGCTCTTTGTTGGTAGTTGAAATAGTACTGATAATATAGTTTATATATTAAACATATCATATAACGAAAGCGGAAAGTATTTAAGTAGGTTTAGTATATTAAGTATTTCAGCATTTTAGTAAGACTAAAATTTTACCCGAAATCTGAGACTACTATAACACTGTGTTATAGTAGTCTCAGCCGAAATTTACTACATTTTTATCGAAAGCAAAATTATTACGTGTATCATCACGATATTTTTTCTGATTAAAGCAATAAGACACAGTGCATGTGTGTGCCAAATTTCATATGTGAAATAAAAGTCGTTTTGAAGAAATAAGCAATTAAAAACACAAATTAAGTCAACATTTTAACATTGATTAAACACGGATTATCTTTTGCCATTAATCATTTTGTTGCTCACACTATTAGGTCGTTAACAAGGACAGTGGTAACTCAATACATTTCCCATTTTTGCTTGTTGTGTGGTTGGTTTATTTGTTTTGAATAGCGAGTTAGCTTTGTAGATTGTTATTTTCTTCGGAGGAATATGTTTTGTGTTTGTTTTTTCAAAACTTTAAACTTGTTATTCAATAGATTTTTTTTGTTTTAATTGTAGTATAAGAATTAAATCGGCCGGTTTTGTTTCACACCCGGAATATGGCACATCAAGTCTATGTCATGGTCTTGCATTATGTTTTCGACCTAAACTCCCTTCGGTGTGAACGACAACAAAAATGTTCCACCATACACCAGCAGACACAACTGCGGTAGTTTCAAAGCTGAATTGTCAATAGGTTTGTCCGAGCAAACTACTGAAGCCAATGACCTATATGTGCCAAGCATACATGTTCAATCTATCTACCATGTTTCAAATTGGAATGTTTGGTTTTCTTTTTTGTGAAAATAATACAATTAAAAAAATATCGGTAGTTTAAAATTATATAATCAGCTATAAAAGGCCCCGACAAAACAAATTGTGAAACAATCAAAACGAAAAAACTAACGGTCTCTTTTATGACAACAACAAAAAACAGATACAACAGACAGCGATCAACGACAACCACTGAATTGCAGGCTCCTGATTTTGGACAGACAAATACAGAATTTAGAGGGGTTAATAGATATAAGAAGATGTGGTATGAGTGCCAACTCTCCATCCAAGTCAAAATTTATAGAAGTAAACCATTATAGGCCAAAGTACGGTCTTCATCACGGAGCCTTGGCTCACACCGAACAGTAAGCTATAAAGGGCCCCAAAAATTACTAGTGTAAAACCATTCAAACGGGAAAACCAACGGTCTAATCTATATAAAAAACAAGAAACGAGAAACACTTATGAACCACATCAACAAACGACAACTACTGAACATCAGATTCCTGACTTAGGACAGGTGCAAACAAATGCAGCGGGTTTAAACGTTTTAATGGTACCAAACCTTCACCCTTTTTCTGAAACAATAGTGTAACATCACAACATAGAAAGACACACTATAAAATATCAACTGAAATAGCTTAACTCAATCAAAGGACATATTAACACCAGTGAACATACACTGAACAAATAAATTTGACTCATGATACAATGTAACATGTTTGTGATCCTTTGACCCTCCCCTTACCTGGACAATGGTATAACAACACAACATAAGAACAATCTGCAAAAAAAAAAACAGTTTGAAATGGCTTGACTCATCAAATCGGCATGTTTTTTTTAAATTTTAGTTCATTTATATGTTTTGGAGTTTAGTGAGAAGTCCATTTTCACTGAACTATATATAGATATAGGAAGATGTGGTATGAGTGCCAATGAGACAACTCTCCATCCAAGTCACAATTTATAAAAGTAAACCATTATAGGTCAAGGTACGGCCTTCAACACGGAGCATTGGCTCACACCGAACAGCAAGCTATAAAGGGTCCCAAAAATTACTAGTGTAAAACCATTCAAACGGGAAAACCAACGGTCTAATCTATATAAAAACGAGAAACTAGAAACACGTATGAACTACATGAACAGACGACAACTACTGTACATCAGATTCCTGACTTAGGACAGGTGCAAACATTTGCAGTTGGATTAAACGTTTTAATGGTACCAAACCTTCACCCTTTTTTGTTTAGGAGCCAGTTGAATCCCGCCTCCGTGTGCGGGACTATCTCGCAGTGTTGAAGACCCATTGGTGGCCTTGGGATGTTTTCTGCTCTTTGGTCGGGTTGTTGTCTCTTTGACACATTCCCCATTTCCTTTCTCAATTTTATGAAGCACATAAACAACTAACATGAAAACAAAAGACACAAAGTACCGATTTAAAAGTTATTGCCGTTAGGGTACGACCATTTTATATTCGGGAAAAAAAGTTCAGTTGATACCAGGCCAAGTTATTCATTTTCAAAATCCTCCTTCCTCTTTCGAAATCAAATGGTCGTCCCTTTAATGAAAGCTAATGAAAGGACGTCATCAATAGTCTGAGAAAAGTATGATCATAAACACATAATTACTGTAAAAACTAGGATTCTATAGGTACAGCATGCTTTACTAACAGACTGAATTATGTCGAAAGTCCAAGAGAAAAGGATTATACATTCTTTATATGCCTTTCCCAAGTCAGGATCGAGCCGGTATTTGAGTGGTTGTCGTTGGTTCGTGTCTGTCATATTTGTGTTTCGTAATTGTTTTATTATAAATTAGGCCGTTAGTTTTCTCAAATGAATTGTTTCATAGTTTTCATATCGGGGCTTTTTATAGCCGACCAAACGGTATGGGTTTTTCTCATTCGCGAAGGCCGTACGGTTGCCTATAATTGCTTACTTCCACTTCATTTGAACTTTGATAGACAGTTGTCTCATTGGCAATCATACCACATCTCCTTATTTTTATATTATACAACAAGTACTACATAAAATTAACATTATCAATGTTCTATGTAAATGAGGTAAGGTCAGATCGATGAACTCTGCAATAAAGACAGAAATATTAAATTAGTCTTAAATATAGAAACTATATTTATAATCCTTTGAATTATTCGAATTCCTTTTGCTATAAACGCATATATGTAGGGACGGCCAGCTGTCTAAACGTGACTGCGTTTTCCCTGAAATTATAGCTTTGACCTTTGACCCAAATTTAAGAAAATCGTGACCACTGTAGACAACGTACGGGGCGCCGAATGGGACTCTTGTGGTTTTGTACTCGAAATTCAATTTTGTACGGACAAAAGTGAGTTTTGTTCAACAAAAATGAGTTTAGTTTAACAAAATTTGTAGCATACTACAAATTTAAATTTTGTCATACAAAATTATCTTTCAGTGGACACAAGTTACTTTTGTCATGACAAAATTCATTTTTGTATTACAAACTTCACTTTTGTTACCTTATTTGAAAATTGGGCGACAAAAGTCAATTTTGTATGCAAATTAGTTTAGTTTGGATTCTGTGAACTAATTTGCATACAAAACTGAGATTTTGTCACAAAATTCGATTTTGTGTTTATTTTTGTTTAGACAAAATTGAGTTTTGTTAAACAGAAGTGAAAATTTAACACAAACGTCAATTTTGTGCAACAAAAGTCAATTTTGTGTCACAAAAGTCAATTTTGTATGCAAATTAGTTTATATTTGCATACCTATTTTCTCATGACAAAAATGAATTTTGTCTACAATAATGAATTTTGTCTACAAAAATGAATTTTGTCATTACAAAATTGAAGTTCTCATAAAACAAGTCTGTATCACATAGTTTTGTAAGACAAAAATGATTTTGTTATGACAGAATTGAATTCTGTGTACACAAAATTGATTTTGATTACAAAAAGTTCAAGTCCCATTCGGTGCCCCGTACAACAACATCAATATTTCGATGAGGCTTGTTCTCCTCTTTCCAATGAAATAAAATACAGCCGTGTGTTATTCCGTTGACCCAAATCGATCATATTCGTTTACTGGGCACCCTACTATTTTGCCCCTGTCTGCCTACAGGAAATTGACAGATTTTGTGGTAGAAGCGTCGTGATGTGGGCAGCAGAAATCCTACAAAACAAAGCTATATAGTGTGGTCCAAGGAATTGTAACGGTTCAACGTCAGAGACAATATTTTTCCACCATATATTCTGATTGTTACTGATGGTCCAGCAGGATAATGTCGTCCTATTCAGCAAAGGTACAACCGTTGATTGCCTTATTCGGAACAACATTAATGTATTGACATGGGCCTCAAAGTCATCGGATTTTGACCCCATAGAACATCTGTGGGACAAATCTGATAGACGCGCCCAGCAACGCCAATCGTTGGACCAACTCAGCCAAGCGTTACAACATGAATGGCAAAGAATATCACAGATTCGAATACATGATTTGATTCGATCAATGTCAATAATAGAAAGAAAGGGCAGGACAGTGCTAGTTGCGCATGGTGGTTACAAGATATACTGACTTGAACGTCACCGGAAATTTAACCAATTCGTCGTATGTGACTTTATCAAATCTTTCTTCAGGATCGTGAGTGAATTTTTAGCTCAATATACCAAAGCATTGTTGTAAAAGATCAATTTGAAGTACACAGAGTAACATTTTGAAGGAAAAAGAAAAACATTTTGCATTTCTTTCTTTTTTTTTTTGCAGAGTATACGATATGAAATTTACTGCAGTGACACCCTTTTGACTAAATTGTGACTCCTGGGGTTTATCATGTATTTTAAATTTTTAATACAAAATCTATTGCTTATCTGAAAATGATGGCTAATCATTCTAATACGAAACTGAAAGAAAGACGAAAAGTCACAAGCCTGATTACTTTGTCAAATGTTGTCCTTAACTTGATGCCCTTGCCCAGATTCATAGATCTAACTCTATGAATAATGTAACATTGTATTATAATTGGGGAATAGCGAAGCCATAAAAGACATTAAGAAAAATAATTAAATACCATAGACTTGTTTTTAAATTTCAATATTTTCGATCAGAAATTTGCTATCCTTACAAAAGTAAACGCTTCTTAAAACCTAATTTAAAATGAATATAAAGATTTTATTCAAAATATGAAAGAGGAGTTAAGTTTGATCTGTGAATTGACTACTTCTTATATATACTTGCTTTATCACTTAAACGAGACATTCGTACAGACAGTGGTATTACTGATGAGTCGAGAACAATATAAAAGTATTTTAAGGAAAGTCAAAGTCAACGTGTGGAACGAAACACTATTTCTGGGTGTCTCTTTTAGTAAATCCTTCTGATGTTTACAGAGATAAATTTACATGTTGCTTTTCTGATAAAATTGAATGCCGCTCTGAAAGATTGAATTGTACATTTTGTCATAACATATCTAAGATATTCTTGATAATTGTTCAATCGTGTTATTACTGACAATTTTTACTGAAATGTATCTATTCAGTTCAATGTATAATATCATTGTCATTGCGCAATAACTAGTCACTATGAAAGACGGTCTTGATGGGGTTTACAGAATAATTGACCAAAAGTACAGAAAAATGGATTAAAAAAAAATTAACAATAGAGAAAAATATTCCAAAAATATAAAGAACAGAGAATGACGGGCAAAATATATAATGCTGTCAATACACATGAACTTTTTTTTTTTTTTTGCATTTGTGTTTGTTTTTCTGCATCAGATACGAGGAGGATTGTTAGAGCTTTTAAGCTCACAATCCTAGAGCATCGTCCCTTGGTGTCTGTTGCAGCTAAACAATCATTTATATTTATATTTATACATTTCCAGCAAAATATATTTTAAAATCAAGTGAGAAAAAAAAAAAGTTTGCCACATCTCTGGAGTAGCAACTCTTAAATACTTTTTATTTAACATATAATACCTGTATAAAATTGAGAATGGAAATGGGGAATGTGTCAAAGAGACAACAACCCGACCACAGAACAGACAACAGCAGAAGGTCACCAACAGGTCTTCAATGCAGCGAGAAATTCCCGCACCCGGAGGCGTCCTTCAGCTGGCCCCTAAACAAATATATATACTAGTTCAGTGATAATGAACGCCATACTAAACTCAAATTGTACACAAGAAACTAAAATTAAAATAATACAAGACTAACAAAGGCTAGAGGCTCCTGACTTGGGACAGGCGCAAAATGCGGCGGGTTAAACATGTTTATGAGATCTCAACCTCCCCTATACCTCTAACCAATGTAGAAAAGTAAACGCATAACAATAAGCACATTAAAATTCAGTTCAAGAGAAGTCCGAGTCTGATGTCAGAAGATGTAACCAAAGAAAATAAACAAAATGACAATAATACATAAATAACAACAGACTACTAGCAGTTAACTGACATGCCAGCTCCAGACTTCAATTAAACTGATTGAAAGATTATGTCTTCATCATATGAATATCAGGCACAATCCTTCCCGTTAGGGTTTAGTATCATACCATCATAACATATATGAGAAGAACATAACCCGTGCCATGCCAACAACTGGTTTTAAATAAATGTGTTTAGTTCCGATGCAAAGACCCTATAAGTGAATCAATATTAACGCCAAAATATGCAATCTTTAATGACCTGACAACAGTATCGTAACTATATCCCTTCTTAATAAGTCTATTTAAAGGTTTTGTTAGCTTCTGAGGTGAATAATGACATTTTTGTGCTTTATAAAGAATATTTCCATAAAAAATTGGATGTGAAATACCTGAACGTATAAGAAGTCTGCATGTTGAGCTATATTTACGAATGATGTCCTTATACCGATGATAAAATTTAGTAAATGTTTTGACTAGTTTGTGATATCGAAAACCCTGGTGTAATAATTTTTCAGTAATACATAAATTTCTCTCGTTAAAATGTATGACTTTATTTCAATAGTTGAAGTTTATTATATGAATGTCATGTAAAATACTGTATGTTGTATCAATTATATATGTTATGTGTATATGCCCCCCTGGGGACCTAATTTGGAAAAAAAACTTATCTTATCTTATCTTATCTTATCTTATAATGAATAGAAAATAATAGCATAAAAATAAAGAATATAGAAATGCAAACCTATCCAGTCCCTCATAAAATAACTTGAATAATTGCTGTAAAACAAACAAAAAACACTTCTTAAAGTTCTCTTTAAATGTTCACTAACAGGAACATTTCCTGTCGCAATATCACTGAAATAAATAAGATAAGAAAACGTTATTGGATTCGGAAAGTATATAATAAACGCAAGCTCTAGTGGGCTTTCGTTCGAATATATCTAACTACTAGTATTCCTTATACCAAAATAAACCCATCATGCATAATTAAACTGAGGTACACTTTATGGCATGAAAATGAAGTCAATACTATATTACATATGACAGATGACATATACTCTTTTTATTAACAAAGAATCCACATACACATACCAAGCATGAATTTGACCTATCATGACCTAAGATCATGGAAATAAGGTCAAACAACAATGACAGGCTGAAAATGTCCCATCGTTATCTTCCATACAACATTTTATTGACGGGGGTGAAAGAGGTAATAGCTATGTCTCCTCTGGGATAGCAATACTATTCTGCTATAGTAGTCACTCTTACGGTGACACATTATTAAAGCTTGATTTTTGTCTGATCTCTGTTCTCATTTCCCCGATAGTTTTTTTTAATATTTCAAACAATTTTATCTGTTTATGAACACGCTTGAGATGGATTGAAAAATATTGCATGCATACCAGGACGAGAACAATTCAATGTGATATGAATACGAACACAGCCGTAGTTTAAAATTGTACGAGACCGACATGCTAAGCCAGGTTTTGAAAGGGCTAATTCACAAGACGCAGGAAGACCTTACCCGGACACATTATTCTGACTCCGAGCTGACCAATCTTTGCTCTTACTCCTAAATGCCGCGGTCTTTGCGGAGAAGCAGCAAATACCAATTTGCAAGTCTTTGGTTTGGCCTGGCCCACGCCAAGTTACCACGAGATCATCGAGGGGATTGTTTATGAATAAAGTGCAATGTTATTTCATGAATCATATTACATAAAATATCATTGATTTTACGACATTTCGAGTCAAAATGTGGAAATGACGCGAAAAAATGAATATACCTGTAAAACATATGTCATGAATAATAAATAAGATCAATATGGATTTTATAAGCATTACAGCTAGGTATATTGATGATATGAAGTTTCACGGTTTGCCTCGATTACCCAAAATGTGATAAGTGTCGCTTATGAACTAACATGGTCGCCGTTATTTAAATAGATCATGGCGATAAACAGGCTAACTAAAATGTTGATTTCATAGCATTTTTGTAAATAGTTTTGCTATTTTTTATTTAAAGCCATACGATGAGTAATTTACAAGTTAATTCCTTTCTAGTTGACCTACTTTTGTCTCATATGGACTTTTCATTTTCATAAAAATAAGTGTTTTCCTTCGTTGTCAGCCTTTTTGGCAGATGTAGCGCTTACAATTGGTTTGTATTTGTATGATTAGTAGTTACAAATAACATGAGTTTTGTTGTAGTTGGCTTGGCGTTGTCTGACCACCTAGACGTGTAATGAGACGATTCATTACGCCTAAATAACACATATTATATCCGAGTTTGATGTGGTTGGCCTACTTTTGATCTTATTATGACCATGGAACTTATTTTTTTATGAAGATGTCAGTTCTCTGTTCCGTTGTGAATCATCGTAGGTTGTGTTTGATAATTGTGTGAGTTCTGTTCTGGCTGGTCTACCTTTGACCTTATAACGACAATAGAACTTGGAAATTGTATAAACATAACCTGAGACTGTCACTACTATAATACATGTGTTCTCATTCATTGACTGTCATACTTGCTGCTAATAAACTTATATTTAATATTTACAAGAAGTTATATGTCTACTGAGTTTGTTCTGGTTGACATACCTCTCAGCTGATAAAGTGATAGCACTTAAGAAATTTTGTGAAAATACTAGTTTACTGCTTAGTTTTCAGTCATTCAAAGGAATTTTGTACCGATACATTGTAAATGACATCTAATTGTGTATTGAGTAATGATAGATAACATAACTTTTAATTCTGATGACACACTTTTGAATTAAAATTTTACAAACCTGGTGCCTTTTCATTTATTAGAATTTTAAAAACTTTATTGTTATCTGCAAACGATGGACGATCATTTTAATACGAAATAAAAACATAAAAACAAAAATTTAAAGAGGAGTTTTCTTCGTCAAAAGCCAAATTTGTCTTTGTCCATTTTCGGGACGAAACTGAGACTTTTATCTAGTTTCAAAGACCCACTCTATAGATATTATGCAATCGTTTTACACTCGAAACCATAATTCTTCTATTTTTGGTCAGAATTTCTCCTTCTTACACAAATCTTCTGAAACCTTTTTGTGAACCTAGACATGGAATTAAATTTAATCTACCAAGGATTGAAAACCTGAAATGGGAGTTTATGCGTAAAAATGTTTGATCTATGGAAAGTCGGAATCAACCATTTCCTGAATGGACAATTGTTTTTGATAAATCTTAAGCGCCAAATTTATATAAGTAAAAACAACGCTTACACAAATAGATTTCTGTTGTCAGAACCACATTTATAAAACCTAATTATAAACTACATATTTGTTTCAATTTATTTAATTAGCTTCCTGAAGCTTAGAGTTTAAATTCACTGCTTAGCTACAAATGGAGGAAATCCTTTTACGTTGTAATCAGAAAACTTGAATAATAAAAAAATAAATTCACAGTTCAGGACAGAAAATATTTTTAAACATTTGTCGATTTAGACCTTTACTCGAAATGAAAATTGTTAATTTTAGTATCTTAAGATAACGTACAAGAGATAAAGGATCTAAAACAAAGAATACACAAAAATGAATCATACTCCTTTGATGCCATATATCTATAGATAATTTGGGAATATTATACTAACAATATATTATGTCCCAGAAATTATTATAAAGAAATAAAACATTTCAGACTTTATGTTAAAAAATTACTCTGTTGGTGATTTTTATATACTAATAAACGTTAGAGTATATATGTAGACGATGCACAGTTATAAGTAAATGCAAGCAAAAAAAAGAAGAAAATATCACGTCACAAGCATTTATTTTATGAATGCTATAAGTAGGGTTAACGTCAACCAGACAGCAAACAAACGACACAAATAACAAAAACAACTAGAGGACATCATTATACACTTATTTACTGGCTATTCGGACAATGGCAAGTTTATTGTCACCCGAAACACCAACTATTCCCCAACGCGAACCATATATGTGTTTTATTATACAGGAAGTACGGGAAAATGTTTGCTTCCAGTAACCTGAGACTGTCACCTCTATAACACTTGTGTTCACATTCATTGACTGCCATCCTTGCTGCTAATGAGCTTATATTTGATATCTACAAGAAGTTATATGTCTCCTGAATATTGTTCTCAGCTGATAAATTCGCCGAAAATTCCGAAAAGTTGTGCCAAATACGACTAATGCAATCTGTACCTGGCATTAAAAAAACCTGTGCGTTTTGAATATTTTTGGATTTTATTAACAGTAAAATTACAGGAAATTAACACCAACGAAATATCATGTCTGGGCTGGTGATACCTTCGAGGACGAAACGTTCACTAGCAGTGGCATCGACCCAGTGGTTGTAAAAACTCATCAAAGACACCAGGTTTATAATTTGGTACGCCTGACGCACGTTTCATCGGCGGCGCTCGAATCAAAACAGATGCAATACCAAAGTAAATATAACGAAGTTGAAGAGAACAACTATTAAACAATAGAAGTTGCTATTGACAGAAGTCAAAATGGCAAAACACTACTATTTCTCTGGGTATGGCTGGTAGTTATACAGGGGTATATGGGTTGCTATTCTGATAAGATCGAATGCCGCTCTGACAGATTTGAATTGTATATTGTCATTTTTTAATAATATCTTATTTTTAGACTATTTGATTGTAACTTTACTGATTATTTTCAATTAAACTTTTTATTTGTGCAGTATTAAAAATCAATGGCAGTGTGAAGGTATAAATCACGCTGAATACATATTAGCATTTAAAACAATTAATCTATGCATATAATTTAAATACAGACAACTAATAACACTGCTTGGTACGACATGTCTCAAAGTTCTCTTTGCATGTTTACTTACAAGCAATTTCATTTTGCAATATCAATATTAATTCTCACGGAATTTCTGAACCTGCATGAAAATTATTTGCAATTGTATTGTCGTGTGAGTGATAGGAAACAAGAAGGATATCAATCAATGAAACAATAACCCATTGACACACTGAAAGAAAACATCCAGAGATTATATACAAAATAGCTAACCCGAATAATCCAGTCGTTATATTACGATCACTACGATCACTCCATTAACTCGAGAAAAGTAGTGGATAGAGGGCGCTGAATTATTCGAGTTAACAAAATAGCATAACTTAATAACAGAGTAGTAATCATGTATAGTAGTATTACAGGAATTATATTGGATTTATGATGATGATAAACAGAAATTAGTGTTTATATTCACAGATATTAATATGATTCGTAGCGTGACAAAGATTGTTATCTTATTTCAAATAGACGTAGAAATGTTTTATACTGTAAATAATGTACTTATAAATATGTTTTATAATAGACGAATTTTCTATAATGTTTTAATGTTATAGTCTCTTATAATTCTGTACAGAATGGCTCTTTATTTTATATCTATATTTTGCATTTAATATGATGTTGTATTATATGTTATTGAGAGATGAGACTTAAATAAAATATTGAAATGAATTGAATTGGATTGTACCAACCCCTTGACTGTTTTATGTACTTTATTGATAGTTGCTAAGTTTCCACCTTGTTGACTTTTACACAATATCTCTTTTTCGATATATTAACTCAAACTCATTCTTTCGTAAACTTTTAAGGTTAAACCAGGTTTCATTATATAAGAAATCGTCTTCTCTTCATTTGATCGTTTCGTATACTTCCATAAATATATTGCATGAATGTTTTATAACGATTGATGTTCCATCATTGTGCTTGTCATACAACAATCACGTGGTGCTTCAAAAGTAATGATTTATTTCACAATAATCGCAACATTCATGACTCCAAAAGATTTCTCCATATGTTACACAGGCTTTCGAGTAGCGAATCAACTTTAATTATAAACGGGCACTTTGAGTAGCCGAAAAGGAAGGATAAAGTTTGCCTTTGTGCTACAGATATTCAGTAAATGAAAGGTAAATATTCGCGGGAGAAAAATTAACAAGGAAAAGAATGATATATGGTTGATCTGCTTGACAATGGATCTATTTTGAGTTAGAGACAGGAATGAGCCGCCCCAAGTTGTTGTTGATTGCGTTCTAGCGTCCACATCCAGTCAGTCCATAAAACAGGCCGTTCAATTGTTCAATGATATTTATGGCCAAAAGATAACACATAGGAGTAGAAATTCTTAGTGTCGATTTTAATCTTTACAGACATTTAATTTCTTATCAGAAATTGTTTATGTGCAATAAGCTTCTGGAAATACATAAGTTCAAGCTCTCTCGATCTTCAATTCTAGTCCATTGAAGGCACAATCCCTAAAGAAAGAATACATAAAATCGGTTGCTTAAATTTAGCTTTTGATAGCTTGCCACTTTTTCAACTTGATTTGCGTTTTTTTTATTGTTTTCATTTTACAAAATAAAGCATTTTCAGATCACTTAGGAAATATCGTTCTGAAATGAAAACACGTATACTAGTATATCCTCTATATGCATGAATTTTGAAGACTTGAAAAAAAAGGTGAACATTACTTTTTTTGGTCAAAATCGTATAATATATATCCAGTGTGCATTCTATAATGAAACAGCTTGACATACCGAGAGAGAGAGAGAGAGAGAGAGAGAGAGAGGAAAAAAAAGACTTAAAACATATAAATTTCATCCTTCTTTCATAACTTTAGTCGCTCAGATATCATAATCATTTGCTTTTATTAATTATACTTTAAAAATACAGAATTAAAAGTTTGTTATAATGCCTATAAACAACTTTGTCAATTGGCTAAGTACGAACGTTACGGAGTATCAATACAAATAATGCCCAAAAATATTACAGACCACACCAACCAACTGTACATATATAAGCTTTTTCAGATCATCTCCCAACAGTTTTGCCTATTTTCTTACTTACAATCAACTATATACACCAACATTAAAATCGAATATCGCTTTATACATGAAGCCAGAAATACCCTCTGACACAAGACAAAACGAAAAGATATTGGTTGGTAAACTTCTTCAACTTTTAAAGTTATATAACAAAAAGATAGTTAATTTACGACTAAGAACAATGATAGACATTCAAACAAAGTGTATTGCATCATTTACACTTAAGGCAAACCACGGCTTGGACATCACACCCTCAAAACAAATAACATCGATGTACTCAAGTGAAACTAACAGATATTATGGAATACTATTATCATTGATTTTTACACATAAAAATAGTAACAAAAATTCTTAAATCTGGTCTAGGATTAAAATTACAAATACGTAAGGACGGTCGGTGAGTAAGGTCCTCGCTAAACTCATCTTTATAACGATCTACATTTTAAACTTTAAATTTGTTTTGCAATTCAAAAAGTCATGATCACATGTTTAACCCATACAAATGTACGCATCAGGAAACACCAAGAATAGTTCCTTAAATACCAGCTACGTGAGATCAATTTAGGCCACAACCAACATGGCTAATAACTAGTTAAATAGCTTATTATTGCAGGTGAAATGTAATATATAGTGTATCTGGAATTATATACAAACTGTAAATAAGAGATTTCATTTAGTTCTTGATAAGCAGGTAAGTCATACCAAACAGAAAGCAGTATAAATACCGGTATCACAACAGCTCCCAAGATAATCTGCCAGTTTTTACTCATTGTTTAATGTACAGGCTATGTGTATATTGAAGCTAATTGAATTTATGTAAAATTTGATTGATGAATAATTTGGCTCAATAAAACCCTTTTCACCAAAGAAATTTGGACTGTGACAGTTTTGGTGCACATGTAGTTATAAAAAAAAAATGGTTGCATAACATTATTTTTTAGCAGTACATATGAACTCATTAAAGGTACTGACTTCGGATACTTATGTTTCTACTGTGAAATTGAATATTTAGAAATGTCAGTTACAAAACTATAAATAAAAAAATAAAGCTGTATCCATTTAGTTTTCATTGAAAACTGCGTCAATTCGTAATTAATTCATAAATTTATCCAAGTAAGGGAAACGTGGATAAATTTAACTGAAAAATCTCGATTAGCATTTCAACAAAGTTTGTATACTGCTATACTGCTTCAAATAGTTTTATTTACAGTGTGTTTTCAATAATTCTATTTAAATTGGATTTAGATTGTATCCTTAAGGGGTTAACCATTGATGATGATAAAGTATGCTGGATAAATAATTTCTGATATAATTTGAAATGATACAGGATGATCAATAATCCTGACAGGTAAAAATTATTGATCGATTGTTGACACAATTTTCAGGTGTGTAAATTGTGTGCTGGAACCATTTAAGAGCAAGAAAAAAACAAGATGTCACGATTGCAACAATTTGGATTACTTTTACACAAGAACTGGATACTACAAAAACGTAAAGTGTGTGTAACTGTTTTTGAAATTTTAATGCCAGTAGCTTTTGGGCTATTACTGTTGGTTATTCGAAATCTTATAGAGACAAACGATTACCCGAATGGGAAAATATGGAACGCCTTCAAGCCTTCGCAAGCAGTATCAAACCTCACGAAGACAGAAATTCTATACGCTCCAAACGATGCAGTACTTGGTACAATAATGAATGCAGTCAAGAGCGACATGGACACAGATTTTCCAGGATTTTTAACTGCAGGTATACTTTTATTATGCAATCACAATTTAATGTACTACTTCTATATACTACGCCCACATTCAACGGGTTAATATTCTCGTAATTTGCACATTATTTAACATAATAATAAGAACGATACGAGCAAAAAACCATAAACAGGCCAGGAATAACTATCAATCGATGGATTATACCCCAATTCAGATATAATCCACCATTTTTCATCAGAGCTTGGTATGGTAAATGCAAAAAGATGCTCCATATCTTTTAATTTTTTTTTTATAAAAGCTGCATTATATCTGTCAACGTATATTTGTTCCACCTTACAGAAGTTCCACTGGAAACTTTGTTACAAACAATGTCATAATATATGTTACTGTTGGAACAAATATTCTATACCCTTTATTCCGTAAGGAACAAATACTGTAATATTTGTTCCAATGGAAATAATATTACAGAATATTTCTTCCACTTGGAACTTATATTATAAAGGAACTTCTATTTCGTGACATATCCAATAGGTGTATCTCATTATATGTCAAATGGTGGATTATACCTGGATTGAGGTATATTCTACCAATTGATGGTTATTATTGACCTGCAACTTGAAAAAGTCAGAAGAAAAGGCTAACACTCTAGAACTTAAAAGTGGGCAAGTTTTCTGGGCTGTCATGTATTTACACAATTGACTATCGGGGAGGTTTTAAAATAGATGATCCCAATCTCCCGTTGTAATGTTTATGCTTCCAAGAGTGTACATGGAATAATTAGATTTGTTTTGTTACAGTTTTCACAAAACCACAAATAAAGTGCTGAACTGGTTCTGTTTTATATGTCACTTTACATACACTGTATATTTTTGTTTGTCTGTCTTTCTACTCCTGCAGTATATACAACGTAACATGAAATTATCGCCTGGTCCAACTTGAGAGCTTACTTACACAGCTAATGTTTTATTAACAAACCACAGTTCTCGCAACGTTATGTGTCGCGGTGCGTCTACTAAGTTTTAATTTTACCCAATGTTATGTTTTTCAGTTACTGGGTATGCGTCTAACAGTGATATAGAAACCTATCACACCAATAACCCAAGTAAAGTGTTAGCTGCTGTAGTGTTTGATGAATCAATAACATATACTTCTACTCTACCACAAAATGTGAAGTATTCTCTTAGGGTGTCGCTTCTTGATGGAGACACAAGATGGAGAACTGATCGCACATTCCCGTTCGTATTGACAACAGCACCCAGAAACAACGACGCGACTGGTGGAGAACCGGGTATGTATTATTATGTCAGAAAATTCATGAAACACCATTTAAAATCCTTCTACAAAAATGCATTAGTATAGAAACTAAAACTAGTACAAATACAAAATCCAAAGGACCATGGAAGGCAAAGGATAGAATAATGAATGATTATCATAGTCTGTTTGCTAAAAAAATGTTGACCGTTGGTTGATGCCATTTTTTTTTTTTTTTTGCATATCAAAGGCTTTCCTTCACATTTATGGCTGTATAAAATTATTAGATAAAAATCTGGTCATTTGTCACATACGACTTTCATGAACCTGGCATGGGACCAAAACTCGGTAGCTGAATAGACGAGAAAACGCCAATAAGGCTGCAACACTTTAATACAAATTACAGAAAAATACAAGCATATGCATTCAGTGTCCTAACCCGTTTTGAGCAATATACATATTTTGTACTTTCAAATGTGTGTTGTAAAAAGAGTTTCATACATAGAAAATGCATTCCTCTGGCTTTCTCATTTGTTTTGGCCAGTTTTGTGTGTCGGTCACACTGGTGTTCGGAGATTTTTTTTATTAGAAAAAGACAGTTTATTAGAAACTACTATAAGTATCAAACTTTTGCGCAAGGTGTTCTTGAAAAATATTTAGAAATACCATAAGGCTAATAATGAGTATGCCATATCCCAACAAAATAAAGAAAAGACATAACATCCCATTTCCTTAAAAAAAGCGCTCAACACGGCTCTAAATTTTCCCATAACCAACCAAAATATTTTTCTTCATAGTTCTGAAAGTAGTTCTCGTATAGTACGGCAATTATAATACGGGATATTGCAGCATTCTATTTCGCTTTGTTCACAGAGTATGGAAGAACAGGGTTTCTATACATCCAGTATTTGGTTAACAAAAATATCATGGAAAATGGCGGTTATACTTTGGTTAATAACCCTCTTCTCGGAACAACAAATGAAGTTTACCTCCGAAAAATGGCTTTTCCGCCCTATTTAGAAGATAACATGCTGACAACTGTACAGACGACATTGCCATTGTTTTTTGTTCTTGGATTTATACTCTATGTTATTATGTTGGCGAAGAATCTGGTTTATGAAAAAGAAATGAAACTAAAGGTAAGTCTTCAGTGTTCAATAATTTATTGTAAACAAGAACACCTAACGTGTCTCTTCGTCTTGTTTCAAAGGGTATGTATCTTTTTTGTTGGCATACAAGTGGGGGTTTTAGCTAGCTATAAAACCATGTTTAACCCATCATTTCCTTCGGAAAATGCCTGTACCAAGTAAGGAATATGGCAATTGTTTTTAACTTGTTCCGTTGCTTGTTAGCGTTTTTTTTTTTTGTCTTTTTATAGACTTCCCCTTTTTAAATTTGCCTTGAAGTTCGGTATTTTTGTTATACCTTTTTTTTTTTATATAATACTGGACTAGAGTATGTTCTAGATTCTGCTATCTGCTGTAACAGAATAGCTGGTGACCTTATTATTACAAATTCAGAAGTATATCGTCTAATCTAAACTAAGTGAATTCATAATCAAACAATTTTAACTAATGCACTTCCTTAATCATTATTATTACAACTTTTTGTAGCGTGTATTTAAATTAATATGTTTAAAACCCCATTAATTTGTATATTACGTAGTGGTGAGTCAAAAAGTGGACTGGAACGATCAATACCGTAGTCTTTAAATATTTATTTAATGTTAAGGCAAATATTACAATGTATGTTAAAATGGACTGTTTGAACAATATTTAATGGTAGTTGCTGTTCTGTCTGGGTTTAGTTTGGATGCTGTTATTTTATTCTTTGTTTACTAAAACCCCTGGCAATTTGGTAAATACACTTAAGGTCGAAATACATGTCTTTAAGTGTTTAACCCTTTATTGTTTTGAGAGCGTTAAGATCTATAGTTGTTTTAACCCTTTATTGTTTTGAGAGCGTTAAGATCTATAGTTGTTTTAAGTTGGTGGTTGTGTCATTGACCCGATCTTTATTTTTGAATTAATAAATAAGATGAAAACAGTTACACTGAATGCAGTGTGCATGCACAACATATGAACAGGCAAAGTCTATGACAGAACTAAGTGCGGCCCGACGGAAAACGGGTTTCAGCATTTTAGTTGCAAAATTTTGTGTACAAGAAATATTAAACTTGCTTGTTATTTTATCATGATAATATACATGAAGAAAAATTTTAGTTGATTGATTGATTGCTAACTTGACGTCCAGTGGAAAATAGTTATGCATGTTCAGGACAAAAAAAAATTTACAATAAATACAACAGGTAGCCACTAAGTCCTGTAATAGGGGTCGTCCAGGATGAAGGTCTGAAAATTTGAAAATGCCATAAGAAAATTAGGAGATAACTGTATCGTATTTTAAGCTTGGCCTTCGTAAAACGTAGATTTTACTGTCGCAAATTTAGTTCATCTAGCGACGCGTAGCGGAGCTAGGTAAATGAGGGTTTATTGGATAGGACTGAAATTTTGCCTTTCAGCAGACCACCTACGGACCCCTCAAAGAGTTGTTGCAAGTGTTATTAACGTGCAAAGAGCGTGGCATTCTCTCTACACTCTAGGCATCGGAGTGAACGTCCCCTTTCTGACCAGACGTGACAGCGTATTTATACATCCCGCCCAGCCAAGCGGACGCCCCACTTTGGCAAGGGTTTTATTGTAGATCGGATGAAGACCAAGTGGAAAAAAGCTAGTTGAAAGCCAACAACTAATAAAAAGATCATGTATCTAAGAATAAAATGTCAGGGTTTTGAGCATGTTGAGGCTCATTCGAGTATTTGTTGGTAGAAGTGAAATGATATGAACCAAAGTTCTAGTTTTAGTTTCTATTTAAGGTGGGGTATAATGTACATACTGATAACAATTCTTCCCAATACTCCATTCACTAAGGATGATAGACTAGTGTACAAATTACATTTTATAATTAAAGAATTTTGACGACTTCACGTGCATCTACAGATAACGTTGTCATTATTTTTTTATAGTACAAAAAAAAAGTATTTGTGAAAAAATTATGTGTAGGGACGTGCCTTAAGTGCCTAACGGCAGCTACGCCCCTGGCTGATCTATCATAGCTGAATGAATACCAGCGGTTTTAGTGTTCTTAAACAGCGAACATGTAATGATACTAGAATATATGTACATTACGAAATTTCATAGCTTAACTTAATAGAATGACAAACATGGCTGCAGAAATTATATCCGACCCTAAATTGTTTATTTTGAGAAAATTTTATCTTTACAAAGTTGAGCTGCATTGATATAACGAAATTTATCCTCGGAAACACAGAGTTGCCTTTTTCTTGACCTAGGAAAAATCCATTTACATTTTTTTGTTCACTCTTGTTAGACTGCGAGGTTTTCTTGCGAAAAATAGTAAAATGTAAGTTATCTGGCTGTAGCAGCATGCCATATTTTTTTATTTCGTGGTTTGGTGATAACGTGCGTGCCTATTGTTAGGGGGTCCATGTATTTGACATTGGCATGGTCAAACGAAAGACTTAACATTCATGTAACTGCCGCTTCTACCTTAATGATTGTGATATTCTGTAGTGAAAGCAAAGACTGAATGAATTGGAGTCAATCTAATGGTTGCGGGAGGGTTTTAATATTTCTGCGCGGAATCATTGCTTTTCAACTACCAGGTAAAAGTCAGACCAATTGTGTCGTTCCAAGTACATACGGACATTTAACATTTATTCAGCATTCATCATATTTTAATATTTTTAAGTAACGAATGAAAGGACTAGTTGAACATTAATTCACCCATCCATCATAATCCAGCATTTTTTTCAGTATGAATACAAGGAGACGTGAAATAAACGTCAGCAAGATATCAAACAAAAAACACAGTTATCTAGAGGACAAGACACTGTCTATAACAACACATAAGTATATAATACGCCAAGCTTTACTTTAGGAGCCCAAAAAGAAGAAAACAATTGAATTCTTAGTTCCCGATATGAAATTTGAAGAAGGTAGTTGAACCTTCTGTAAAGTTAACACAACATATTACGCTGTAATAAAAGTGAAGATGTTGATTATCCTACGATCTTTTATTTCTATATTCATGGAAGGTGAATTCTTAAGTCAAGGTTCGCTTTTCATAAATCAACTTATTCAGTCATTAATGTAAATATCCAGAGAGAGAAGACAGAAAACTACAATGATCTGTTGAATTGTTGTCGTTAGAAGGGAAAAAAAATATTATTAATAAAGCTTGATTCGAAAACTAATGAAGTCAGTAAGATGATCGTACATTAAACAAATATGGCTGTACATCAGATCAAAGACGATAATGATTGATTTTATTACCTGTATGTGGGATAGGTTAGTCATATGCCAATATTTAAATATAGACATGTCAGAATGTAGAATGGTAAATTCTTTTAAAACAATATAAGGACATTCCAGTGCATTTTAGTAGAGTTACTAAATACGTCTATTTCATGGTATATATACACTGTTATAAGTAAAACCAGTCATGATTCATTGATCAAAAGATATACGATATTTATTAGTATAAAATCCAAATAATGGGATTGTTACTTAATACAAATATAATAAAATAAACAAAACAAATATGTAACATTGACAAAAAACATACAAAAAAATCTAAGTTTGTTTATTTTTGCTATTTTTTATTTCTTAGATGCTAGACAACATGCATCTCCTCGAATTATGAAAAGTGTTGGCTTTAAGTCATTGGGTTCGACAACCATTTCATTAAACTGATAAGTTATTCTATCTGAAATTATGGTATATGCATTAAAACTGAACATGAAAAACATTTAAGAAGAATAAACTTAAAACAGATGGTCATCAATTATAAACAGTGTCTATATCGCCCCGAGTCTAGAAAAAGTTGTCAATAATTTAATGAGACTATAAAAGTTCTGCAATAAATACAAAATTTCCTAGAGGACACAATATTTAGATTTAGATTAAGACAACCGCTGACAAGGTTCACAACCATCGGACAGGCACATGAATAAGTGGGAAGGTTAAACTAGTCTTTTACCACATCTTCTTATTTTATAAAAACAGTTCATCTCAACTCGCTTTTTATATTTAAACAAGATTTAAATGTTGTTTTTTTTTTATTTTTCTGTATTGCAATTCTGTAATAAGTTACACTTGACATTACACAAGAATGGAGCTTCCTGCAATGTTGATGACGTAACTGTATGAAATACAGCGACTGATATTAGAATGTACGACACCATTTTTTCGTAATCAGCACAGTAGGTACTTTGAGGTGATTTCAGTAACTACCAGTAATATTTGATGCGGTATTATTAAGAATTGTTTAAATATTACTCTCTAAGTGATTTGAGACAACACTCACTGTAACTTTAAAAGGCTTGCAAAAATATCAAAGTAAAATATTTTTTTTACATGTTTTTATTTAAATTGTCTCCAAAAGTAACGGAATCCTATTCAAATGTCTGCATTGGAGATTTCATCATCATATGTTATACAGATAATGCTGTTCATTGTTAATGTACAGATAGTCCCAATCACCTGCAAAACAGAGATTATGGTCTTTTTTAAGGGGATGAATGCGTTTTACCAATGGTTGTTTAAGAATTTAAATATTCATTCTATAACTAAGATTAGAATTCCCATAGACAAAAGTTGACCGTAGATGATTTTGGCTGTTCTGTATAAGCTTTTTGGGGTTTAGTGTATGTGTATTTGTATTTCCGACCTTCTGTTCTCACGTGTTCTTGACGAAGACCTTTCCGTAATACGTGTCGTACATCTTGTAGATTTCCCAGTCATGGTTTATTTTAGACGATTCTGTCTTTTTTCGATGTTCCAAATTGACTTTTCAGGCTTTGTGCATGGTCTCGAGCGTACAAAATAGAAGGTATCCCAGAATCACGTGTCGTGTGCAGTGAAATCGTTATCATACGTTTATATTGCTTGATAAAAAGCTTGACAAAGACACTAGCTGAAAAGGTGACAAAAGTTTTGTTTAATGAAGAAGATATTCGAAGGATACATATGGAAAAGAAAGGATACGATGTATAAATTCATTACACAAATCACTACTAGCACATAAAAAACAGTACAAAAGGAACAGCGTTTTTATTGCTGTTCTTTATCATAAAGTAACAGCGAAGCCTTTAACATTGAGCCACAAAAAATCTCTCACCCTGCTGCAAGTTGAAGATTGCACCTGGTACCAGTTTGAACGGAATTCTTAGCTATATGTCAACCAAGCTACATCTGTGCATGGAAGAACACAGCTGCTGGATAATATCAACAAATTTTAGATTATACCTGACAAATAATTTTACAAATACTGTCATAAACTGCAAAACAATCTCACTACAAATTACATAAAAAATAGGGACCTCGGTGGCCTAGTGGTCTTAGTAGTTAAAATACTGTATCACTAGCCTCGATTCTAATCTTAATTGACTAGGATTGTCAGTTTTCCTGCCGAAGGTCGGTGCTTCTTTCCAGATGACTTTGAAGGTCTCTTTTTTGACATTGACATTAAACTAAGGATCCTTCCTTTCAAGGATAACTTAAGTTATTATTCTTAATAACGAAACCAAATTATAGTCTGTTACATTATATTATTACATAAATAGTAGACTGTAGATGATACATTTGTTAGAGATGTAAATATATTAAAAACGTTAAACAAAATTTTATTGGTACAAGGAAATCATTCGTAAATATAAATCAACGTGCAGACATCTATATATACGTTCAGTTTTATCACATCCTATCTTTTATGGTAGTATTCTATACAAAGCACAAAAATGTCGTCATTCACCTCAAAAGCTAACCAAACCTTTAAACAGACTTATTACTGTTGTCAGGTCATTAAAGATGGCATCTTGTGAAATTAATATTGATTCACTCATCATTTGCATCGGAAATAAACACGTTTATTCTAAAACTAGTTGTTGGCATAATACGGGCTATGTTCTTCTCGTATATTTTATGATGGTACGATGCTGAACCCCTAACGGGAGGGATTGTGCTTGATTTTCATATGATGAAGACATAATCTTTTGATCAGTTTAGTTGATGTCTGGAGCTGGCATGACAGTAACTGCTAGTAGTCCTTTGTTAATTTATGTCAGTGATCATTGTCATTTTGCTTAGTTTCTTCTGTTACCCATTCTAACATCGTACTCGGATTTCTTTTAAACTGCGTTTTACTGTGCGTATTGTTGTGGGTTTGTTTATTCAACAATGACTAGATGTATAGGGGAGGGGGGAGATCTCACATACCATGTTTATCCGCGCCGTATTTTGCGCATGTCTCAAGTCAGGAACCTCTGGCCTCTGTTAGTCTTGTATGTCTTTTTTTTAAATTTTGGTTCATTTATATGGTTTCGGAGTTTAGTAGTGTGACGTCCATTTTCGCTGAACTAGTATACATTATTGTTAAGGGGCCAGCTGAAGCCCGCCTCCGTGTGCGGGATTTTCTCGATGTGTTGAAGACCCATTGGTGCCATGGGATGTTTTCTGCTCTTTGGTCGGGTTGTTGTCTTTTTGACACATTCCCCGTTTCCATTTTCAATTTTAAGAAATAAGATCAACGAAGTTTTTTCAAATATATTAGACAATGAATCAGTCACGTAATCTTTTCTCAGCGTGAAACTGTTGTTGAAATCTCGGCAAAGGTTCACCCTCTGGGGCATATTTTTAATCAGAGAATTCATTTGTTTTAATCTCGTAAAACAATTTCCGTTTGAAACATTGTGATAAACACATTATGACTTTGTACAAACAGTTGTAAATAAAAACGTTTGTTTAACAAGGTTTTATGTCTCACCTAACCCCCATACGAATGGAATTTGCTTCAGTTTAAATAAGTTATCTTTGAGATAGAGAAAGGAATTTTGCAGGACCTCTGGTTTGCAAAAAGATTGTAGTAGAAAGTTCCCGGCGAACCCACGGTATAAACAGCATTGAAATAGTGTATACAAATGTATATATCATAAAAGGGTGATCCTTTTAGTATAGTTACAGTGATGCAGCATTTAGTAGACGTTGGTCGCTGTTAAAGACCGTTTAGTGATCTCCTTGTCCTTTACAGTGGTTAGTCGTCCGATTGAAACTCATCCGACATCTCCTTATTGTTGTATATAAAAAGTACTATACAATTGTTAGGAAAAACGAGTGAAAATAATCCCCGAAGTTGTAAATGTACATTGTTTGGGTGAATGCTTATTTTGTAAAGATGTCCACTTTACAGTTCCCCGAAGACTTGTGATTATAGTACACTGAACTGTCTAAAAAATTTTAATTACGTAGGACTACAAATGCCTGGGTTAATATCTACAAGCTATCAGACTGTCTAAGTTATCTTGTATTTCCTTTGTCTATCGACTTATATAATGAAATGGTAATGAAAGATCCCATCATTATCCAGACGGTTTCAAGTTATAACTTCCAACCATTTTTTTTATGTAAATACATTTTTTGTAATTGTTATTTTCTACTTTTGAAGACCGGTTGCCGACCTAGTATTTTCATTACATTTTAAATTATTTTCAGCAGAGACATATATACACATACTTGTCATGGTTTCCAGGTCGGCGGGATTGTCAAAGAAGGAGAATTTTTGATTTTTTTACGACTTATTCTACAGTTATTTATTTTGATAGTTATATTACACATATTATAATTTTTGTATTTATTTATTCGAAATAGACTCGGTGTCCTCGAGTTCATGTTTGGCAGTCGGCAAATATAGTATTAGTTTTATCATCACATGGATTATTTATGATATTAAAATTTATAGGATAATAATTGTCTATAAGATTACATTAGTACTTAGGTCACTAACAAGTGCAAAACAAAACTATAAATATGGTCCTATTAAAGAATTAAAACCCCATATAGATCATATGAAATTGGTCCACACTTTACTTAGAGTTTGGGACGGTAAATTGTCGGATTTTGTTTTGTAAATACTAAATAGGATGTACTGTAAGAAGGAGATAAGTAAAGGAAGCGTTCGCCTCTTATGATAACGGGCTAATTGCACCCCCGGTCCGCCCAGTGCGTCTGGGGTAATATTAATGCCCTATAAAACTGAAAGTAGCGTTCAATTCATTTTTCTTGCTTAAAGACTGTCGTTATGGATATGCACCCATATTCAGAAGTGTGTTGCTAAAAAGAATAGAGGAATACCTGTAGCTCTTCTTGTAGTGCAAAACATAAAAAAAATCGCAATTTAAAACCTCTAAGCCATCCATCCGCTTTGGGAATGGCTTAATTAATACTTTTTCATTGAGAGTTGAACTTTTTTTTTTTAACAAAATCCGACATGGAACCAAGAGTATTTTCTAAAGCCGGATAATTATGTTCCCGTTTGAGGAAGTATTTTTTACCATCTCCGAAATAAAATTATTAGAAACATCTTCTAATAATTTTATTTCGGAGATGGTAAAAAAACTCTCCTTGTTGAAAAGTCTGAATTTTTCATGTCATTTATGCGATGGTCATTCTTAAACTTAATAAGATGTTTCTTTTTTTTCCACCAAACTTCCATAGACTCCCCCATGCCACTTCCCTTCAGTTGCCTTGAAATATGCCATTTGAAGTAAGCTTCAAAGTTGCGTCATTGTAAATCTACTGACAGTATGATGCTGAATGACGGATTGGTGTTTAACGTCCACTGGCAAATATAACATGAAAATCAAGCTGAGAACATGGTAATGTGATATGAATATAGTCCCTGCTTTGTACAAGACCGACACGCTAAGCCGGCTTATTGTGTGATTGTTCACAAGGTAATAGTCCACAGGAAGACATGTCACCCTATACCCAGACACGTTATTCGGACTCCAAGCCCAGTGGCAAATAAATTGCAAGCCATGGGTCTGGGGGCGGCAGACCCTCAGAAGCTGAATGATTATAGTAAAATTTCTACATTACAATCTTACAGACTATAAAGATTTTACAAATAAAGTTAATGGTAATTAAAGAAGGGGACAACAAGCCGTGAAGGTTACTAAAATCATGTTATCAAAAAGTTTTCGACAAGACGGTAATTGTGTTTTAGAAAATAGATTTTTTACAGCCGATTGCACTGGCTGTTTAGTGATAAAACAAGCATTTGAGTTTCCCTGGGAAAAATAATCACGTCGTTCTGAATGTGTAATAACTACATTAATATATATGAAAATAGGTGGTAACTGTATATATATTCATCCACAATAGTTATTAGAACAAATTTTATTGACACAACAGGTTATTTCAAAGGCTAACTGTTCCTTTATAAGTAATTGATTTGCTAGGCAATATCATATTTAAGTATCATAATAACAAAACCATTATTGATTTCTTAAAATCTATGATTAAAATTTAATTCTGTCTGCAGCTTCAAAGAGAGTAATCTTGTTCATATTGTTTTATATCAATCAAGGGAGTTTGGATACAATTATTATTACTATAAATGATGCTCGCTTTTTTTTTCAGGAATCTATGAAACTGATGGGAATGCACGTGTCGATGTACTGGTTGTCATGGTTTATATTTTCATTGATATACATGCTCCTAGCCTGCATCTTCTTCACGATCTTTTTCTCAATCAAACTGAAAGGTGTTGCAGTTTTCACAAATTCCCAGCCGTCCATAGTATTTGTGTTTTTCTTGAGTTACGGGTTATCGCTGATTGCATTTTCTTTCATGGTTAGCACATTTTTCCAGAGAGGTAATACATTAAAAATTTTACTTTTCTGTCTTATTAGTCCGATTTTTAGATGTTCTGAATTATATGTATAAATATATATTTACTGTACAGTGAAACAATGTGTTTATATCAAAGTACTGATTTGAAATTCTTAAAGTTCATACATTTAAAATGTATTTCATGTTTTCTTTGTTAACTCAAACTATTTAAAGAAAAATCAGAAAAAGGAAGAAAAAAGACTTGAGTAAAGAATAAAATGTTTAAATGAAATAAATTCTTCAAAATTGATAATTGATAAACAAATAGTGGCGTTAAACACCAATCAATCAAAACTGATAAAATCTATTTCTCTTTATTTAGCAAGCGTTGCAGCACCGGCTGCCGGAATTATATTCTTTTTGGTATATTTTCCGTACTTTTTCCTGAACCAGGACGAAACGTTTGCCAGTATGACCAGTATGCAAAAAGGACTAGCATGTGGTCTTAACAATGTTGGAATGGCAATAGGAGTCAAATTAATTGCCCAGTATGAAGGGACAGGTAAATTGTATTATAACAATAATAACTTTATTTGCAAATTACACTCATAATGTGTTCAAACGATTGACATCAGCAGTTTCAAAACTGAATACTTTAATATTATATTGATGTTTTAGCATAAAATAAACTTAGTTTTTTTTTTCTGCTGCACAACTTAGAAATGAATATTACTGCCTTTCCCGTTTACCTATGGGGAAACTATGGGGAAACCATACTCAGTCGGAGGGCAGGGCACTTTTTCGTTTCCTGTATCGTAGTATCGGTGTTAAGTTAGGGTACTTTGAGAACACTTTATGTTCACGTCCATATCTGGACTCTTTCTGTAACACCCCTTTAAAAACTGATTTTTTTCAAAAGATTTTTCACTAGCGTAGCACAGTGTCCATTAGACACAGATTCTAATTTATTTCTAGTATTCCAGTTAAAACCTACTTATTTCAGGTGCAGGTTTGCAGTGGAATAACTTTGTTGATCCTCCTACTGTGGATCAAAACTTTTCCATGCTGGCAGTTATACTTATTTTACTTCTTGACACATTAGTTTATATGCTGATTGCTTGGTACGTTGATGCCATTTGCCCAGGAGATTTTGGAGTACCGCAGCCGCTTTATTTCCCATTCACGGTAAGTAACATCATCACATACCAACATAGTAATGAACTTTATCAATTTAATTGAATTTAATGGATTAATACTTCGAATGCTCTCCTAAATTGGTGTCAACCTTATCCACAATGAGTTTGTGTTTCTTATTGAAAGTCTAATAATATGGTATATATTTGTATGTGAAATTTTATAAAATCATGCAAGATTTTACTTTTTTTTTTATCAAAACGCTTCAACTTTGGTAATGATTTAGCTTTCCCACTTCTTTGATTCGAGCGACGCTATACAAGTCTTATGTAAAAAAGAAAAACCGTGCGTCCAGCGTATTATCTATAAGCCTGTTATCTTTAATGACTTTTACCAAGCAGTATGGCAATTCAGTACCTATTGCGATGATCACCTAATCTTCAAAGAGTAAATACTAAACTTTCAGTGTTATCTCCATTTGAGAAGGCCTAATACATATTGTGAAATTTGTGTATGATTCAAATCTTTGGTAACTGTTGCTGAAAGACGTTTACTGAATCAGATATTATTACTCCAACATCATTCTTTTATTCTTTTCATTCCTTTATTCTTTTTTTATTTTCAATATCTTTTTTATAAAGTATTAAAAACTAATATTTCATAATATAGTTTTAGCTGAAATGAAGCAATGTTTATACTGAAAGAGTGTTAAAACCAACATTTTAGGAGTGCAACCAGGAGGAATAGAAAATACTAAATGATTTATCTTTAATGCTAGAAATAAACATTTTGCTTGAGTAAGCTTCTTTCATTTTTTTTACTGTATTTTGTTATTGTTGATTTGTAGAAAACTTACTGGTGTGGTCATAATCATGCAGAAGATTTCGACGATCTTCATACATCACATACAGCTAATCCAGACTTATTTGAAAGAGAACCAAGTGGTCTAAAAGTAGGAATCAGCATTGAAAATCTCCGGAAGGTATTTTGACACAAAATGCTCTTATACATTTCTCAGTTGTTGATACAATGCTTCAGAGTGTACGTTAAAATCAGGATTTCTTTAATAAGTTTCTGGTTTTAAGTTATCTATTAAACAATGATTTGAAGTCATCTCTTCGACAGTCTTAAGGATGTTATCATAATTTGATTGACCATTTTGGAATATCATCCGCTCGTTGGTATTTCCCATTTGAATTAGTCACAACATTTTTTCTCCGTTTATCGTGTATGGCATCACCGAATGCGACTGATCACACTGGAATTTTGCTTGACATAAACGGCACAACGGATGACTCTATTTGAACAGTAACTGCTTACCCTTTCGGAGCACTTGAGTTAATAACCGGTTCTAATGGGGTTCATGTTGCTCAGTGACTTAGTTATCAGTAATAAAAATGAACTGTTGTGTGTCTTTCTTCTTTTGAATATGGTATTGTATGTCTTACTTTGACATGATTTTTTTATTTTCCCCTGGGGCATCCTCTTACTTTTGTTCATTAAGTGGAGCATGGCCATGTGACATGAGTAAAGGTCTTACTCAGATATCGACAGGAAAATTACATTCCTGGTAATTTACTATGAATATACTCTAAACTGTGTACATATTAGTCGCTAAAAAGTCCTTAATTTTTCCGCTGACATGTCCTTTCCATATGCAAATAAATATTTTATTAGTTCATGAAAAGTCCAATGCAAAAATTTCAGGTCTATGGAAAGGGGAAGAAAAAAAAGGTTGCTGTTGAAAACACAACTCTCAATGTGTTTGAAGGTCAGATAACAGTGCTTTTAGGTCATAATGGTGCAGGAAAAACAACAACTATGTCTATGTTAACTGGTGAGTACTAGACTATGAAATAAGGTTAACTTCTTTGAAAACTTTAAATAGTTTACTGTCTCAAGAATTTTGGGTCCAGAAATTAAATACAATATACTGGTTATCTAAACAAAGCTGAGTTAATGGAAAGTGTCGTGCCTTATCCGATTGCATTTTCCAGTCACACAATCTACTGTTTTTATTCATGTGAAAGTACAAGGATAAAAAATCTTATGAACAATGGATCAGGAAAGTAATTTGTTGTGTATAAGAAAAAGGTAAAAACTTTTATTGATTAAATTACCTTCATTATGAATACTCAAACCTTAACATTTGAAAACAAGGGATGCATAAGGGAGCTACCATTTGATTTTTATGGGGTTGGGGGGAGGGGGGGTATAGGATGTAATTTGAAAAAAGGCAGGACAGGAGTTTTGAGTAAAAAAAAAAGGCAGGATTAGCAACTTGGCAAAAAAAAAAAAAAGGCAGGATGACAATTTATGTCAAAAAAGTCAGGATAAACTAATAAAAAAAGGCAGGACAGAATAGAGTGAAAAATAAAAGGCAGGACAGAGATTACAACTAAAAAAAAATCCAGGACAACATTTTTCATCCTAGCTCCCCCAAAAAAAAGGGGCGCATAGAAGAATACACAACAAAAATCATTTAGTAAAAACCGTTTAACTGTCTAAAAACGATATTCAACCCAATATATTTATTTTTGTTTTGAAACTTAGATAATGTTTTTACCAATTTCTGTTATCTGTATCTCTGTTGTAAAAGTTCTATAGATATAAAAATATTATGTTAATGAAATCTCACATGCCACTGCAACTGAGAATTAAACACATCACAGGGGATTGCTAATGCTTTAATAACAATGCTATAAATAAAAGATGAATGAATGTTCAACTAAATTACTATTCAATAGCTTAAATGTTTTATAATCAAATAAAAAGCAGATATCGCCATACAAACAAACTCGTGCTGATTTAATTTTGTTTTTCTTTTCTTTTAGGCTTTATACCACCAACTAGAGGAACAGCTAAAATAAATTCCTATGATATAAGAAAGGACATAACGAATGTTAGACGTAGCCTGGGGTTATGTCCACAGCACAACATACTTTTTGATACTCTCACAGTTAAGGAGCATCTGATTTTTTATGCAAAGGTAACCTATACATTTTGATACGCTCATAGTTAAGGAGCATCTGATTTTTTATGCAAAGGTAACCTATACTTTTTGATACGCTCACAGTTAAGGAGCATTTCATTTTTTACGCAAAGGTAACCTATACTTTTTGATACGCTCATAGTTAAGGAGCATCTGATTTTTTATGCAAAGGTAACCTATACTTTTACATCTTTTCACATTTTTACCTTTGATATGTCAACTTTATTTGGTGTATAGAATGATTATACAGTGTACATGTTCATCTCACCTTGATCTGATGTTTATGTTTCATTGACAAACGTTAGATATAGGTTGTTATGGCCCAGATACTACAAACAATATGTCAACTATATTTGGTATATGGATGATTGTAAGGTGTCATGTCCTGCTGGTAGGGTTCAACTAACCATGATCTTATTTTCATGTTCATTGACAAACGTTAGATATAGGTTGTTATGGCCCAGATACTACAAACAATATGTCAACTATATTTGGTATATGAATGATTGTAAGGTGTCATGTCCTGCTGGTAGGGTTCAACTTACCATGATCTTATTTTCATGTTCATTGACAAACGTTAGATATAGGTTGTTATGGCCCAGATACTACAAACAATATGTCAACTATATTTGGTATATGGATGATTGTAAGGTGTCATGTCCTGCTGGTAGGGTTCAACTAACCATGATCTTATTTTCAGGTTCATTAGACAAACGTTAGATATAGGTTGTTATGGCCCAGATACTACAAACAATATGTCAACTATATTTGGTATATGAATGATTGTAAGGTGTCATGTCCTGCTGGTAGGGTTCAACTTACCATGATCTTATTTTCATGTTCATTGACAAACGTTAGATATAGGTTGTTATGGCCCAGATACTACAAACAATATGTCAACTATATTTGGTATATGAATGATTGTAAGGTGTCATGTCCTGCTGGTAGGGTTCAACTAACCATGATCTTATTTTCAGGTTCATTAGACAAACGTTAGATATAGGTTGTTATGGCCCAGATACTACAAACAATATGTCAACTATATTTGGTATATGAATGATTGTAAGGTGTCATGTCCTGCTGGTAGGGTTCAACTTACCATGATCTTATTTTCAGGTTCATTGACAAACGTTAGATATAGGTTGTTATGGCCCAGATACTACAAACAATATGTCAACTATATTTGGTATATGAATGATTGTAAGGTGTCATGTCCTGCTGGTAGGGTTCAACTTACCATGATCTTATTTTCATGTTCATTGACAAACGTTAGATATAGGTTGTTATGGCCCAGATACTACAAACAATATGTCAACTATATTTGGTATATGAATGATTGTAAGGTGTCATGTCCTGCTGGTAGGGTTCAACTTACCATGATCTTATTTTCATGTTCATTGACAAACGTTAGATATAGGTTGTTATGGCCCAGATACTACAAACAATATGTCAACTATATTTGGTATATGGATGATTGTAAGGTGTCATGTCCTGCTGGTAGGGTTCAACTTACCATGATCTTATTTTCATGTTCATTGACAAACGTTAGATATAGGTTGTTATGGCCCAGATACTACAAACAATATGTCAACTATATTTGGTATATGAATGATTGTAAGGTGTCATGTCCTGCTGGTAGGGTTCAACTTACCATGATCTTATTTTCATGTTCATTGACAAACGTTAGATATAGGTTGTTATGACCCAGATACTACAAACAATATGTCAACTATATTTGGTATATGGATGATTGTAAGGTGTCATGTCCTGCTGGTAGGGTTCAACTTACCATGATCTTATTTTCATGTTCATTAGACAAACGTTAGATATAGGTTGTTATGGCCCAGATACTACAAACAATATGTCAACTATATTTGGTATATGGATGATTGTAAGGTGTCATGTCCTGCTGGTAGGGTTCAACTTACCATGATCTTATTTTCATGTTCATTAGACAAATGTTTAGTTTTCGATGTTAGGTCTGATTTACAGATACTTGAAGCAAAAACCACGTTGGTCAAAAAGCGAATACGTGTATTGAAAACTATTCCGCGTTTTTGCTCTATGAAACAACCAGTTACTCTAAATATCACAAGTAAGGGTTTTAAGATAACACTCATTGTCAGAGATTTAAAATCTGGAAAAATTGTTTTGAAAATGAATTTAAGAATAAGTGAACGGATTGGTGATATCTTGATTTCATATTTTATGAATATTTTTATATTCTACCCTCTAGTTTTATACATTTTGAAATATAATTATCATAAAAACATGAACATCATGTCAATTAAATATAAGCTACCAGTTTTATATTCATGTGTCAAATAGTTTTTGTGAAACCATCTATTAAGTAAGTTAGAGTCAACAGCAGATTACTGACGTTCATATCTTTCTTAATGTTTTTTGAATAAGCAAAACAAGATAAAGAGAAAGTGAGGAAATTGCATGATTTTAAAATGGATTCAGACCGTATGCATCGACAGGATAAGGTCATATTTGCCATATTTTTTTTACTCCAGTAGTTTAACCTCTTTGTTTGTATTAATATATATTTTGTAATAATTGCAGATGAAGGGCTGTCCAAGTGATCAAATTTCAAAGGAAGTGGACGAAATGGTAAAAATAATTGGTCTTGAACAGAAGTTACACAGATATTCAATGACATTATCTGGTGGGCAGAAACGAAAGTTATCTGTTGGAATCGCATTGATAGCAGGCTCAAAGGTAGGAACACTGTTGGAACAACCACTTTACAAGCATGGATTAGGAATACATTGCAATTACATTGAATTTCTAAGCTCCATCATCATCTTTTTCCAATTTGAACTCAACAATTGAATGCTCGTCCCATATAAGTGGAAAATCATATGATTTGCCGATACGGGACATTGTGTTGTATATGCAATACCCTCATAATGCTTGATCATTAGAACAACAAACTCTTTAAGAAAAAAATCGAATGGATAAATTGTAAAAAGACCAACTTTATTTGGAATGATAAACATGACACACTGAGTTAGTAATATTGCCTCTTTCTATTATTTGTTTGTTTAAAAACTTTTATAATATCTTTCACTTGCTTAATGGGATTATTCAGATTCACTGCTTTGATAATTTCTATTAGATAAAGAACTAACTAGATATCAATATTTCCCTTGGTGTAAAAAGATATCTTGAATGTGAATTGCATGTAACCATGCAAATGTATGCTGCTTTGCTATAAAATTGTATTGTGTCTATTGCTAGTTTGTAATGCTTGACGAACCTACGTCTGGTATGGATCCAGCAGCTAGGCGACAAACTTGGGATGTCCTTCAAAAGTTTAGAAAAGATAGAACATTGGTTCTCACAACACATTTTATGGATGAAGCTGATCTTCTCGGAGACAGGATCGCTATAATGGCAGATGGTGTAGTGAAGTGTTGTGGAACTTCACATTTTCTAAAGAAGAAATATGGTAAGTTAAAGTAGCAGCTGTTTTGGACAGATTTTATAGCAGCATTTTTACTGAAGAAATTAGAATACAGAAATGATATTTCATATGTATTTTTGTTATTTACAAACACGTCATATTTCAATATCATTCTATTTCAAGAGAATGTTATGCATTAATTTCACTATGTTATAAAAGGTTTTTTTCATATGATATTTAGGTTTGTTGATGTTCAATTTACAAGAATGCACGCATTGTCATCCTAATCAAACCCCACTCGCAATTCAAAGTATCGGAAAAAAGGAAGAAGGTCGCTTACAGATCCGACAATGTCTCACACGCTTAAGATCATCCCTATCAAGCTGCTTACAAAATATGCCTGATTGTATGCATTTGTCTTGATTGTATTTAAAGGTGCAGGATACCACCTTGTGATGGTAAAGAATCAGTCTTGTAACGTTAGTACAGTCACACAACTTATTCAATCTCACGTTCGTACTGCAACGCTAGAAAGTGATATTAGTGCAGAACTATCATACTTGCTTCCATTTGATGAGTCGAGCAAATTTGAGAACCTATTTAAGGATGTAGAGGCGAAGAAAAGTCAGCTTGGATTGACTAGTTTTGGAACAACTGCTACTACTATGGAAGAAGTCTTTCTTAAGTAAGTCTGGAAGTAAATCTTAAGGACATTGAACACATTTCTTCACACAGTAACGTAAGGTTCATTGTTGAGGGTTTGAATAGTGCTAGGTAAACGGAACAATATTTTTAGATAGTACATCATGAAAATAGATAAAAATGAAAACAGAAATCTCAGAAAATCGTTAAGAAAGAGCAAAACAGAGTTTCGCCAGGGCGAACTTTTCCTAATATATAAACTTACCCTATCAATTGATTCAATGTCAAGTCCAGGAGGAGGTAAATTTGAGGTTGTATATTAGACTCAGTGACATGATCTATGATGATAAAACATGTAAAAAATCCCTCTATCAAGTATATTGATTAATAAGAATAGACGTTTATGTATGACTCATATTAATGTGATTCTGGTAGGTCACTGTTAAGAAACGACAAATACTTTATAGAATCAGTAAAGTTTCCACTCTTTTTAATTTTTAAATAAAACAAAAGAGTATACTTTATTCTCTTACGTATGTTTCTTTATAGATCTTATGGAAATATTCGCAACATTGGGGTACCCAACTGACAACAATGTTCGTTTAATTTTCTAAAAACAACTGTTTAATGGATTTTGCTTAACTAGTATATAAATCCAAACGCAGGCCAGGAAGAAAACAAGTTTGTATCATAAATTTTCTTCTAATGGAAAGATTTCTCTAATTTTAGAATCAATACATACTTGTTAGTTGTTACTAGGTGACAAAATGTCCAAAGCCGTATCGTTACTGCAACAAACAATCTCTTTTACTATGAATTTAGGTCTCAGTGGAGTAAGGTTCACAGGGTGTCTTTATGATACAATAGACCAAAATTGGTCAAGAGTCCCATAACTCTTTAAAAAAAATTTCAAACCAAAATGACGGTATATTATGTTCAGCTGCATATAAAAACAAACAATCCTTTTAAGTATGAAAGATCTAGAGCATATAATGTCAGAGGAGTTGTGTTTATTTCTTGTAATTGCGGACGGACGACTGATATTACTATATTTTATCGATGTGGTGGGCGACAAAAACTGATGAAAATGTAGAAAGCGGTTAATATATCAAGCATCAATATTGTTCAATCATTAACTGAATGTTCAAACTTTGGTTCTCTACAATACCAAAAGTAACAACAGCTACAAATTGTAAATCAGCTGATAATGCACAATGAACATATAGCTTTAACCATTTGTTATTGTCTCGCCTTGATTAAGTAAAAAATGTGAGACTTAGGTGTGCTGTTTCCAGGGCGACGTCAACAATGTAATAGTTTGTGATTAGTCCAGTTTATGGGGAACCACTAGTGGTAGGTCAATGGTCTTTGGTATGCAGTTGCATTAGCATTGGGACATCTCATTTCCATGGAGATTATTTGACTCAGCCCTCTCCGCCATGGTCTTTTGACTTTGAATGTTAAATTGCATATTTTAAATATTTCAGTTTGTGATTAGATCAGTTAAAGATGAACCACTTATGTAAAGTCAATGATATTTGGTATCCAGTTGTATAAACATTTGCAAGTCTCATTTCCATGGAGATTATATGGCACTGTCCCCTCATCATGCTTCACTGGCTTTGAATGTTTTACATGGTTTACTTGTTAAAGTTTGTGTTTAGGCTAGTTTGAAGGGAACCACTGGTTTTGGAATGCAGATTTATAAGCATTGACATTTCTCATTTCAATGGCGGTTAGTTGGCCCTGCAGTCATGGTCAATTGACTTTGAATGTTTTGCATAGTTTACATATTTAAATATTGCCATTTAAATTCAACATTTGCATTATACTATTAAGATTACAAAAAGGCGAGACATATCTCTGTGTCAACAGTATATTTGGATAAACAATGATATTTTTATTACGAAATACACAACTACAAATTCTTCTTGGGCTTCGGTGGCCAAATTGTCATTCATCTATTGTATCATTAGTGTTTTCAAATGATTTTTATAGTTTGTTCTTATGTTGTGCTATTACACCACTGTCCCAGGATAGGGGAGGGTTGAGCGCTCACAAACATGTTTAACCCCACCACAGTTTTTATATGCCTGTCCCAAGTCAGGAGCCTGTAGTTCAGTGGTTGTCGTTGGTTCATGTCTGTCATATTTGTTTTCGTTAATTGTTTTGTTATAAATTAGGCTGTTAGTTTGCTCAATTGAATTGGTTCATATTTTTCATGTCGGGGCCTTTTATAGCCGACTATACGGTATGGGTTTTTCTCATTGTTGAAGGCCGTACAGTTGCCTATAATAGCTTTCATCCACTTTATTTGAACTTTGGTGGATAGTTGTCTCATTGGCAATCATACCTCATCTCCTTACTTTTATAGCTTGTCAACACTGACGTTGTCAGTTCAACGTCAAGTTCTTACCCCGCAAGTGACTTGTGCGTTCAAGTCCAATTTTGATTGTTTAGGATTGCTTAAGTTTTCCTGCTGACGGTCTGTTGTCCTCTCTGGGTATTCGGGCTTTATCCCCCAATAAAAACTGGTCGCCACATAATAGCCGACAGTGCTGAAATAGGAGTTAAGCAACAAAAAATATCAAATCAATACAATTCTTCTCAAAACACTGCTTATTAATCCATTTAAAGGGTTGGTGCATCTGCTACTGATGATGATGAGAAGGATCAAAATGGTGAAGCAAATGTACTTTATCAAAATCAAGCTTTTGTGCATGATGAGAAAAGACCGATGAGTGATATTAGTGCAATTGTTGATACAAAGAATGTTCCACCACTCGCAAATAAAATGAATGGCGATTCAGTAGAGAAACGATCAAGTTTTAATGAAACACCACCATTACCCAATATAAATGGAAAGTCTAAATCCAACAATTTAATGCAGAATGGAACGTATAACGGTACGTATGAAATATAAATATCTTGATGAATTTACTTAAGTAATGAAACCTTGAAGATAATTAAAAATCGATACTGTATAACACAAATTACAATAATGTATTTCAATAATCTATAGGTTGTAATGCTTTGTTACATTAGGTAGCAAGATACAAAACCCTAATGGAGACTATTAGGTGAAAAGTTAAACACCAAACAGACAAAGCAATACCAGGTAAGGGAGCTACCATTTGATTTTATGGTGGTGGTGGTGGGGAGGTTGGGGGCTAGGATGAAATTTGAAAAAATAGGCAGGACAGGAGTTTTGAGGCAGGATGACAATTTGTGTAAAAAATTCAGGTAAACTAGTAAAAAAAAGGCAGGACCGAATAGAGTAAAAATAAAAGGCAGGACAGAGGGACAGAGATTACAACTTAAAAAAGCAGGACAAAATTTTTCAACCTAGCCCCCCCCCATAAAAATCAAATGGTAGCTCCCTAAACACTACCTCAAAAACAATAAATGTACAAAGAACACCTACTGCGCTACAATTTTCTCCTTTGATTATATGTTGTTCAGTCTGAAAGCCAAAGGTTGATATTTTATAGATGATAGTTACTGTAGTTTCGAATTGTTTTGTCTCATTAATACCATTGCTAGATGAAAGTTGAACTTCGTCAGACATACGTTGCTTTTTTTCTAAATAATTATTGTCATTTAAACTATTTTTTGTGCTTTTGAAATACTTGAAAAATTGTTGAAATAATTTTCAGAGCAAAATTTCGATCTTTTGCCTTATGTATTTGATATAGAATGGTGCATATAGATGAGCTACACATAATGAAAAATCGTATGCTGGTCCATAAAAGTTGCCAAAATTTAACCCTTCTCAGTACCACACTATCTGAATGACAAAATCAATCAAAATAAGTATTGCCATCATTACATTGTCATAACGGTATTAGATATCGCAGTGATAGAATCAATGATTTTTTTTAAAATATGTTGACCCTTATAAAGACCTGTTGATTTTGATAATGTATTTATCAAGTATTTTAATAAATTTTCCGTTAACTGTTTTTACTTAACTGAATTAAAGATAGAACGTTATTGCTAATAATGACCCTTTCTGAAGATACTTTTTCAATTCATAGAATTGTGATGTAACAAAACACTTTAGAGTTTTAGTTATTTGACTGTTAATTAATATTTAATATCACTTTATGGATATTAATGATATGTCATTCAGAACTACATAGAGTTAAATATCAAAGAATGTATTAACGTCAACTCACATCAGAAAGTTTACTCAATTATTTTTTTGCAGCATTTAATGAGAATGTCAAGAAAAATGCTGGATTTGCCTTGACAATGCAGCAGTTTTATGGAATGTTTGTAAAGAAAATGATTCAAACATGGAGAAACCGTGTGGTAACATTAGTACAACTGATAATGCCGGTTCTTTTCACTATCTTTGGATTGCTAGTCGTGGAATCGTCGCCGGGTAATACCGCAGATCCTGCATTAGCTTTGGAGTTATCTTCTTTTGGTTCTGGTTTAACAGCTATTTGGGATGATGGCAATGCAAATTCAAGTGCTGAAATGGACATTGCCAGTAAATATGCAACTGCCATTACTAGCAGCGGTAATACCGCTTTAGATGCCGCTGCTACATCCAACATCAGTACATACCTCATGAATAAAGCTGATAGCGTTGGAATATCAACATTCAACACAAAATATATGATAGGCGCTTACCTTGCCACGAGTAACAGTTGGATAGCCTATTTCAATGGAGAGCCATTCCACACACCTGCAATTTCTTTAGCATATTTGATGGATGCAATTTTTAAATACGCTATGAACAGTGATGCATATTCTATCAAAACAACAAACTCGCCTTTTAAACTTACAGTAGACGAGAATGAACGAGCAAACTTCTTTACATATATTGGAACAGCCTTTTCACTTGCTTTTCAGATTATGTTTGGAATGGCATTTTTGACAGCCACTTTTATCATTTTCCTGATCAAAGAACGATCATCTGGAGCAAAGCATATCCAGAAAGTCAGCGGAGTTAGTTCTATTGCTTTCTGGGCATCAAATTTCCTATGGGATTTGATCAATTATCTTATTCCAGTTTTGCTGATATTGATTGTTTTTGCAGCATTTCAAACAGAGGCTTTTGTGGATGACAATCGCTTAGGGATAGTTTTCCTTATATTTGTACTCTATGCCTGGAGTTTTCTCCCATTAACATATGTTATCAGCTTTATGTTCTCATCAGCTCCATCTGGAATGGTTGCTATGACTATGCTAAATATCATAATTGGTAAGCAAAGTTTTTGAAAGAAAAAAAATATGAGTTAAACAGTATAAAATGCATTAAAGTTTTAATATCTATGATTAGATTGTTAAGTATTGTACCAGAGCTCGGCTTACATTTGTTAACTGTCTCGTTATATATTCTAATGATTTCACAGTGCTCAGTTTTATTACTGAAGAAAACCGAAGTGGTGGCGCAAAAACTATCAAGTTCTACAATTTAAATATATATACAATTTATGTACATTGTCGGAAAATATAAAATTATTAGTACAATATTTTCTTCTGCTTTAGTTGTTTAAATCCAAATCATTGTCTCTGATTTTCCAAGAATCAACATATTTTAAACGGGGACCGCGAAGAGGACCCCAAATGAACTGTTACGCAAAAAGAAATATTCACAATACCGCTTACTCAACATGCTTAACATTGAAGCGTGTTAACAGGAGTCTTTATTTGTACAAGTACAAGTAAAAGTACAAATAAAGCAAAATTTTCTTTGTGCACCTGTTATTTGTGCAATAATTGGCTGGATAATTGCAGGATAAAATATTTTCACATATAAGTTGATCTAGCTCACCTTAAACACAAGACGTTTTTTAACCTTAATAGTGTAAAGTAAATGTTGACACAGACCACCTTGAAGTCAAAAACAATATTTTATGTAGATTAACTTGCAAGTGAACATTAATGATTTAATAATTAAGTGTTGCTATGGTCATTAAGTAAACTGTTACCACGAAAATAAGAATGACTAACCATTACAGAAAAGACATTGATACTCTTTTCCCTTTTGATTATGCACTCTTTAATAAAACATCAAATCTATTGCAGGTCTTGCTACACTGATTGCAGTATTTGTCCTCAAAATACCCGGATTTAATACATACTCTATTGGTAGCGCGTTAGACCTTGCATTCGCCATATTGTTTCCTAACTACTGCATGGGAACTTCCTTAATGAGCATGTATGTAAACTGGGGATATACCAAGGCATGTACCGAAAGTGGATATCCAGCATCCTGCCAGTCAAGTAAGTCTAGATAAATAAAATTATATTTGCTCTAGATTTGTTTGATGTTTATAATCGGGGAAGTGGTAGTGAACAAGTTTTACTACAAAATGTCTTAATTAAGAAAACAATTTTTAAAATAAAATCACATCGAAATGAGTCTGCAATTAGACATTTTATGGACTTTTAGTTTTGTCGCTCTTTGGACAAAAGAAGCGGACAGTAAGGTGTAATTTCTCTGGCAACCTCAACAATGGTTAAAGTTTGTAATTGGGATAATTTATCAGAAAGTAGAACTGTTATGGAAATTACAATTTATGCCAGCCATCAGTATATATTATTTATTTATAAGGGTTATCAAGATTCAGTTCAGTTATGGTATACTTACTTTAACGTATTTTAATTTTGACATTATATTTTCATGACTTTGCTGTCCGAAGAGCATACTTCATGTATACTTAATATGTTTGCAAAGGTTTTTTACACGAGTTGTATAATACACTTATCAGAGTCCAGGCTTATAATTGTGTGCGCCAGACGCGCCTTTCATCTACACAAGATTCATCAGTGACGCTTGAATCAAAACAGTTAGAATGGCAAATCAAATATAAAGTTGAACAGCTTTGAAAACCGAAAATTCCAAAATGTTGTGCTAATAATGCTCTGTACAATGCATTGATTGTCACGTAATTATTTGACTTTTTCTTAATTAGTAGTATTCAATGTAATATTTATGTAATCATTCCAATTAAGCTTTCATTTAAATATTAATTGGTTATGCTACAGCGCATCTACCCGCATTAAGTTCTAGTCAGCATAATGAAACGTACTTTTATAATGAAATGTAGAATGTGATTAAGGATAGAATGTATTCAAAAAGTTCTTAGATAATGCCAGATCAGTTTATACACTTCACGAACATATGCATTGGTGTACAACATCAATAATGAAAACGGAGCATAAGTTATTGAGTTTTTATCATTTATGTATAAATATTGTTTGGCAGATGTTAAATCTACTACATTATCACCAGCCCAGTAGTCAGCACTTCTTTATTGACATGAATTATCATTAATATGGTCATAATTATGAATTGACTGTTTACAAAATTTTCGAAATACTTAGGATATTCTACACCAGGAATAAATTGCCCTAGCTGTATTTGGCAAAAGCTTTCCAAATTTTTGGTCCTCAATGCTCTTTAACTTCGTACTTTACTTTGCCTTTTAACTTTTTGATACTAGTGTCACTGATAAGTCTTTTGTAGACGACATACGTGTCTGGCGTACATGATTTTAATCCTGGTACCTATGATGAGTTTATTATGGTCAGTGCAAATATTTTCCAATTGGTTTGTTTGGTTCAATGTTGATTTTTATTTGGTTAATTTCTCAAGAAAGATTATTAAAAGCTAAACTATAATTTGTCAATAGGTTAAAGGTATACATGTCAACATGATAGGATTCACCTGACTATGACCTTATTTTTGAAAGTTTGAGTTATAGGTCAACTTTATTTGATCAATACAATCATTGCAAGGTAAACATAACTGATGAACAGTTGTCACCTGGTCTAGACTATTTTTTATGTTCATTAATCATCGTTACATGGAATACTTTTATTCCAAGAAACTATGCAATACCATCGCCAAAAGAAAGAAGAAAAAATAAACATCCAAATATAAAGAATTGAATGTTTTTATACTTGAAAATAATCTGTTTTGTATAGCTTATATTCATTTCCATAACTAGTTTCTTATTGACCTTCCTACAGGCTGTGATTCGAATGGCGGTGATATATGCTTCCCAAACTCTTCAAACTATCTCGACACTGCCTATCCAGGAGTTGGTCTTTACATATTGTTCCTAGTTGCACAAGGAGTTGTTTACTTTGCTTTTCTGTTTATGATTGAAAATGATGTTTTCAATAAATGCAGATACAAAGTCAACAATGGAAATAGCACATCGGTCTCAGATTTTCCATTGGACGAAGCCTCCATTGAAGGAAAACAAGAGGATACTGATGTCGCCGAGGAAAAACATAGAATAAATTCTAATTCTGTCACTCATTTAATGGAAACAGATTCCGTTATTGTTAAGAACCTTACAAAATATTATGGTAGGTTTCATGCAGTCGAATGTATCAGTTTTGGAATTGCACCTAATGAATGTTTTGGATTGTTGGGACAAAATGGCGCCGGAAAAACCACTACATTCAAAATGTTGACTGGGGATGTTCCTCTTACGAAGGGTAATGCCTTCATGAATAAATATGACATAAAACAGCATATGAGACAAGTTCAACAAAATCTTGGTTATTGTCCTCAGTTCGATGCCTTAATTGATCAGATGACTGGAAGGGAAACTTTGTATATGTATGCTCGGCTGCGTGGAGTGCAAGAGAACCAAATCAAAGGTGTGGTAAATGATATAATGGACGTGATGATGTTGAAGAAGTACGCAGATCGGGAGTGTGGCACGTACAGGTAAATGTATTAGTATAAAAAAATTATACGAAAACTGCTTCACCAAATAAATTCAGATTAGAAAAACCAAATAAATTGTAAAATATGTACGAAATTCAAGTTTTTGTATTCAGGTATATCTCAGTTTTGGCCATTCTCCATTTTTTCATTGGAAATAAATTGTTTCATATTCTCAGGTTGAGACTAGTCGTATTTCAAGTGTCCATTATTATTGATTAAAACTTTTAACAGTAAAAACAACACATTTCTAACTTTGAGTTTTCAGTTGATTCTATATATGAAATGAAAAAAGCGAATCAAATTTTCAATTACCAGTCAGTGAAAAACTGTGAGTTTTCAAGATCTAAAAACTAACCTGTAAAGATAAAGAATTATTTGTTTGTTGCCTCAAAGCTATTTCTATAAAGCTTCATATTTCTGATGGACGAAGAGTGAAATAATCCATACAGATGCTTAAAGACTGAAGTTTCCGTCTAGCATTTGTCAGTTGTCAAGATGTCTGACCTGATATTCATGCGTGAACGTCTGCATATATAGAAACTGTAAAGATTTAACCTCTTGACTTTACCATTTATTTTGAGTAACATATCTACTATAATTGGTATATAGAATTACTGTAAGGTATATATATGTCCGTCAGATAAGGTAAGGTTCACCTAACCTTGACCTTATTTCACGTTTTAGTGATAAAAGAAGTTTTATTTTGGTTTATATTAGTTTCTCAAATACTTAAAGAAATAGGTCAACTATAGTGTGTCGAATGATTGCAAGGTGTACATTAAGTCTATGAAGACTGAAAAATCAAACGTGGGACTTTATAAACCAACGGAACGAATTGAAAACAACTGTCATATTCCTGACTTGGTACTGGCATTTTCCAATGGGTTAAACCTGGTTTTATAGCTAGCTACACCTCTCACTTGTATGACAGTTGTTTATAGTTCCGTTATATTGACAAAATTTGGTGAGCAACCCAAACAGACATAATAGGTTAATGTGACAATAATCGGGATCCAGCAGCCAAAACTGCTAGCCTGGGATCCTAGCCAACTGCTTGACAGTAGAGCCAGGCGGAATACAACAACGTGGTTCCGTCAATTGGATGTTAGAATGATGCATCTTGGGATAGCGTCATTTCTTGACACATGGCGGGAAATATTTATATTGCCACAAATTTATTGAAAACTATTTTTATTTTCATATGAAATGCAAATTTCGAAAACTTTAACAAATATAATCCAAGCGTTGTTGATTAACATCGTGAGTTAACAGTTAATTAACAAAACGATCGATATATTCCTTGATTATAAAATACGCACATGCGCAGTAATTCAGTCCTGTTCAGCGCTGATAGTTGGTCACGTGGATTGTAATACGCCTGGCCCTATCGACGAAGTATTAGATTGGGTCAGGATGCCAGGCTACCAAAACTGCGTAAATAGAAATAAGAAGATGTGGTATGAGTGCCAATGAGACAACTCTCCATCCAAGTCACAATGTGTAAAAAGTAAACAATTATAGGTCAAAGTACGGCCTTCAACATGGAGACTTGGCTCACACAGAACAGCAAGCTATAAACGGCCCCAAAATGACAAGTGTAAAACAATTCAAACAGGAAAACTAATCTATATAAACATACATAACAGACATACAACACAACTGACTAAAAAATTCAAACAAACATACTAATAAATCTAACAAAGACGCCAAGAAAAAAGTTTTTGTAGTTGATAGTAAATTTGACAGACACCAACAAAAAAGTTTTTGTAGTTAATACATACAGTATGTAGTATATACTTTCTCGATAGAGTATAACTTAAGTAAAATGTTTCATCAGAAAAATAACCTTTTTTGATTGATCAGTTTTAAGTTTTTGTGATACCTATAGAACGATCTCGATTTCAACTACTTAACACAAATAGTTGTGCTGTTTATGTTCAATAAGATCTTTTTTCCTTTGACAGTGGTGGTAACAAGAGGAAATTAAGTACAGCTATGGCCTTAATTGGGGACCCTCCTTTTATTCTACTCGATGAACCAACGTCTGGAATGGATCCTGGTGCCAGACGACAACTATGGAATGTTCTTTCACAAGTTAGAGCCAGTGGGCGAACGTTAATTCTTACGTCACATAGGTATGTGTTTAGGTTGGCGTTAACAGTCCTTCCCCGTTTAGCATGTAAGGTTTAATATATGGTACGTTTTATTTTTATTGTTTTCATTCCTCTGACCTCATACAACAATATGTGTTGTCAAGACATTGTCAATGACGCTGCATCAATATAATTGAGAATGCGTAGAAAAAGATAGTTCCTTTCATTTTATACGACCGCAAAAAATTGCGTTCGTATATTGCTATCACGTCGTCTCGTCGTCGTCGTCATCCGAAGACATTTGGTTTTCGGACAATAACTTTAGTTTAAGTGTATGGATCTCTATGAAATTTAAGCAAAAGGTTCAATACCACAAAAGGAAGGTTGGGATTGTTTTTTGGGGTAATGGTCCCAACCGTTTAGGAATTAGGGGCCAAAAAGGGGCCCAAACAAGCATTTTTCTATGGGGGTAAAAAAATCTTTTTTTTGGGGGCATTTTTTTCCTCAAGATTTAAAAAATTATCAATTTTTCAAAAAAAAAAATTGGGGGTCACAATTTATTTTGCTAATTCTTTGTATATAGTGTGAAAACAGATTTACTTAGTATTGCGCAACAGCACAGTGTATTGCACAACAGAGAGAAATCTTCAATTGAATATAAATTCAAATCATATAACCAATTTCAAGTTCTTTGACTACATTTATTCTGTGTCAGAAACCTATAATGTGTAAAATATTCAAATCCAAATTCAGACCTGTATCAAGCTTGAATATTGTGTCCATTTTTGCCCCAACTGTTCAGGGTTGGACCTATGCGGTCGTATCAAGTCAATGGTTAATGTAAGAATAAGAAGAACTAATCCAATAATTAAAATGTCGAAAAATATTCAACTCCGTGACGAACTACCCTGATAATTAACTCCTGTGCTATGTGCATTCGTTTTACACTTTTCTTATTTGAATTCTTGGATTAGTTATTCTATAATTTTAGTTTACTTATGTAAATAATTAAAAGTATTTCCCATTCATTTTTCAGTATGGAAGAGTGTGATGCCTTATGTACTAAAGTAGTCATCATGGTAAATGGAAAATTTGTTTGTTATGGAAGTCCACAACATTTAAAAAATAAGTTTGGTCATGGATACACACTTATTTGTCAAATGAAAATGGAGGAAAGTGGATTCCATGCTTCTACACAACCACTGAAACAGTTTGTTAAAACAACGTTTCCCAACAGTGAAATATTTGATCATCACCATGGCTACTGTCATTTCCAAATTCCAGATGCAGATATTCCATTGGCTGCGGTGTTTAGTGCTATGGAACGTGCAAAGAAAGACTATAATATTGAAGACTATGCTGTTCATCAGACGACACTTGAACAGGTGTTTTTGACATTTACACAGAATCAGATTCCACCAAAAGAAGAGAAAAAGAAAGGTTGTTGTTCAAGTAATGGTGACAGTAGCCCTGCATGTTGTTGTTGTTTATAGAAATTGTTTTCAGTATATGTAAAATCAACAACTTTCTTAAATATTTAGATTCAGGATCACATATAATTTATGAACGCCTATATTCAAAGACAAAGAAAGCCATATCATGTATTATTGCATGGCTAGATATTAAATGCAACCAAGTACCACTTCTGTCGTAAACATTTTCTTACACTAAGTTATGAATGTTCTTATAAAATTAAGCTACCAGAGAGAAAAAAGTGCCAAGCAATGACATTCCAACGTATGATCTAGAGAAATATTACTATATTTTTGTAATACAAGGTCTGAAATATTACAAATTTCATTCTGTTTCCCGTTTGCATTAATATACATCTCATTTTTGTCCAATCGATGAAGTTGCGAAGGCGATCATGGTTGATTGACATTGTAAGTTGCATAGTTTACGTGTTCAAGTTTTAAATTTTATTTCAACATTTAAATTATGCTATCAAAACTACATACAGGCAAGACATGTATTTGTATCAACAATTTATTTAAATTATAAGGAAGTTTGTTATATTAGCACCCCCTGTTTTAGATCAGGGGTGTGTAGTATTCTTAGCACCCTTTTAGAAGGTAGAGAGGAAGAATTATACTCGGTTATATGACGATTTCTTATATCTAATATATAAAAAAAACTTGCTTTTTGTCAAGCCTATGGCGAATGCTTCTTTTTGATAAGTTAAGTCAACAACTAACTGTCCAGTTTTTGGATTTGTCATAACAGAACATATCACTAATGTAGATATCCTGTTGAATTGACATCAAATTATTTTTATTCCAAAGTTACATATGTAGAGTATTTATGTAATAAGTGCTATTCCATGAGTCAATATTTTGTTTCCGATGTGATGTCAACCCCCTCAATTATTTTTCTTGAACAAATTGAGATTGCCTATCGTACTGTGTTTTCTCATTTACTTGAAAGAAGTCAAAACGTTCCTATGTAAGTTTATTGATTTCAAATGTTGGTTGATTAAAATACGATGTATGTTAAAATCATCCATGCAAAAAGTTTTAAATGTGTAGGAAATGAGATATGCATAAAAGGTTATTTCCAAGGTCGATAGTGTCGGATGATTTCCATGGCTAGGCCTCAAGTAGACTGTGATAATGTATATTTTTGCAATTTATTCAAAATGACATTTGATTGTTTTTATTATCTGTTAAATGTTACATGTTGTAATTTGCTGTAAATTTTATTTACAATGAAAAGATGAAATAAGATGCGAATCGAAAAAAAACAGACAATATCAGGACCAAACAATAATATGATGAAAAGACAAATAGCAGTCAACAAACACTACACTAAAAACCAAAGACTGAGCAGCACGAAACTCACCTAAAAGAGGCGATAGTGACTAAGTAAAAATTCTGTGACAAGTCGCATTAGATGATGTCAGAATCAATGAAAAAAAAAACTTAATTCAAAAAGTACAAAGAAAACGCACTCTTACAAGCAGATAATTAGAAGGAAAAATTGAAAATCAAAATTTAATTATATAGTAAGCATATGTGATTTTTCATAATTTAAAGACACATTTGACGAAGACGTTAATGTGGTATTAGCCTCAAGGTTTTACAGAAACACTTTTGGAAAATTCCTGTTTAATATGAAATTTACTTGTTTAGTTTCAAAGGGATACGTGCATACGTTCATTCAAATTTGACTCCATGTCAAACACAAAAAACTACACCCTGTGTATACTCAAATGACTTACAGCACTTGTGTCGTACATCATAAGTAAGTCATGTACTTAAATAGAACGGAATAGTACAATTCAATTGTATTTTATTTAATTTAAGATAATTGCCTCATGTATTTATTTTTTCTATTAAATGAATCTCATATCAGGACGCATAATATCATGACTTTGCAATCCAAGTTTTATTCATTTTGGATATATTTACATATTTGCTTTTATGTGTATTTTGTTTACATTTTGTACAAATCCTATTTAACAGACCAGGTTGGTGAGGCATGTTTTTTCCATCAAATCAACAATTTAGTACAAATGAAGTACAGTACTAAGCGACTGAAATTTCATGGTTCACAAATAATTGAAAAAGAGTTGATTTGATTATCTAGCAATTTCTTTTAAAAGATGAAGAAAATGTCTAGATGGATAAGATTTACATCAAGTAACACTTCATATTTTCAAAAATTAAAATTAAAAATTAAAGTAACGTTTTTTTTAGAAAATCCATATGTGACAATACTATATTGAAATGTATTTACATATATTTACGTTGATTATAACTAATGAAAATGAAAACATTTCTATAATTATTGGGATACGGATACATGTAAATGATAAATGATCCATTTGCATATCAACGATGATTTTTTTTCCGTTTATAACAACTGTTTTTTTTCTTCAATATTTTTTACCATTATAGGAAATCAATGACAAAACAACATTGTCAGCCTATTTCAAGATTTGTTTTTTATTTAATACTATATTATGTTTACCCTTGATTTTACCCCAGTTATCATTAACTGCATCATCAATTAACTAATGCTATCAGACAATCATTTAATTATACATGGAGTTATGTATGATAAGTATCCAGTAAGTCACACTTAGTTTTTTTTTTTATCTTGTTTTAATGTCACTGAGAACACTTTTGTTGGAACAATGTTTTCTTTGTTTATCAACAATTGTTTATTAGAAAATAAAAGATAAGAAAAAAAATATCATAAACGTTTGTAGATTTTTGGGAATGTAATAAAAAAGAAATAATTTAAGTTTCTTAATTTTGTACAACAGTTTTGCCTCTTTTTGTCCATTCCACTATATCTATTTTTAGATATTTGCATCGTATTATAATAGTTCAGTGGCTTCATTTAATGGTTTGATATTTTCAAGATTACTATAACAATCTAAACTAACACTGGTAAATGAACACTCGTGTAACAATATGCTCATTGATGTTCTCTTAGATCTGTATTGTTATGTTTTGTGTATTGTAATGACATGATTGTTTTAATAAAAGTTGTGATACCATTATTCTGTATTTTCATAAACAATCGTCATTGCTTTAAAATGCTTTTACGGTTACAACCCCCTCAGGCAAATTTGACCTTTGCATGCTTTGGTAGATGGAAGTGAATATCATTTTAGGTTTTTTGGTCATACAGCTCTTCAACTGTTTCGGTTCTTATACATCCTTGCCTTTCAAATAGTCTTCATTCAGTGTTCCTGATGAAGGTAGACCCAGAAAAGCACTTTGGACACATGAAATTTATAACGTATTGTTGCCATATTTTACTTTCAGCTTTGTTTGTTTCTATTATTAGGTGTATAATATAACCATGTATTTTTCGATACTTTTAACCTTGTTTGTCTTGCATGAAAGAAAGTCTTTTTCTTTTATTCAAGATTTGTCGGGTACTGTAATATATCGAACTGATTTTTCCTTGGCTTACAGGGTTCAATATATTTCTACAATTTAGTGACACTGCACAGTTACTATACATCTTTTTACGCCTATGACGTATATCTATAAGGCTGATTTTGTAGGTTTGTTTTCTTTATCATGTAAGTCTTATTGTATCAAACTTATTGTTCCCAATTCACAAGAAAAGAACAGAAACTGTTAAGGTTACACGATACCGAATGACGTTACACCACGAGTTATCATTCCTGCTGTTGTCGACATCTTTGAAATTGACGGCAAACGTAAAACCTGATGTTTTATAATAACTTAGAACGAATTAAACAAACAATTTGCCTCAGTCTGGTATAAAATAGTTGAAAGATAAATGTTTCTTTATTTCAAATTTGCAAATATATATGATTATATATTAAAAATACCTTCATTTTTCACGTCGCTTCTATAAGTATCATATTCAATCACAAAACAAAAAAAACTTTGCATAATTACGATTCAAATAACAGAACAAAAATGAGAAAAAAAATCACACTTAGGTGAAATATAAATAGTAAATTAACCTTTTATTTTTATTAACATTTTTAATAGTAACTTTGCATAGATGCAGAATGTCGAGGGATTTGATGCAATACGTTATTTGAAATTGATTGTTTCGGCGTCTTCCTCCCATTCTTCTTCTCATTCTTCACATTTAAATTTATACTTTTTAAATGTTCTGTTTCTATTGATAAGTAAGCATGTGTAAGATTAATCGATATATGTTCTTATGCATAACAGACTGAGCTTTTTATTCTGGGTTGAAAGTAGAAATCCAAATTACAGAAACGCATGATAATGTATAAAAATACGGGGAATTGTACCACAGTTAATGCAATCCCGCTATGAAGCCCATTCGTTTTTAAATGGTCACCGTAAAAAACGTCGCTAGCAAAATAGAAAAAGGAAATTTATTTGGAAAAGAATACCAATAGAATTTAGCGGAAAAACACCATGCAAGCAGACATACAAACTCAGACAGAAACTGGTTTATTGGCATGGAATGAAAAAAGAAAAGTTGTTGAAATTGGCTATTTGGCCGAACAACTTTCCCTATGTTTCAAGTGTAAACAGTATTTGAAATTTATTGGATTGTACAGAAGAAATCCGATATGGTTTCGGAAGCTTGTTTAAAACAAACTACTAGCATTGTAATTTTATTAGCACAGTCTAAACAGGACAGCTACATCGGAATAAGGAGAAAGTTAACAAAGGCTTAAACATATGGAATGTCAACACTAAATGCGCACTCGGTTAGGTCGAAATAAAATTTAATCATTCAGATCCCGTTACATCTTTTTCTTTCAATTCCATTCTGAAATAAATTATTTTCTCGAAATTTACAATCAAAAGATTAATTAAAAACCTGTGGCCCCACAATGAATGAATGATCGGTGCTTCGATGAAGGTTAATCCAGAAAAGCACTTCGAACGCAAACTAGCTACAAAACGATATGTTCATTAACCTATTTTATTCAAACGGCAAAAACAAACTGATTAAAAAAATAGTTCCTATGCCCACACACCCACCCCACCCCTCCCGCGTTGTACATATTGTATCTGTCAATGGCCATTATAACTTTAAAAAAAATTGTTTGTTCTTTGATTGATTTTTTTTTTATAAATGTCGTTAATAGAGAAATGCAGATTTGAGAGCAAATGCAATGAAATTTCCGATATAATTATTATTTCCAAGGGGCATAACTCTTTCAAAAATATTTGATCAGCATTGTTCTTCGAAATTATCCAAGACAATGCTGATATAAACCTTTAATATAAATTATTCAAAGATCTGGCAAAAATTGTACACGTGAGAGCGCTTAAAAATGCAATTTTTCATATATTAATTAACATATCCAAGGGGCATGGCTCTTTTAGAAATAATTGATCTGCATTGATTTTCAAACTTGTCAGCGAAAATGCTGATATAAACCTAATATATAAGCTTTATAAAAATCAGGCAAGAATTTTACACGTCAGAGAGCTAACAAGACCGGACAGACAAACGGGCGGACGGAAGGACGGACGCCCGGTATTTGTATGTCCACCACAACGCACGCGCGGGGACAAAAATCCAACGAAATCTTAAAATCAATTTTATTTTAGATTCATATTATTTTGCACTTTGTCTTCGGGGAGGGGTGTGTTTTTGGTGTTTTGAGTTGGACATGATGTACAGGTACAGCTGATAAAAACGCACCTTTTCACAACGTCGGGAGACAAAACGAGTCACAGACGATTAGCAAAGGTGCCTTTTGGGGGATGGGTATATTGCTCACATAGTCGTCGGGAAAAGCCCGAGATACTTCGCAGTCTTAAAAGGAGTTTTTACAACAAGTATACAAGTGTTTATGTAAATTAAAAGGGTTGTTTTTTCTTCGTGTGCATAAATGGAAATGTGGGATATACAATAAAACAGCAAATGGCCAATTAACGACACACAAAACCAAAGACATCTATATAACACTTGACTAATGCAGGATGGACGAGTATTTTTTTAATGCTAATTTGTAGTTTTAGTGAAGATTCGTTGGTCCCTTGAATTGGAAAGTTAATAAGTATATTTAGTATGGCAAGTATTAAATCTATCAAATTATAACATCACATGTTCACAACAAAGGTCAGATTTTACATATTTCAGTCTCCTAGTACGTATTTGTTAGTCTTTTAAATTCTTGTATTTTAGGAGAAAACTCAATCGCTTATGAAATAAGGAGATGTGGTATGATTGCCAATTAGACAACTTTCCATCAAAGACCAAATGACATATACGTTAGCTTGCTTACGTTGCTACCAGAGACATATATATATGTCTCTGTTGCTACATTGAGATCTCCATATTACCATTCCACTATGAACTGCTTATTCAAAACGATATTTTGTCAACAAATGATTTATAAAATAGAACATCATCATATATGCTAATATATATTTTGCTCCCTTGACAAAATGCTGGGAGCATATTGTTTTACCCGTGTCCTTCGACAGTCCGTCCCTTACTTGGTATATAGAGTTTATACGGCTGATTTTTTTGGGATTACAGTTTTAAAGCTTTAACTTTTAAATTATGTACTTGGTGTTAGTACATATACAATACGCGCATCTTGTCAGATTTTAATTTTTTATGACAGGTTGCTGAATTTGGCATTTTGATAATATATTGCACTAAGTTTTTTACCTATATTGCATGTATATTCTCAGGATCACTTTTTTTTTAATAATTTTCCACGAATGACAGAATGTTGAACTTTGTCTATTCAAGTGAAATTTTGCATACAGTTTGCAAGGTTTGTCCGACTAACTACGCACACAACCCACACGTTTACATCATACAGAGTATACTATATTTATAGAATACGTATTTTATCAGGATGTTGATTTTCTTTATAATTTTCACAACTAACAGAATGTGTAATCTGTAATCTTTTTTGACGGCTGCATCAAACTGTGTCGTTTAGACATAACTTTTCAAACTGTATTGTATCGTCCTGAAAATCCATGAAATATTTGCCACTGGACGTTAAGCAACCATCAATCAATCAATCAATTCAAATTGTACTTCAATATCACTGTTTATATAAAATTTTTGAAGCACTTTATTTTATTCATGCATGGATACATCGGTGTCATCAGCATTGTCTAGTTTGGTAGGGTTAAGTTGAAGATTCAGTTTTGAAAGCTAAAAGTGCACCCAGTTAGGACGAAATAAAATTAACTCATTAGAATGTTATATTGAATTATTAGGAAATTTCCGACAGGGGAATGAAAATAAAATAACAAACACCATTCAGATCCCGTTACATATTTTTTTCAATCCCTCAGGCTCTGAATAAAAATAACGTTATTCTGTATTCCGTAACGTCACATATTTTTGTCAATTTCTAAGTGTATCGGTCATCTTTGAAGCGATTTGTCTAAAAAACAAGGATGGTGACATATGTATTTTTATACATGTATGGATTTGGTTTACAATCCTGGATATTATGTTAGTTTCTAGTCTTTCTCCGTATATGAGAAAATAGCCATCCATTGAAAAATCTAGAAAAGTAAGTCGAAAAAAAGGCATTTTCCCTATATATCTATGTAAATTTGGCGCCAAAATTGACATTTACTTATCAAAATTACAAAAAAACAAGAATGGTGACCCCCATTTTTTATTTCATATTCCGATGTAACTCGATTCAAAGTACCAGTGTTCCAAAAATTTAAGAAATCGGGAGATATGCTATTCGGTATCGTGTTACCTTAAATCACAAAATGTGTTTAAAGTCTTAATCGAAATGAAATAAGATATGTAAAGACCCAGTTATTCCAGTCACCATTTTGGTCTCTACACACACAAATAACAAACACGCTAAACTATGAGCAAAATGCAAAGTAGTGTATTTTTCAAGATTTACTTCTGCATTAAAATAACAGTCATTTTTACGATTCCAATGTAATTGCTGAGAGATCGACCTTATATGGTACATCGAGGTCACATGATGTAAATAAACTGTCTAGGACTTTGATATGTTCCGAACAATAATTTGGTCTATATATCTAGATACAGAACTCTTTCTTAGTTATAAGGGAATAAAGTGTTAAACGAATCTAAATATAAGTTTTAAACTCAGTATCATATTCTCCGAAATAACAGAATGAAGTTGTACAACTGTTATAAGATAAAATTTGAAAAAAATATATTTTCAGATATAGTTCTGGATAACGCTATTCAGAAGCCATGCTTTGTGGCGGATACATAAACCCCAACTCTTTTGTATTGACTTTAAAACTTGGAACAAAAGCAACAAATAACAAAAATTCCTACAGTTATAAATTTCGAACAATCCAATATATATTTGATACAAGTATTTTACGACATTTGCTCATCAATATGCATGAGGCTTTGAGTATCTCTCAAGTGGCTGGTCATGTAAAAATGCAATAAAACTAGGTTAAGTGTGTGATATGAGCTACACTTTTTTATAATATAATTCTTACTTGAGTGATAAGGTCCAATTTGAAATTTTTGTAATATTTTATTATTTATATCAAGGTATTTCATCAAATTCTCAATACAACTATACTAACGTTTTGGGGTAAATATTGCATTCATACAATCAAAACCATTACTGGGCTGACTAGATAGTTATCAATTTTCTCAAATTTTATCACTACTTTTGTGATTAGGACTACATAGTCATACATGTGAACCTCCCGACGGGAGTACAATAATCCTGTTTTCAGGGGTCTCCTCCCGTTGAAGAGAAAACAAGTTGCTTTTTTAAAAAAAAAAGTCAAAACGTGAACCTCAGTACTTTTTTATGCTAATTATTAATTCAACTGAATTAGAAATTATATCTCAGTGTTTTCATGGCCATGTGTGTGGAGGATAATATTTTCTTTTTATTGTAAATCATGACAATTTGGGCATGTTGACTGAGAGTGGTGTTGAATATAAAGTGATGAGATAAAGACTATTTCAATTTCAATATTTATTTACGGCTGGTGTTAGCTTTCATTTTTTTTTTCAAGTGTGAAAGGTCAAACTACTACCAATGGATGACACTTCTAGGGTTTTTATTTGTACAGGTAGTATTTCACTTAGAATCCCTCGGTTACTTTATTTTCTTTTCTTTTAAAAACAATATATTTCAGAGTAAGTACGATATTTTGTTTCATGGAATGTAGAAGGTTTATTCCTACCAAATAAGAGAAAATAAAATGAGTCAGATTCAAGTTAAACCAAATAGAGTGCTACCTAATGCTGAAAATGAAACCTCGAAGAAAAGCTACTTGCTAATCATTTCAAGTATGTTGTGCCGTAAAACCCTGTTCCACATTAGAAATGGGTTTGGATCCAGCTAATACATCTAAATTGCATTCTTATACATGTATACTTAATATACCTGTCAAAAATCAGGAGCATGGATTTTTTTGCTTATTACAATCGTGTCTGTTTTTCGTTGTTATGTATATAAATATGGCCATTGATTTATATCTTGTCCGAATTGTATAACACTGCTCAATTTGAAGTCATTTAGCTTACTTTGCTAAGACTCCACAATTAATGCCATACTGTGACTAAGATTGCTTACATACTAGTATATGACATTTGGTCTTTGATAAAAAGTTGTCTCATTGGCAAGTATACTAAATATTATATAATCATCAGTCGCAGGATAATTCGATTATTATGAAATGCGGTTCCTTCAATCAACATACGTAATAAATATCCAGACTTCAGAATGTTAACAGGGTTTAAGGATTTTTTGCTTAAACTTGTTTTAACATGGGTCCCTTTTCAAAAATCTCCCAACTACTACCCTGATTTCGCAAGGTATTCTGTTATATTTTTGTTGCGTTTATATGCTATGATAGATACTTGGGTGAACATTTCACTGCATTGTTTGTCTTTTTGCAGATTGTTCCAATATTTTCTTATGATTTTACTCCGGTTTTTACTATTGGGTTATACTTTAATTGTAATGAGAGTACGTGGATTTTTTTTTTCTATTGGTCTTTATTAAGGTAGTTTGTCTATCCGTTGCATTTTTACCATTTTAAAACATTTTCTGTTTCCTCTTTACACTATCCTACGGAAGCGTATTAGCGCCACACATTTTTTTTTTTTTCCCCTATCTTTGCGTTATAACGCAAACATTTGCGTTATAACGCAAACCTTTGCGTTACAACGCAAACCTTTTGCGTTGTAACGCAAACCTTTTGATTTCAATTATTCATTAAGTTTTGTATATGCCCGTCTGTCATTAAACTTCTGTTGTGATTTAGTTAAGAAAAGAACCATAAATACAAGGAAAAGTCATTATAATAAATGTGCATAGGAATCAGAAAAGTATATAATTTAACAAGAAAATAGATATGTTATAGGCATATTTTATTTGAAAGGCCAACATTTTTAAAATTTTGATGAAGTAGATAAGAGCAAAATAATGTCATACAATTGTAAAACTGTCAAGGCAAATAGACAAAATGATCTTTCTGCTGTAAAATGAATAATTAAGAAAGATTTTTTATTTTTAATTTTGATGTAAGAAATCTTTTTTTAAATCTCAGAATATGATAAAGATTCTTTGATAAAAGTCATGAAATTTTCAATCTAGAGTGGTAACTTGGTAGCAATTTAAATGGAGAGAACATAATTTTATTAATAAAACATCTTCATTTTATTCATTTATTACAAAAGGGTAGTTAACCAACCTTACACAATCCTCAAAGGAGAGCTTACTTTGGAATATATTTATATTCGGCTATAGCTATATTAGCAGAGTTGTTTTTTTTTCTTTCTTCGGTATAACTTTAATTTACTCAATTTTCATTGTAATATATGTATATATATTATCATGTATATCATTTTGGGGCATTTTATAGCTTAATGTTCGGTGTGAGCCAATGCTCCGTGTTGAAGACCGCACTTTGAACTATAATGGTTTACTTTTGCAAATTATGACTTAGATGGAGAGTTTTCTCATCGGCACTTATACCACATATTCTCATATCTATTATCCTGCTCATTATTAGTTAAATAGTAAAGCATTTTACTTTGCAATGAGTACAAAGAAGATAAATTTTAATATATGCAGCCTCCTCCATTAATAACTGCTGCTTCCTTTGAATCTTAAATAAGAAATAAGATAAAACAAATGTTTGCGTTATTTCGCAAAAGTTTGCGTTATAACGCAAAGGTTTGCGTTATATCTAACGCAAATGTTTGCGTTATAACGCAAAAGGTTTGCGTTTAACGCAAAGGTTTGCGTTATATCGCAAAGGTTTGCGTTATAACGCAAATGTTTGCGTTGTAACGCAAAAGGTTTGCGTTATAACGCAAAGGTTTGCGTTATATCGCAAAGGTTTGCGTTACAACGCAAAGGTTTGCGTTACAACGCAAATGTTTGCGTTACATCGCAAAGGTTTGCGTTGTAACGCAAAGGTTTGCGTTATAACGCAAAAGGTTTGCGTTATATCGCAAAGGTTTGCGTTATATCGCAAAGGTTTGCGTTATATCGCAAAGGTTTGCGTTATAACGCAAAGATAGGGAAAAAAAAAAAATGTGTGGCGCTAATACGCTTCCGTACTATCCTCTATCAATTAACTTCTCTTGTTTTTATTTAATTCAATGATATCACTATTATTTCTAATTATGACATATAGATTCATACACTGTACGTACTACTCTTAAATGTGTGTTTTGGGTGTGCACTCGTGATTGGTAAATATTGATGCGTTTCTGTTGTTTTAATATCAAGAATTCCGTTATAACGGAATCGTTCATACTTCGGTACCAATAGGTCGTCATACTAGACGTCGACACATAGTAGAGGGTCAATTTCGTTCGCTTATTTTAAAGAAATCTTCAACATGCTCTAATTTGCCACTGAAGACCATAAAACCGTCATCTCTATATTGACAGTGTAATTTGATGTTTTCTCTCCATTTGAACTTATCTAAGATTCTTATTGATAGGACAGACAGATGATCTGAGAATGTTGGTGAAAATATACCACACATGGTCTTCCTACTACTGGGGGTGTTTAACGACCTTGACTGGCTATTAAGCCCTCGCACGGTCGGCTCGGTGCCCGAAGGCGATTGATGAGCGTTTAAATAATTTTGTGCCATCGGTCAGGAACAGGTGGAGGACGCCATTTTGGTAGGCCACCATCTTGGTTTTGTGAGTTGTTTTGGTTTTCTTTTGTTTACTATTTTGGTGTTATTTCTTCACAACAGCTGCTTTCAGGGCCAGATTGGTCAGCTTGGCAGCCCGCTAACCTCGATGATGGAGCACTGGTAGATGAGTCTCGGACGTAGTATTAAAGATGACAGGAAGCATTATCAGGACCAAAGTCGTGAGACAGTGAAATGAAGGTCCATCATCTAACACCTCGGATACAGCCCTCGGACGTCAGTCGGCATAACACTCCCCCACCCTCAATGGGTTTTGGAGTGCATGTTGACGCGGGAATTTACGCACAAAACAAACGTTTACTGTACAGCGTTGGATTGGTTTCTGTCATCTAAAGTAGTAAGTCGTTGATCCATCTAAAAGTAAACCCTCATCGAAGATAGCGGGTAAAAGAGAGCTGACCCAGCACGTCCGTTCAGCTGTAATGACTGAGACGTGACTGTGATGATGATGAATGGTGGATGACCACACATGGGCGCTCCTATACCACAATGCTCCGGAAAGTAAACATCAGTATGTTGATGTTTTTCTGAAACTGAAGAAGAGAAGAAAGAAGAAGAAGAAGAAGAAGAAGAAGATGGGTGTCGTAGAACAACGAAAGGTTTGCGTTATAACGCAAAAGGTTTGCGTTATAACGCAAAGGTTTGCGTTATATCGCAAAGGTTTGCGTTGTAACGCAAAGGTTTGCGTTACAACGCAAATGTTTGCGTTATAACGCAAAGGTTTGCGTTATAACGCAAAGGTTTGCGTTATATCGCAAAGGTTTGCGTTATAACGCAAATGTTTGCGTTATAACGCAAAGGTTTGCGTTATAACGTAAAGGTTTGCGTGTAACGCAAAGGTTTGCGTTATATCGCAAATGTTTGCGTTATAACGCAAATGTTTGCGTTATAACGCAAAGGTTTGCGTTGTAACGCAAAGGTTTGCGTTATAACGCAAAGGTTTGCGTTATATCGCAAAGGTTTGCGTTACAACGCAAAGGTTTGCGTTATAACGCAAAGATAGGGAAAAAATGTGTGGCGCTAATACGCTTCCGTACTATCCTCTATCAATTAACTTCTCTTGTTTTTATTTAATTCAATGATATCACTATTATTTCTAATTATGACATATAGATTCTAAAAATATCAATGATGTCATTGTTATAGTTATATGTAAAATTAGAATTATGTAATATAGATACAACGAATAAGCGTTGATTCTTGAAAAAGAAACCATGAGCCCGGAGGGCAAATGGTTTGTTTTCGTGAATCAACGCTTATTCATTGTATCTATAACTTAAACTATTGTGTTGATATCTTTTCAAAATTAAAGCCTTTTCTTAATTAGAAGGTATTGTAAGTGAGTTTAAATAACCAAGTTATCATGTTCAACGATGCATTAATAAATCTAAGTTCACAATTAATTGTTTAGAGAAATACAAATATAACATAACACGTCTGTCTTTAAAAATCAGGCATCTGATTATCATCCGTAATTTACAAAATAAGACATATTCGATCTAATTTCTAAGTACATATAATAAGTATGCTACCGAAAATTCTATCAAAAGCCTTATTCTAGACACATCACGATTTACACGCAAAGGGATTTGTGAATAAACATTTGTAAAGATATGTAGTAAAACAGATGAAAGTAAACTATATTTATAAAACAAAAATCGACAAATTGAATGTAATCATTTTCTTTTCAATTATGTAAAATAGCCAATAATAATCCAAAAATAAAAGGGAAAACACGTTATTATTACAAAAATATCCACAGTAACATACAAAAATAAGAAAAACGGAAACAACTAAAGAATAGGGACAACAAAGAGAATACAGGGATTCGAACCTATACCGACAAGTCTCTACCTTTAACTTGACTGTTTAACTCATTGGTATTAACCATGTTAACCTCGCGGCTACCAGCTTATAGTGTACGATTGTCTATTATGTATACATAAAGGTACAAGCCCTGTGTGTCCATTGTACCGATGTGTATCATATATTCATTTATATATATATAAACTAGACATTTAAATTGGAACCCATTGGTAGCCGAGAGGTTTCGTCGATGTGTTGATGTCAGTCACACATAGCAGATTTCAAGGAGGGTTCGATTTCCAGTGAAGGTATATAAAATTACAAAAATTAAAGGTAAGTTTTAAATTAATTCCATAAGTGAACAGAAATCAGTAAATTGGCCAATTCAAACTTAATGAAATTAGTCACACAAAGGAAACAATTGAATATAATTTGGTGAGTCCATTTAAGCGACAGATTTAGCAAGCGTTGATTCTAGAAAAGAATCCATGGTAAATGAATAGGCTGACGTCACGACAATGGTTTAACTTCCTTTATCCATACAATTATACCTACACGTCATGGTATTACCTTTCAGATGATAAAGAGATGACACAGATATTGATTGATTCTTTTCTCAACCTTGCTTATCTTAAAAAAAAATCATATCCTGCTTACAATGTGATGAAAGAGAGGCGAAAGATATCAAAGGAAATTTAAACTCTTATCATATAAGTCGATGACAAACTGACAACGCCATGAGTAAAGTATAAAAAAATCACCAAAGGAAGAAACAGTATGCAAAACACAACAAAGAAAAATAAAAACTGAACAACACGAACCCCACCAAAATCCGGGTGATTTCTCGGGTACATCGGAAAGGTAAGCAGATCCTGCTTCACATGCGACATTGTAATTGCGACATTGAAACATATTCGTCGTCATTTGTGAAACAAACATGCAAAAAACGGTCAACAAACTTTAACCATTTTTTTTGTTTTTTGCTATTGTTACATATTGACACCTTGTGAACGCATCTTGTCTTGAGATCGTTTAAAAGTAAGTTCTCATACTTACGATTGTTTGTCATCAGGTCAGTTGATCATACCATATCGTCATTTTGTGTTTGACAAACTGCAGTAGTAATGGGACTTTGTAAATATTAAACTATTGTAACACGTTCTGAACTTAACTCCTCTGAGGCCATTAGACAGAAAGCATTCATACTTGATAGCATTATAAAAAAAATAGAGATGTGGTATATTTGCCAATGAGACAACTATTCACCAAAGTTCAAATAAAGTGGATGTAGGCAATTATAGGCAACCGTACGGCCTTCAACAATGAGAAAAACACATACCGTATAGTCGGTTATAAACCCCGGCATGAAAAATATGATATAATTCAATTGAGAAACTAATGAACTGATTTATCACAAAATAATTTTCGAAAAACAAATTTGACAGACATGAACCAACGTTAACCACTGAACTACATGCTCATGACTTGGGACAGACACGTACAGAATTTGGAGGGTTGAACAAGTTTGTAGGCACCAACCCTCCCCTAATCTGGGATAGTGGCGTAACAGTACAACATAAGAAAACACCTTAAAATTCAGTTGAAAAGGGCTTAAGGGCATACGATACAGTTTTGATCCCGTATTTACATTTTGATAAAAATTTCAATATAGACTATTTTTTACCTGATTAAATCAAATATATAATAAAAAATATACCTTCATGTGCTACTTTTTGAGTAAAATGAGGTCGAAATTTGGTATATTTGCTCAAAATTCGGATTTGTGGCCGTATTTTCCCTTTCGAAAGAAAGACATAACTTTTTTGTTTTAAAAGATAAACACAAATTGTTTTTTGTTAAATAATTGGTAATTTCTGTATTTTATAAGTATCCTAAAATTTATACATTTTTATTCAGAAATAACTCGTATTTATCAAATGTTCATGAATGTAGAAAAAACATCACGTTTTGCTGTATATTTATCAAATTTAAAAAATTGCACTATTTACGTTTTCATGAAAATTGGCACACATAATCTTCTCGCGTAATCAAACCAAATGGCATTTTAAAAGAGGGTCCATGAACTCGTTTTCAAGTTGAATAAGTTTGAATGATAAAAATCAGTCGAAAACTGAATCTTTTCCTGATAAGTCATAGTTTGACGTCGCAAAATAACAATTTACGTTAGCAACGTCATTACCTCCCCTGTAACTGTATCGTATGCCCTTAACTCATCAGAATGATAGAAAGCAGAAAAACATCTAACAAAAACGAGAACCGGACGTTGCAGGGTATTCATTCATCAATCACAACACAAAAGACACAAAGTACAGTACTGAGAGTACTAGCAGTAGCTGACAGCTAGTTCAAAGGAATACCTAATAAAAAATCATGTATTTAAGACAAAAATATGAAACAGTAAACATCTAACATCCAATGTTGTTTGGCATACTTTATTATCATCATTTTGGTTTGACAATTTGACTAGTGTCAAGCTATCCAGCAATTCTCATCCTGCAATTCTCTTTATAAAAATCTATCCTGCAATTCGTCATCCTGCAATTGCGTTTGGAAAACTACTTGAGCGACAATTTTATTTTTCTTGAAAATCATAGTTTTGACTCTTTCGTTCGAAAACAAGATTTATATAGAAAATCAAAGATTTTTATATCCCATTAACAAAATTCTAAATTAGTTTGCAAATTTCTAACTCATAATTACGGTTTTGTAATTAGCATTTACAATAATATCATGATGACAATTCAAACTAAGTATTATATGTTAATAAGTCCAGGAAGTGATTCGTATAAACCAATGTTTAACCCACATTTGCGATTTTCGAAACTCCTATTAACGACTAAAAATATAGAATTTTGATGTAAAATAAATTTTTTCATGGTATATCTACAACACAACTTCTACTTGAAACTGGGTCACCCACTTGTTCAAACCCATTCCCCCGGCAGTTCTTTATGGCTAGGGATTATAGATTCTGCTCTAATAAATAGCTTTTGGGTAGTACTACAACGAGGGGCCAAAGATTTTCTGGGGTAAGCATTCCTAGAGGACGAAAATTGCGTCCGAAACATGGAAATAAGGCCAAATTCGATAAAATACGCATTGGGGGCACCCACTTTCCGACCCATTGTCTCGGTAGTTCTTTATGGCTAGGCATTATAGACGCTGCCCTAAGGAATAGCTATTGGATAGGACTACAACGTGAGGGTAAAGAATTTCTAGGGTAAACATTCTTAAAGGCCGAAAATTTGGTCCGTAACACGGAAAAAAAGTCATATTTGATCAAATATGCACTGGGGTCACCCACTTGTTCAAAACCATTGCCCCGGCAGTTCTGTATGGCTAGGGATTATAGATTCTGCTCTAATAAATACTTTTGGGTAGTACTACAACGAGGGGCCAAAGAATTTCTGGGGTAAGCATTCCTAGAGGACGAAAATTGCGTCCGAAACATGGAAATAAAGCCATAAAAACTACCCAGTGGATGACCGTTGCTCGTATTTTATCGAATTTGGCTTTATTTCCGTGTTTCGAACGAAATTTTGGGCCCTTAAGAAAGCTTACCCCAGAAATTCTTTACCCTCCCGTTGTAGTACTATCCAAAAGCTATTTATTAGAGCAGAGTCTATAATCCCTAGCCATAAAGAACTACAGAATTAATGGGTCGGAAAGTGGGTACCCCAATGTGCATTTTATAGAATTTGGCTTTTTTCGGTGTTTCGAACGAAATTTTCGGCCTTTAAGAATGCTTACCCCAGAAATTCTCTACTATCCCAATGTAGTACTATATAATAGCTATTCATTGAAGCAGAGTCTATTTTCCCTAATCATTAAGAACTACCCAGATGATTGGTTGGAAAGTGGGTGACCCTAGAGCGTATTTTATCGAATTTGGCTTTATTTCCATGTTTCGGACGAAATTTTCGGCCTTTAGGAATGCTTACCCTAGAAATTCTCTACTATCCCAATGTAGAACTTTATAATAGCTATTTATTGAAGGAGAGTCTCTAATCCCTAGCCATTAAGAACTACCCAGACAATTGGTAGGAAAGTGGGTGACCCTAGAGCGTATTTTATCGAATTTGGCTTTATTTCCGTGTTTCGAACGAAATTTTGGGCCTTTAAGAAAGCGTACTCCAAAAGTTCTTACCCTCCCGTTGTAGTAATATTCAGTAGCTATTCATCAGAGCAGAGTTTATAATCCCTAGCCGTAAAGAACTACCAAAACAATAGGTCGGAAAGTGGGTATCCAAATGCGTATTATATCGAATTTGGCTTTATTTCCATATTTTGGACGAAATTTTCGGCCTTTGAGAATGCTTACCCCAGAAATTCTTTACCCTCCCGATGTAGTACTATATAATAGCTAATCATTGAAGCAGAGTCTATAATCCCTAGCCATAAAAAACTACCAAAGCAATGGGTCGGAAAGTGGGTATCCAAATGCGTATTATATCGAATTTGGTTTTATTTCCATATTTTGGACGAAATTATCGGCCTTTGAGAATGCTTACCCCAGAAATTCTTTACCCTCCCGATGTAGTACTATATAATAGCTAATCATTGAAGCAGAGTCTTTAATCCCTAGCCATAAAGATCTGCAGAAACAATGGGTCGGAAAGTGGGTACCCCAATGCGAATTTTATAAAATTTGGCTTTTTTCAGTGTTTCAAACGAAATTTTGGGCCTTTAAAATAGCTTACCCCAGAAATTCTGTACAATCCCGATGTAGTACTATAAAATAGCTATTCATTGAAGCAGAGTCTCTAATCCCTAGCCATAAAGAACTACCCAGACAATTTGTTGGAAAGTGGGTGACCGTTGAGCGTATTTTATCGAATTTGGCTTTATTTCCGTGTTTCGAACGAAATTTTGGGCCCTTAAGAAAGCTTACCCCAGAAATTCTTTACCCTCCCGTTGTAGTACTATCCAATAGCTATTTAAAGTGGGTACCCCAATGCGCATTTTATAGAATTTGGCTATTCATTGAAGCAGAGTATATAATCCCTAGTCATTAAGAACTACCAAGATTATTGGTTGGAAAGTGGGTGACCCTAGAGCGTATTTTATCGAATTTGGCTTTTTTCCGTGTTTCGAACGAAATTTTGGGCCTTTAAGAATGCTTACCACAGAAAATCTCTACTATCCCAATGTAGAACTATATAATAGCTATTCATTGAAGCAGAGTCTCTAATCCCTAACCATTAAGAACTAACCAGACAATTGGTAGGAAAGTGGGTGACCCTAGAGCGTATTTTATCGAATTTGGCTTTATTTCCGTGTTTCGAACGAAAATTTGAGCCTTTAAAAAAGCTTACCCCAGAAATAATTTACCTTCCCGTTATAGTACTATCCAATAGCTATTCATTAAAGCAGAGTTTATAATCCGTAGCCATAAAGAACTTCCAAAACAATGGGTCGGAAAGTGGGTATCCAAATGCGTATTATGTCGAATTTGGCTTTATTTCCATATTTTGGACGAAATTTTCGGCCTTTGAGAATGCTTACCCCAGAAATTCTTTACCCTCCCGTTGTAGTACTATCCAATAGCTATTTATTAAAGCAGAGTCTATAATCCCTAGCCATAAAAACTACCAAATTAATGGGTCGGAAAGTGGGTACCCCGATGCGTATTTCATCGAATTTGGCTTTTTTCTGTGTTTCGAACGAAATTTTCGGCCTTTAAGAATGCTTACCCCAGAAATTCTCTACTATTCCAATGTAGTACTATACAATAGCTATTCATTGAAGCAGAGTCTATAATCCCTAGCCATTAAGAACTACCCAGATGATTGGTTGGAAAGTGGATAACCCTAGAGCGTATTTTATCGAATTTGGCTTTATTTCCATGTTTCGGACGAAATTTTCGGCCTTTAAGAATGCTTACCCCAGAAATTCTCTACTACCCCAATGTAGAACTATATAATAGCTATTCATTGAAGCAGAGTTTCTAATCCCTAGCCATTAAGAACTAACCAGACAATTGGTAGGAAAGTGGGTGACCCTAGAGCGTATTTTATCGAATTTGGCTTTATTTCCGTGTTTCGAACGAAATTTTGAGCCTTTAAGAAAGCTTACCCCAGAAATAATTTACCTTCCCGTTATAGTACTATCCAATAGCTATTTATTGAAGCAGAGTCTATAATTCCTTGCCATTAAGAACTACCCAGATAATTGGTTGGAAAGTGGGTTACCCTAGACCGTATTTTATCGAATTTGGCTTTATTTCCATGTTTCGGATGACATTTTCTGCCTTTAAGAATGCTTACCCCGGAAATTATTTACCCTCCCGTTGTAGTTATATCCAATAGCTATTTATTAGAGCAGAATTTATAATCCCTAGCCATAAAGAACTACCAAAACAATGGGTCGGAAAGTGGGTACTCAAATGCGTATTTTATCGAATTTTGCTTTATTTCCATATTTCGGACGAAATTTTTGGCCTTTAAGAATGCTTACCCCAGAAATTCTTTACGCTCCCGATGTAGTACTATATTATAGCTACTTTTTGAAGCAGAGTCTATAATCCCTAGCCATAAAGAACTACCGAAACAATGGGTCGGAAAGTGGGTACCCCAATGTGTATTTTTTAGAATTTGGCTTTATTTCCGTGTTTCGAACGAAATTTTGGGCCTTTAAGAAAGCTTACCCAAGAAATGCATGCATAAAAACGAACCATATCCGGGACTTCACAGATATATAACTCTTTGTGAATCGTCATGATTTTTCAAATTGTAATTTCTAGTTATAGACCGTAAAGATGAGTTAGAAATTTGTAAACTAAAGTTAGAAAATTGTGAATGGGATATAAAACTTTATATTTATCTTTTTTCAAACAAAACAAGTCAAAAACCATGATTTTGAAAAAAATAAAATTGTCACTCAAGTTGTTTTTCGAACAATTGCAGGATAGCTTTATCGCAAGAGAATTGCAGGATGAGAATTGCTGGATAGCTTGACACTAGTAGGTTTGTTGCACTAGTTATTTGACACAAGGATGTTTATTATGCGGCGGTGGCGGCGGCATTTACTATTTGTGTAAGGCTTCATAATATTTCAGAACGTAGCTAGCAGACGTCGACGTTCAATACCTTGTTAAAAAAAACAACATTTATAAAGATGACTTATGCTTTGAAGTTTCCCTCTGTTAGATGTCCATTGTCCTTCACCCCATTCATGATTCAGCGGGTGCTTTAAAACTGTCACTTGAACCTCTCACTTACTATGAGTAATAGGATACCTACATTTGGTATATGGGATCCTTTGCAAGGTCTACATACCTTTGACACATCGCATGAATCATTAATAAAGTTTCGTGGTCAACTCGGTATCTCAGGTTAGACAGGGTTCATCAGACATTGACCTCATGTACATACATCATTGATAATGTTTATGTAATACAGAATATAGTGGACATTACTATAATGTCATTTTGGTTGACTTTAGGGACTTTGACCAGACCATATTTTTACTATTGATACTCCATGACACCTTATTAACACAACTGTTCCCACGGGAACAAGCTGTTCTCCTCTTCTTCCCGACATTATTCATATGAAGCTGACGTCATACAGGAGCTTCTTAGGAAGAACGGAAAGAGGTTGCATTATCTTTTAACTTCACGTTCTGCTATATAGATGATGTCCTCTCATTAAATAATTCTAAGTTTGGTGACTATGTTGATCTCATCTATCCAATCAAACTTGAAATAAAGCATACAACAAATTCAGTTAAGTCTGCCTCATATCTTGACTTACATGTAGAAATTGGCAATGAGAACAAAACTATTCGACAAAAGGGATGATTTTAGCATCCCAATTGTAAACTTTCCATTTCTATGTATCAACATTCCAGCAGTTCCTGTATATGGTGTATATGTCTCCAAGTTGATAGGAAATTACAGAGCTTTCGTTTCCTATCATGATTTCCTTGATAGAGAGTTGCTGATTACAAGGAAGCTATTAAACCAAGAGTTCCATGTAGTGAAGTTGCAATCATCCAATCACGAGTTGTTTAACCGTTATGTTTCACAGATGACGACGGATATGTTTCATATTATCGTAACCACAATCTTGTCTTCTTTTCCTCTAATGTGACATCAACGAATGAGACTTATCAACCAATTTGTACTTGCATCAGCAACACGACGTGTGCCACACGTGGAGTATGATTTTCTTACCCGTCCGGAGCACCCGAGATCACCCCTGTTTTTGCTGTTGCTCAGTCTAGTTTTCTATTTATGTTTTGTTTACTGTTGTTTGTCTTTGGGTCGTTTTTCGTTTTTTTTCATGACATTGTCAGACCTATGAGTTTGAATATCCCTTTGGTATTTTGTGCCTTTCTTTGACCCATTCTGGTGAACTGGTCCTCGATGTTATCATCAGCCCAATAGTCAGTGCTTCGCCACAGACATGATGTATAACAAACATTTAAGAAACCTTCCGTCGATAAATTAAGAAGTTAGGTAGAAACTCGGGTTGCAACTGCCTCAGGCAAAGTTGACTTTAGATAGTTAATGATTTTCTTTTTATGTCTCGTTTGGTCATGCATATAGCTACTTATAAATCTTTGACTTTCAAAGTTTTGGTTGTGAACTCTCTTTGAAACATTAAATAAATATAATGTTCATTTTCTAGCATTTGTTCAGTACCGCTGCATGTGAACATTTAATCCCCGAGGTTATCATCAGCTTAGTAATCAAGACGCGCCACTGACATTATTTGTTACATACATTTTAGAAATTTTCCATTGATAAATTTCGATATATTCTATAGAAAGTTATGTTCCGACTCCCTCAGATACAGCTGACCTTAGATGATTTAGTCTATTCTTTTCATTCCCTTTAGGTCATATAGCTCCTCATTTATTTACTAATCTTTGGCTTTGAATCGTTTTGTTTTGTCTTTATTTGAGCGTTCCTGATGTAGATAAATCCAGATAATAGCTTTGGATTCATCAAATTAATGAGGGGCCTCGGTGGCCGAGTGGTCTAAGTAGTTACTACTGTAATCACTAGCCAGTCAACACTGAGGTTGTGAGTTCGAACCCCGCTCGTGCGGGTGCACTCGACTCAATCTTAATTGACTAGGATTGTCAGTTTTCCTATCGAAGGTCGGTGGTTTCTCCGGGAACTCCGGCTTCCTCCACCAATAAAACTGGCCGCCACGAAATAGCCCAAAAGCGGTGCTTAAAAGTGGCGTTAAAACACCAAAAATCAAATCAAATCAAATTAATGAAGTGTTAGGCATATACTATGAAATTTAGAGCGAGGGGCCTGCCCCGAGCTCTTAATTTCATAGTATATTCCTTTTCATAGACTATCCAATTTAGCACATATTTACAACTCGAGTAATCATTTAATTGGTCTATTGATAGTTTATTTTGGCTGACTACTTGTATCACAGGTGTTTGTAAAACGGAGCTCACTAATGAAATTTTGTAAATCTACTCACTATAGTATCATTATAAAATATGTGATTTCAAAAGACCCTTGACTCCAGAATGAAAAGATGGTAGCTGCTAGTTAAGTATGTTTATTGATATAAAGCGGTGTTTTACTATACATGTACTTCTTTACATGGTAAGATGACAAAATAAATTGACCAAAAGCAGGCAATAATTAAATTGCATCGGAAGCTTTACATGTCTTGAAAACAATTTTCAATTTCACAGTAAAACTAAAGCTATAATAAATTTAAAATATATAGATAGTATGCAGAGGTGGATCCAAAAGGGGGGTGGTCTTGGGGTTGCAAAACTATCAATGCTTTTGAATGGGGACATATGGTTGGAACACCCCCACTTATCCTGGGTTGGACCCCTTTTAAAAATGGCTGGATCCGCCCTGGTATGTCCCAATAGATAGTCTAGCGGAGAATAATTAAAAACTACTACCAATAGATCAAAGATACTAGGGTTTATGTTTATTTTATTCATTTCAAACTAAAAATGAAAGATTTATATATGAGAACATGTATATATATATATATATATATATATATATATATATATATATATATATATATATATATATATATATATATATATATATATATGTTTGCGGTATACCTTCTTTTCCGCAAGTTTATTGTTTTCTGTTTGGTATTAAATTAACATAATTAAGATCCATTGTGGTACATCTGTGATCCGTTTATTTGGCAATCGCCATTGCAGTCAGCAGGGTTTAAGAACATCCGTTGTTCGACCTGCTAGTCAAATGCGTTTTGTTAAAATATACTTTTTCACTTTTTTGGTCTGTTGGAAAATGCTGTTTGTGCTGTGTTTAGACCCCTCCCAATCATTGGTTTGAACGTATATATATATATATGAGTCTAAAAGATTGTGTAACAATACCGATAAAGAGATGGAAAACAAAACACTAAAAATCTTTTAGACTCATATAATTTTCCCTGTTTGTGTAGTATTGTCAATTTTGATGATCCAATACCTATTAAGTTTACTGGTTGGTAAATTCTTATAGACTCTATATATATATATTAGTCAAATGCGTTTTGTTAAAATATACTTTTCACTTTTTGGTCTTTTGAAAAATGTTGTTTGTGCTGTATTGAGACCCTCTAACAAGTAATTTGTTTTGCACGCACACGTATAAAATTGCGGTTTTATCCAACGCAATCATAGGTTTGAACGTTGTTTTCAATTAGACTTGTTTATATTTTTCGTTTGGGCTTGTATTATATTTGCCTTCGGGTTTATATGATCCGTTCATCCTATTTTGACTCCTCAAAATTCAAGAGTCTATCCTAAATTGAGGTAAATTATATGGCCTTCCAATAACCGTTTCGATTCCTAACATCACTGAAGAGACATTAATTGTCGAAATCCGGATATGGTGTACAAAAATATTTGCACCTTTGTTTGCGGTATACCATCTTTGCCGCGAGTTTATTGTTTTCTGTTTGGTATTAAATTTATAGTTAAGATCCATTTATTACACCTTGTGATCCGTTTATTTGGCAATCGCCAATGGCAGTCAGCAGGATTTAAGAACATTTGTTGTTCGTAGATATAGGAAGATGTGGTGTGGGTGCCAATGAGACAACTCTCCATCCAAATAACAATTTATAAAAGTAAACCATTATAGGTCAATGTACGGCCTTCAACACGGAGCCTTGGCTCACACCGAACAACAAGCTATAAAGGGTCCCAAAAGTAACGACCTGTTAGTCAAATGCGTTTTGTTAAAATATACTTTTCACTTTTTGGTCTTTTGGAAAAGGTTGTTTGTGCTGTATTGAGACCCTCTAACAAGAAATTTGTTTTGCATGCACACGTATAAAATTGCGGTTTTATCCAACGCAATCATAGGTTTGAACGTTGTTTTCAATTAGACTTGTATGTATATATATATATATATATATATATATATATATATATATATATATAGGTGGCACATTCTCTTCAGACATTATCACGGTTTTTCAACTAATGACATCGTCCTGAACATGCATGAAATATGTGCCACTGGACATTAAGCAACCAATAATCAATCAATCAATCAATTCATGACGAAATAGATCAAGTTGCCTTAATTTCCCTTCACAAGGTTTCATAGTACACACTTTTTGGTGTACAAAGTAATTGCATGGATGATAAATTATCACAATTTAAAGATGGCATTGTACTCTAATCAAGATATAAAGAACCATATTTGTTACTCTTTATTTAAATGAAAGAAACTTGCAATCGTCAAAAACATTTTTTTAGACCCAAAGATTTTAATAGCAGGATATTTAAAAATCAATGTGAAAATTAATTACAAACTATTTAATTTAATTTGGAACACAGCATTTTATTTCAAAATAGCCAGTGGCAATTTTTGTTTCAATAACTTGATTACGATACAATGAAATCTTACCCTTGTGGTCATTCATGCGTAGTTACTTAGTACACGGAAAAAGTATGTTCTATGAAAATTAGAAGGCAAATTCAAGCAATTTGATTGGACGAGAAGTTGTAAGTATGTCATTTTCTAGCAAAGCGCTTCACTAATGACATGATTAATATCGCACATTTCTAAAGTTTTACGTTGATAGATTTTAAAATTGTATAGAAATTAAATTTTTAACTGCCTCAAACAAAGTTGACCTTATAAAATTATTGCTATCATTTTTATGTCCGTTTTGGACCTAGTACAGCTCATCATATATTTCTACATCCTTGTCTTTCAAATTTTTGGATATGCGCGTTCCTGAGAAAGGTATAAAAAAAATCCACATCTGAATGACACGGCAAGTCGAATAATTCTCATCACAATATTTCTGAGGCCACCTTTTAATGCAGAAATAATAGTGATTATTAAAATTGCGATAACATACTATAATGACAGAAATATAAATTGTTCGATTTAAAGTCATGTCCAAAGAATCTAAAATAATGCAAGTTTAAAATAATGGTTCATCTTTTTGTTTTTACAAAATCAAGCATTTTTCATTCTCTAAAAAAAAAAAAAAAAATTGAACGTATATGATCATTCTTCGATTTTTTCTCTCGTTTGGTGCAATATTTATACAATTCAAAACAATATAATAAAAAAAAAAATAAAAATCAATGCAGTTTCCATAAACTATGTAATAAAATCATTAACATTGTATTAAAAGAGTGTAGGCTAAGTTTTTCCGTTTGACATATATGTCATGTAAAGTATCTTATCTAAAGATTTTACTTTCATTTCAAATACCGGAAACCTTGAGAATTGTGTTTACTGCAAATGAATAAATCATACAAATATTGATTTTTACATGTGTGTATGTATACACCATAAACTTCTTCACTTTTAAGTCATATACTATTGTTTCAGAAAAAGGGAGAAGGTTTGGTACCATTAAAACGTTTAATCCCGCTGCAAATGTTTGCACCTGTCCTAAGTCAGGAATCTGATGTACGGTAGTTGTCGTTTGTTTATGTAATTTATACGTGTTTCTCGTTTCTCGTTTTTTATATAGACTAGACCGTTGGTTTTCCCGTTTGAATGGTTTTACACTAGTAATTTTGGGGCCCAATATAGCTTGTTGTTCGGTGTGAGCCAAGGTTCCGTGTTGAAGGCCGTACATTGACCTATAATGGTTTACTTTTATAAATTGTTATTTGGATGGAGAGTTGTCTCATTGGCACTCACACCACATCTTCCTATATATATATACAAGGATTTTTAAGTAATGCAAGTTTAAAATAAATTCTTTTTGTTTATTGAAAATGTATACCTTTTTAAAAATGTGCCATATCTGCATGTTCTTATTAGACTCATGTTCATTTAAAAACAAAAAGATAACAAAAAGAATGTAAATATGATAAAAAAAAACCAACTGTATGCACATCACAGTAATTTCCATAAACTACTTAACGAAATCATTTATCTTGCTATGTTTTCTGTTTGACCTACATTCTATGTGATGAATAAAATTTTAAAAGTGTACTTTCATTTCAAATACTTAGAACTTCGGGAGTTGTGTTTACTGAAAATGAATAACTCATGAAAATACTGATTGAACGAATATGTATGGATATTTACACCATAAAACCTTAACATGTTTTTTTTAAACAGTAATGTAAATATATGTTTTTTCATATGCATACTTTTATTTAGTTCAGAGAGCTGTAGCATGTAAACATAATTGAAATCAATTTTTAAATGTATTTACATAACGTATCTATATCTACGTAATTCAATATTTTGTTTATTTTACATAAAGGATAATTAGGGGAGTGTAGTGTTATTCGTAAATTTTACGGACGCCATCACGAGTTGGTTGACCGTTACGGTATATTGTGTCATAGATCAAATTTATTCGTTCAGTATATGTTTACTTGTTTTTGTTAATATGTTGTTTTGATTGAGTCAAGCCATTTCAATTGATATTTTATAGTGTGTCTTTCTATGTTGTAATGATACACTACTATTTCAGGTTAGGGCGAAGGTTGGCGCCTGTTAAAACATTTAAACCCGCTGCATTTGTTTGCACCTATCCTAAGTTAGGAACCTGTTGTACAGTGGTTGTCGTTTGTTGATGTGGTTCTTAAGTGTTTCTCGTTTTTTATATAGATTAGACTGTTGGTTTTCCTGTTTGAATTGTTTTACACTAGTCATTTTGGGGCCCTTTATAGCTTGCTGTTTTCGGTGTGAACCAAGGCCCCGTGTTGAAGGCCGTACTTTGACCTATAATTGTTTACTTTTTACACATTGTGACTTGGATGGAGAGTTGTCTTATTGGTACATATACCACATCTTCTTATTTCTATTTACCGTAACGTTTTGCCTTATTCATACGTGTATTCTGGCTAGTTATTTGACAAATATCTGAATGTGTCCCGTGGTTGTCTTTATGGGTGTTCTTCAATGCACATAGTCAGCGTTTTCGCAGCTTTAGTTCGAGATAACTCTTTTGTCTGAGGACCTTTATGGGGACGTGCTTGAGAATTGGGACCACAGCAAGTACCCAAAAAGGCATTCAAACGTAAAAGTCCGTCTTGAACCTGGTGCACGGTGTCAGGTTGTGCTCTGTGTTTTGCGTTTTGTCAAGCGCAAGTACAATTTACCATCTTCCTGCCATTCTTTTAAATGAAGTATTGCACAGAAGCTCTTTCCAAGATTAATTGATTGATTAATTGTTGGTTGCTTAACGTCCAGTGGCAAATATTTCATGCATATTCAGGACGAGAACAAATTAACAATAAAATCAATAGGAAGGTACTGTAATAGAGGCGTCCGGGATTAAGGTCGGAGAAATTTAGACTGCCACGGGAAATGAGGGTATATTGGATAGGGACAGAAATTCAGCCTTGCAACAGGTCACCTACGGAACCCTCAAAGATTTGTTGTAAGGGTTCTTAACGTGCAAAGAGCGTGGCACTCTCTTTACACGAGGCATCGGATTTAACGTCCCCATTCTAACCGGACGTGGCTGCAAATTTGTACATTCCCTACAGCCAAACGGACGCCCCACTTTGGCGAGGGTTTTACTGTCGGTCGGAGGAAGACCAATGGTGACTATACTTCTATTCCCCAGTCACCCTTGGGGGCCTCTTTGCAAGACAATTTTATCGCTGTGTGAATAAAAAATCTTTTTTAACGATTTAATAACAAATATAAATCATCCTTTTATAGTCACATGCTATTTTCATGCTTGAAATAAAAGACTGCTTCTTTAAAAAATCAATGTGCTTTATATACTGTAATCATTTATAACAAGGTATATACCGAGGTTAACAACAATATTGATAAAACTGGGTATTTCTTAGCTATTGGCATGGTACAACAAAGAAACATTTTTTGCAGAAAACCCTTATTTTTCTATTAATACAGTTTAGTGATGTTTTTTTTTTAAATACCTGATATTTCATACAATTTCAGTTATGAAAAAGACACGAAAAGATAGATCCGTAACAAATCATTTTTGAAAGCAATACTTTATTTATATGGTTTATCATTAAATATCGGCATAAAATATGTGCGCTATTTCTCCTATCCTCTTATCTTTGTAGTAACAGTACAAACAGAAGACAAATAGAGTCGCTACACTAAGCATCAACCCTCCTTTCGGAAAGAATCTTAAGACTAAGATTGATCGTAAATGAAGGTGACAGTAGTTAACGGATGTTCAAATCTCATGAAAAGATTAGAAAGAGACAAATCAAAGTAACACACAAAAACTGAAGGAATGGCATAAATTCCAAAAGGAGCAAGACCGCATGCGTCGATTGGGTTAGCAACTCCAGCGTAAGTCATGACCAATTGGGTGTACTCACAATCAATTCTAATCGTTAATATTTTTGTGAAACGCAGGGCATGATCTGTAATTTGCAATTTCCGTACAACATTCTTAATACAACTCATAATCGTTATTGGAAAAATGTCAAAAGAGAACAAACATGAAAATTTGAAAACTTTTAAAAAGCCTCAAACATTTGCAGAGTAATGTATTAGACAAACATGATTGTTGTCATCGTTCATTTAATTGGCATTTTGTGAACTGATGGTCTCCATTGATATTTTTTAAGCTATTTTCAATATGTTGTTAGAAAATAGATTAACAAAAATACCAAACTCCAAGCTAATTCTAAAAGGGGAAGTCCATAAAACCTGACAAAACCAAATGCTTGATATATATCAACCAACGAAACGTTTGGAAAATTCGTATCATATTCCTGACTTGGTACAGGCATTTTTCCAATAAATGGTGGGTTAAACTTGGTTTTCTAGCTTGCTAGACCGACCATTTGTAGAACAGGCCTTTTGAAATCCACCATATTGACAGAATTGCGCCATACAGACATAAACGGTTATCGTTAGAACACTGTATTTTGTGTTAGTACACAATTTTCTGTGATTTTAACAGAAAACCCATTTTCTATTCCCAGCTCTTCTATTACATTAAACTCATCATAGATACCAGTGTTAAAGTTTTGAACGGCAGACGCGCGGTTCGTCTACAAAAGACTCATCAGTGACGCTCGAATAAAAAAATGTTAAAAAGTACAAATAAAGTACAAAGTTGAGGAGCATAGAGGACCAAAAATTCCGAAAGGTTTTGTCAAATACAGCTAAAGTAATCTATTCCTGGGATAGAATATCCTTAGAATTTTGAAAAATTCAAAAATTTATAAACAGTTCATTTATGATTATGACCATATCAATGATAATAAATGTCAACACAGAAGTGCTTACTACTGGGCTGGTGATGTTTGAAGTCAAATCGATAATGGAATTATGGAAACTATTTACAAATCTGTAAAATCAATAGGCATTTAAAATTGTGCGAGATTTTTCCAAAGTGCAAATTATATATATGAGAACTTTCTGATGCAATAGTATTTTACGAAACATTTTTCTCCACCTTTTACACAAACAGTGAGGTTCGGTTTTAGAAACATTTAAGTAAATGCCCAAATTACTACAAATGACTTGTTTTATGAAGGGACAAGTAGTAGTCTATTAAAAGTATTCTGGCTCTAAGACATCTTTATGATTTTGTCGTTACGGGAATCTAGAACGGATGGCAAATCAACGATAGTCCCTGTTAAATTTAATTTAAAACAATATTCAGAATCGGGTTGATAAAGAGCTTGACATGTTGTATAGACAATTGTTTATTGATAAAGATCTTGTGATGACCTAGATGATTTTTTTTCAAGTGCAGAATTATCGTACTGCGGGAGATTTGGTGGTAGAATCTGGTTTTTTTTCCAATAATCTGCAAAAAGGTGCGTCTTCCTACGTAATGTCACCAGACATGGTCGCCATTTTTCGCCATTTTTCGGGACATAGCAATAGGAAATTCATACAAAGCAAGAAACTTTGACGTCATAATTGAATTTTGACCAATAAAGAACTAAAGATGAAACGAACCACGAGATTTGGTGGAAGAATCATTCTGTTTCTTTAATGATTTTCATACGATATGCAAACAAACTTAAAGTTTCTTATCCAATGATCTGCAAAAAGATCTGCTTTCTATGTCATGCCATTAAGCATGTCGCTTTTTCTTGACGTCACAATAGGCAATTCAGAGTAAAGCAAGAACATTTGACGTCATAATTGAATTTTGACCAATAAAGAACTGAGATCAAACGAACCATACGTTAATTAAATTAAAATAATAAACAGATCAGGACAGGATAAATCGGCAAAGAATTAGAGAAATATAGATGCTACCACTGCATTGAGTGTGATACGTTATTTCTCCACTCGAGACAGTTAAGTTTTCAAATTTAAAACGCGAGGCTCGCCGAGAGTTTTTAACATTTAAAATTTAGATATCGAGAGTGAAGAAATATCGTGTAACATGAGATTTGGTGATAGAATCAGTTACTCTAATGATTTTAAACGATATACAACCAAACTTAATCCATCTTTTCCAATGATCTGCAAAATGATGACTGTGTTCTTTATATGTGACGTCATCGGGCATGGTCGCATTTTTTCGTGGCATCACGATAGGAAATTCACAGGAAAGCAAGTAATTCTGGCGTCATAATTGAATTTAGACCAACGAAGAACTGAGATCAAACGAGCCACAACCCGAGTAAACATAATCAACAGGTCAGGAAAGAGATAAATCGGCAAGGAATTAGAGAAAAAAAATAAACTGGTCAGGATAAGGATAAATCGGTTTAGAATTAGAAAAAATCCTATTCCTTAATGTATGTGGTAATATACTCTCTGTTCCGTTATATGACGATAATGTTACTTGATTTATACGTAATGTGCATGAATAAACAGGGATGTGCCCCTAATGTAACCCCCATCCTTTAGCAAGGTATTTAGGAAGAACGACAAATCGATACTAGGTTCAACGCCATAAATTAGTTGAGCAATAAGATGTGACTGCTTCTTACCCTAGAGACAAGTTGCCACAATCTTAGATATTGGTATAGTCATCTATTCGTTTTCGTATTGTCACATTTATACTGAGTCCGCATGGAGGATGATACATGCATAACACAGACGCTTATACAGTCGACGCATCCGGTCTGGCAATGCATGGTTTTGATAAGAGTCCCACAAATTTTCTCTAGGTTTGTATATATAAAAGGGATGTCGAATTTTTGAATATTGGAAATAAAAATTTCATTTTATAAATTTGTTGCATATAAAGTGAATTTCTGGATACTCATTTATAAGTAACGCTCAGAGCCTCATATTAGAAGCTATGATGAGCTCTATGATCAAAAAGTATCTAAAAAATATAGGCAAAACAATCTAAAGGAGTTTGAAACTTAGTATCCTAATAATTTCTAAATTCATGAACGAAGAAGTTAAAGACCAAACAGCCTATTCAGTTCTACCAGTGATTTTTCCTTAAAATTTTGTGTGAAGGTATTTCATGATTTGAGGAACAAAATATGATAAAAAAAATTGGGGGTCACCGACTTAGTTTTGTCACTATAGCAACCTCAGTTTCGTGTTTTCCCGAATATTAACATGATATTTGCTTGTTATTTAAACTCTCAAAAAATCCCATTATATCAAACCTACAAGCATAATTCTTGTTTCATGTTAAACAGTAGATTTGTGTCTATCAAATACAGGCTCAAGAGTTTAAGACTCTTATTGTTTTGATCTAAAAAAATAAGATTTATTTCATTCCCGCCAAAAATAAAACGCAAGAATGAAAAACGTTTCAAGTATTAAAAAATATCTACCAGTGATTTTTTCATAAAAATTTCAAGAAGGAAAGTGCCATGTGTACTTTTCAAAATAAAGCAAAAAAATGTATATGTCACCGACCTTTCAAAAAAGTTATGATTAATTTTCAAGTTTTTTTCCTCGTTCGTTTTGAAGAAAAGAGTTGTCTTTCTTCAGAACATTGAATCTGACGTCATAGTACAAGTTTTCCTTGCTGGCGTACTGTTTGAAAAAAATTGCAAATTGGACGTTTGAAACCCACATTTAAATTTTCAAGAATCAAGAATAACACCTATATTCACCTACTTTATTATCCGGTAATACAAGAGATCATATGTATGTATCAGTATCAGATCTCATGATGTTGTTGCCTCACAAAATTAGCCTTCAGAAACACCATCCGTCGGAATGAAAAATTGTTCGAAATAACCTTTTACGACGCTTTAGAAAGGAAAGTCTGTTTTTGTCCTCTCCTCTCATTAGCAAAATCATTGAAAATAAAAAGAGAAATGAAAGATGACACTGGCTAACTTACAGACTATTTGACTATATTAGACAAGATGTGTGGGTTTTTTTGTCACGTCAATTTCAGAACTTCGCCCAAGAGCACTCTTTCGCTACTGTTGACAGACGGACTTCTTTATACCATTATGTGTCCCGACTAAGACGAGCGTATACAAATTATTCCATCTAGTTTGTGGATTCATTATTTCTGAATATTTAAAATATAAGAAAATTAAAATTATAAGTATAATATATGAATTAAAGTTTTGATTCTAAAACGTTTTACATCCATTTAACCTATCATAAAATACGATCCCCGTTATTACTACCTCACGTGTTTTGAATAAACGAGACAGTAAATATAAAATACAAAGAAGTTTTTAATTCAAAAATTGGTTTAGAATCTAAGAAATAATTTTCCGTTGAAAACTATAAAGCATTTCTCAAAACAGGATGAAATATTATGAATCTAAATAGCTCATTTTGGAAATTTAAACAACGACAAGGTTGTATGTATAGATTGCCGACATTGAAAATCGAAATTTGTTTTCAATCTTTCCGGTCATTGTAGCTTTTTGAAAGTGAGAAATTTTATGTTGGATTTTATTCTTGAAGCAATTGTTTTTTGTCATAGGTTAAATTTACAACAAGTTTAGTTTTCAAAACCGTAATTTTTTTATTTTAATTCACATTCATTGAGTATATATTTATTTCTTATATTTTTTGCCTTAAGCTTCTGTGAGATCAGGCGAAATCTTTATCATTTCTCCTTGAGACAATTTGAAATGAAACAAATGACAAAAGACAATGAACCTTTATCATTTTTATTTTTACTATAAGATTTTGTCTATTAAGCAGTATAGATAAAATTTAACTTCATTGCAAGATCACCATTATTCTACGAGAATCTTAAAGAAGTAAGTTAATCTCAACATGCATACGTTGCCAGTATATCGAAACTTTTAGAAAGTATTGTTTATCGGCCTAACCTTCTGAAAAATCAGTTTTGAAAATCACATATTAAGTTAAAATTCTAAGGGTAAAGTCATATAAATCTACCAGTGTAAAGTTACACGGGCGTACGAGTTTTGCGCCGATTAAAAAAAAAAATTCGATCTTTAATTTGCGCCGATTTGATTCTTTCATTAGCGCCTATTTTATTTTTTTTATCACTTGCCCCGATACTTTATTTGCTATACGAGTAAATACATGTACATGTAGTAAATCTAGAATGTATATTGCATTGTAATATATGGATATAAATAATGTTCCCTTATGTTTAAAATAATTTTGGTCATATTGTTCGAGAACTTCGTTTTGACACGAGAAAGAAAAGATGGACTTCGTTATTGGCAAGCACAACAAGTATAGAAAAGATAAAATGACAAGAAAGGAATATATCAGATGTGTGGCATATGTGTGGCATATAAATTCTCGGCAAGATAATAATTCATTTGTACTAGTATTACATTTTTATGGATTTTATTGTGGTGCTTTGAAATGCTGTAAATAGAATTTTACTCCGTGATTTTAGTGGATGTAAACAGAGTGCACAAATATCTTTTAAATTGACTTATCCTGCTCGAAATTCTACTCCCACCTCCCCTTTGTGAGCAATTGCCTGTACACAATCGGCGAAAATGAAAGAGAAAATCGGCGCAAGTGAAGGAAAAAAAAAGTGAAATGCAGATCGGCGTAAATGCAAAAAGCCGAGTTCAAAATTTATATTTTTATTATTATTTTTATAAGAACGGAGGTTACAGATAGTGTAGTATTTTTTGTGTCCATTTGTGTTTAATTTCCACTACGTATCAGTGCGACGCTTAATTCCACTTTTCTTGGAAGACGTAGTTTTAAGCATACACCATGTTGGAATCCGTGAAAAACGCGAAATAGGACGTTATAATTTGACGTTTTTTTCATGGTTAGAAACAACGTCATAGAGCTTTTATGTCACTACCAAGTTGCGTTAGTTGATGCGCATCAACAATAGGCTGTTTGGTCTTGAAGAAAAGTATGTTATAAATCATGCAATTGACAAAGCACTGACGACTGAGCTAATGATACCCTTCGGGAGTAACAGTCCACCAGCAGCAATACCGACAAATTGATAGTAAATACGAATAACCCTTTTTAGATTTTGCTCTTCCGAAGCGCTTTTTCTTGATTAGCCTTCTACATGAATAACCAAGATATTTGAAAGCCAGGGTTGTATAAATACTGTAGGAGCAATTTAAAGGCAACAGTAGTGTACCGCTGTTTAATAGTCATAAATCGATTTAACTGAAACAAATTCGGGTCACAAACCAAAACCGAGGGAAACACATCAACTATAAGAGGAAAACAACGGAACAACATAAACACTGAACTGCTACAAAAACAAACGCCAACATACATAGAAACGGATTATTTGATAACAACTGCCATATTCCTGACTTGGTACAGGACATTTTAAGAAAAAATGCTGGGTTGAACCTGGTTTTATGGCTAGCCCAACCTCCCGCTTATATGGCAATGTTAAAAATAGATAAGAATAACAACACAGCGTTAAATTTTTAATAATTGCATATTATAATTTTCATTTCCTTATCGTACAGGTATACATATATAAATCAAGCTTATAAAATTGACTTTACCTAAACTAGCCATGTAAAAAATAATGTGTATATGATAAAGTGAATATTGGCTGAAATATTAGGAAGGTACAGTGTTCAAAAAGCTTGCATGAATCTTTTCATGTTCTCAAACAACGAATTACACCGCAAAGTGTGCTTTTTTAAGAATCAGATTATTAATAACTATTAAGTGTTTTTCTGTGTGTAATTTCATCAGGAGCATTGACAATCAAATGACAAATTCATCACCATTACATCACCATTGTAAATAATTAAGAAAGTCAAAGAAATATAAAAACATTTGAAAAAAAAAAGAAAATAACATAATCCAATGGAAGAAAAAAAAAAAAGAGTGAGCGACCAGGACTTACATTCCGGTAGAATTTGCAGATTTTATCAAATGTAAGGTCCATGTTTTAATTCATATTAAAATGTGATTCTTGTTATCGTGTATCATGTATTAGACTGATGGTTTTCTTGCTTAATCAGTTTTATTGCCTTCTTAGTATCTAACCCTATTTTTTAAGAACTTCGATATAACAAAATAAATGCAGGATCTTATAATGTCATTATGTTGTTTACTTTGATACTAACATAAAATTGAACGGAATTGCAGTTAAAAGCTACACACATACAATATCTTTTGAGGACGTTTGAAAAATGGCTAAAATTGTGATCGACACAGAAATAAGCCCTTTAACTTAGTATATACAAGGCGTATTCGTCTTCATAAGACCTATCAGTGGAACTCTAATCAAAACAGTCGGAAGACAAAACTGGCATCGCTGTACAAAGAAATCGATGTACTAAAATACAAAAAGTAACTATGACTGAAATAGCTACACAAAATGTATGCTATTTCTCATAGAATATACTTCTATGAATGTAATAATACAGTAGAGCCTCGGTCGAAGGAAAATTGTATTACTCCCTTTCGGTTTGTTCACGATGTCTTCAATATTGGTTAAACACAACATTATGTTATGAATATTTTAGGTGTCATATTAAAAAAAAACAACAAAAAAACAGGTTATATTTCTTCAAAAATAGCCATACTAAAAAAGCATTACAAACACTTCTTTAAAATGTTACACCCTTTCATTTCAATAGCAACAGTTCCAACAGGAACAGTCAGTTTTAAATACTACAAATGCGATTTTCAAGGGTAACAAATAACCAATTTACCATATGTCTCACGACAGAGACAGACGTTGCGCACGGTATCGGTGCTTCTTTGAAAAAATGCGTTAGATAGCGGGTTAATCCAATTCACGCTCTTTTCCTACACAATATATATCCATGATCAGTATATCATTCGAAAGGAAATAAACCACAGAAATCAATAAAATAGATGAATTTGTGCTATGTACATTATGTAAAGAAAAACTTTGCTCATTTCGACGGCTATAACGTCATTTTAAGGGTGTCCCGCTGTTACAATTTTGTTTTGTGTGCGTCTTTGAAATCACAATGCGGACTAGTTAGTAGGTTAAATGAGATAACAATTTACAATAGTATTGTATACAATTGTGGAAAAATAGCGTTTTAAACGTTTTTAACTGTGAGTGAAAGAAGATTGTTAGGAGCGTTGAGCTTAGGAAGAGAAAAATGTCCCATTCAGCTGCTCAGCTCCTATAAAACTTTCTGCCTCCACTATTACAAGATATAACAGATGAAAGTGGCTTTGAATAATATCAGAAAATGTATACATGTCCTAAAGAAGCTTTATAAAGTCCTCACTATATAACTGCAGTCTTACTTTCAAAACATCGTCAGTTTTCCCGTGTCCAATAAAATGTCCCGATGGATAAAATGACGCATAGAATAACCCAGAGGCTGTTTATTAAACGAAATTTTATTTGATCCCCAATTTTGAACACCCTTTAACCGATATGAACGGAAAATACATTTCATTTCTTCTAAAATGATGTGATATATATTTTTGTTTGAGCTGCAGGTATAAAATACGAAACGAACTTAGATGTCCAATAACATGTCCCCATAACTGTAATTTGACGTTCACGTCATGATAACGCTAAACTATATATTTTTTGCATATTTGGCATACAATTAATTTTATGAAATTATCTGATCTATATTAAATAAAGTTCTTGTTTGAATATGCATCAAAGTAGATCTACGTTGTATAAATAATTCA